>NBIV01000061.1:0-319095 GCA_003194525.1 Gracilariopsis chorda | reverse complement strand
GCACAAATACCCACTTGGATGATATCACGTTGCTGTCAGCTGGCCTTGGCACTAACTCCCATGTGTCATGCTCCATCAGAGACTCGTACTCACTGTTCATGGCCTTGGTCCACGCTTTTGAATCAGGACGTGACACCGCATCGGAGTATGAGGATGGGACGTCATCACTGGCAGTGAGTAGGGCAGTGCCGCGCCACCACGAGGTAGGCGCTCTACGCTCACGAGTGGATCTCCGAAGTGGTGGTGGATCTGGTACATCTGGCTCAACTTCTGTCTCAGCTGTGGGCTCATCGTGGCCACTGCCTGAAGCTTCTTCTGGTGGAGTATCTGGTGCAGCGGGTTCAACTTGGGCAGCATCGGTGGGTTTAGTAGAGGTGGAGGTGATGTTTGATTTCGGCTTGTCCGAGATGTCGATCTCAGCATAGTCGTCATCATCAACGTGGTCAGTACCTTGATCTGAACCACTACATTCGTCAAACCTCACATCTCTCGACACAACCCACCTTCTTCTTTTGCGCATCCCACAGTTTATAACCGTTCGATCCAGATGTGTACCCAATAAAGATCGCCTCCACGGCACGTTGCTCCAGCTTCTTCAGCTTGTGGTCCACCACTTTGTACCAGCACCGGCTACCGAACACACGCAGATTGCTCAAGTCAGGTTCATATCCACTCCACATCTCGAGTCGGGTGTCACGTCACTCGGAAGGGGCCTTGCAGGTGACTCGATTGCGCACATACACTGCAACGTTCAATGCTTCAGCCCAGAAGCTCTTTGGCAGTTTCTTGTGAGCAGCATCGATCTCACCAAGTCCATGAGTGTTCGGTTTGAACCGTTCGGCCAGACCATTCTGATTGTGGATTGTAAGGCACCGTTCGCTGATGTTCAATACCGTGACGTTCAAGGCTCTTGTGAAAACTTCTTTGACACATATTCACCAGCATTGTCTGTGCGTAACGCATGTAGCACAGACTCACGTGCGGTGATGGTTTTCACATGTCGGTCACTCTGATTTTGAACCATCTTGAGCCACTTCACGAACACGTGGAACACCTCATCCTTGGTCTTGAGCATGTACAAGAAGCAAAAACGGGAGTGATCATCGATGAATGTGACGAAGTAGCGTGAACCTCCCAAGGAACCTACTTGGATTGGACCACAAATGTCCGAATGCACTAGGTCCAATGGGTGCAAAGCCCGTTCCCCCCCTTGCTTGGGAGTTGGAGCACGTGTAGATTTTTCCCACTACACAAGAGTCACACACATCCATCGATTGATTCAAGTCCACATTCAGCCCTGACACAACACCGTTACGAGCCATATGTTTGATACCATCCACATTCACATGAGCCATTCGAGCATGCCATAGTGACAGGTCAGTCACAAGTGCGTTGTCCATGTCTTCTGGTACTTCAATCGCGGTACATAGGTAGTACAGTCCTTTGATGCGACGGCCCTGGGCGATCATGGTGTTGCCTTTGTATACACATACTTTGGTTTTGTCAAACACCACTCGCGCACCCAGGTCACACATCGCAGATACTGACAGCAGATGATACCTTAGCTTCGGTACGTGCACTACTTCAACCCAACCGGCACTTGCTCTTACGCCCTTCAACAGCGAGATCGAGGTGGACACTGCCATGACCAAGAGACTCCAGCTTCGAGTCATTGCCGATACTCACACCGGCAGACTCTCTTTTGCTATAAACTGTCAAACATGGACTCGTCATACGTCATATGGGCGGTGGCACCAGAGTCAATGATCCAGTCACTGATACTTTCTTCCACAGAACCTGTCGCAATGAGACAAACAAAGTCAGAGTCACTGTCACATCCTCGTTTCTCGTTGCCGAGATTGGTCTGCACAGCTGGGTTTGCGGCAGCACTCTGCTCTTTGCTAGCTTCGTCACGTTGTCTCTTGAAACAGTTTCTCTGGATATGCCCCTTCTTACCACAGTAGTAGCACACCATGGACTTCTTTCGTGACTGCGCACCGACCAAAGCCGTGTCACTTCCGGACTCCTCCTTGGCACGATCGTTCATTCGCTGTTCCTCTTGCAGCAAACGACTCTTCACAAACTCTAAATCGAGTTTACGATCACTAATCGTGGTGTCAATAGCGACAATGAGGTGTTCGAAGCGGTCTGGTAGCCCACATAGGATTGCCATAGCGATGTCTTCTTCCTCAACCACTACGTCCATGCTCTTCAGATCCGATGCAAGATGACGAACACGATTGATGAAGTGTAACATTTTCTCATCATCTCGCATCTTGGCTGTGTAGAAGGCACGTCTTGCATTGATTCGGTTGAGCAGCGTTTTACGCTGGAACACATCGCAAATGGCTTTCCACATTTCCGCAGCATTCTCGGTATCCCTCACATGGTCCAAATGCTCATCACTGATGCTGAGACCAATAACAGCCCTGGCCTTGGAGTCTTTCTTCTTCCATGCTGACAACTCGTCATCGTCCGTAGGCCTGGTTGATTCAAGATGGTCATCGAGGTCCTTGAGTGCAAGCAGCAACTCAACCTTTTGCTTCCATACATGGAAGTTATCCTCGCCCAACTTTTCAATCTTGATGCCACCGAATGAATCCATGCTTGGTAGATGTCAACAAACAGCACAGGTGCGATGAAAGACCTACGGCACTTAAGAAGTACAAAAATGGCAACAACGACAACAATAACAACAAAAACAACGACAACAACAACAACAAAACTTCAAATTCGGGCGCACTGACGGGAGAAACTACCTCCGCTACCCTAGGGTGTCGGACCCCTGGCCCCCGGAGATGCTCCGGGTACAAGACGTCTTCTTCTGTCTTCCCTCTCCTACGTCTAAGGAGAAGATGCGTCGCTCTCTACGAGGCTTCCAGAGGATGGTTAATGACCCAAGATATGCCTTCACCAAGTATAACCCTCTCTGGCCTCTTGCAAGAACTTGCGCGACCTCGCAACTGAAGCTACTATGGCAACCAAAGTACGCTGCTAACGCGCAACCACTTAAGGTCACACGCGGCCTGATCCTAAGAAGGAGGTCAGCCTACGCCACGTCGCCTCCCCGCACAAACGCCCAAGGTCAGATGCACGGATCAAAAGCTCGTTATGGAATACCTTCGCAACAGCCCAAGAATCCCGACACGCAGTCAGGATCAAAACAAATAATTCAATCACCCGCACCAGCGCAGTACGCCACGGCACCCCGTCCACAGATGCAGCCGCTGAACTTACCAGGTCTTAACGACCGTCACCGTTATCTGTCCAAATGGACCGGTGGGAAGCCGCTCGACAGTACACCCGCTTTGGTTCAAGCCGCCAGGCTCACGTCCCCGGATACCTGGAATCACCCAAAGTAACCCGGATCAACCGCTCGTCGCACTGGACACCAGATGATGATTAACAAACACGAAAAACAAACAACTGCTGAGCACACGATCACGGAGCCCAGACTTCGAAACTAGACCGACTCGACCTCACGGATACGACCCGACAAACGACTCGGGGATCCTAAAACACAAGATAGAGGGAGTGTCACACACAAAGTAGATAGCGATCGACAACACGGGCAACAACGGAGGCCCAACTCAACAACGATAGGAAGTAAACGTCGAACCACTACCACCACAACGCCCTCAGGGAGGAACGCAAACCCAAGGAGAATGACCAACACCGACCAACAATGGGATCAAGACACCCGACGCAACGACGAAAGAGGCAACAACAGCGAAACGGATGAACGGCGGTGAGGGAGAGCGGCGACAGACGAACGATACGGAAAGGGATAGCGGCAGCGGTCAGCGGGGCTGGGCCCATAACCTGATGAAAGTTGAAAGGAAGTTGAGGGGATGGAAGGGAAGTTCGCCAGCTCTAGCTTGGATTTACTTGGAGGTCCGTCAGGCACATCTTATATACCACTCTAAACTCGAATTGCGCGGGAACACCAACTACAAGTAAAACCTAAACCACTAAGCAGGGACACTCAATACTACCAATCATCATCTAACATGACATAGCCAGCTCAGCACAACCTCATTACACCAACGCACACCAACGCACCAATGTTCTGTAATAGTTACGTGCATACACATGACCATGACAAGGCACAAATTCACGACTCCAACACACGCCAGCACATGCCAACACATCACGGTAAGTCAACACGTTACGGTAAGTCGGCACGTAACCTGTGGTGTTAGTGCCATGTCATCATGTGGCAATGCACACAACACCCACGTCATCAATATACCCGTGCATGTGTAAACTTGTTGACAGTGCATGCGCACCTTACCATTGTACCAACCACTGCTGTACCACTTGTACCAGGTGTCAACCACTTCATCAGTATCCCCTGCACACAACGTACACTGTGACCACTGTAGTAGCTGGACACGTGGGTGTGTCCAACCGATCCAGTTATGCCATACCACTTGTACGCACCACGTTGCATATGTACATTTGCAGTAGCCAATCAGAAGCCAGTTTCACGTTGGGTTCGCGCACACGCGCATATGCGCTTTTGCAGAGGTACCCTCTAAAACAGCCCATGCTCCCCGGAACATTTGGTTTTCAGTGACAGCACAGGTACTACTGCCAACAGTGGTGCCATAAGTAAGTCCGAGGGAGCGAGTGCCATTGAGGTAACGCAGAACACGCTTGACCGCTTTCCAATGAGTCTCTCCAGGTTTCTCGACATACTTGGCTAGCTTGGACACTGCAAACGAGATGTCCGGTCCAGTGCCAACAGAGAGATACATCAGACAACCGATCACCTGGCGATACGGGATGTTCGTCAGAGGCTCTTCTACCTTAGTGAGGTCAGCACCGGAGTCCATGGGAGTGTCCATTGGTTTGCACTGCAACATGCCAAAACGTTCTAAGACCTTACGCGTGTATGCAGACTGTGTCAGGTACAGCTGTCTTTTGGATCGATCACGATGGATCTCGAACCCAAGTACCATGCGCGCTTCACTGAGATCCTTCATCTGAAAACGTTTTGACAGTTCACGCTTTACGCGATTCATTGTCTCCATACTTGGACTCGCAATGAGCAAGTCGTCCACATAAAGAGCAATGATCACAAGCACACCCAGTACCTCTCCGGTGTAGACGCACTCGTCTGCGACGTTTGGCTTCAGACCCATCCAACCAACGAGGAACAAGTACATCTTTGCAAACCACTGCCTTGATGCCTTTCGTAGCCCATAGATGGCTTTCTTGAGAAGGCATACCAAGTCCTCGTTCCCAGGTTTGATGAATCCGTCCGGCTGCTCCATGTACACAGTCTCTTCCAGGTCGCCATTCAAGAATGCAGTCTTCACATCCATCTGGTGCAAATGATAGTCCTGCACTGCTACAATGGACAGAATCATTCTAATGGATGTGAATTTGACCACTGGTGCATACGTCTCGGAGAAGTCTACACCTTCGATCTGCAGAAACCCTCGAGCCACCACACGAGCCTTGTACCTCACTGTCGGTTCATAGTTGTCGCCAGCCTCATATTTTTGCACAAATACCCACTTGGATGATATCACGTTGCTGTCAGCTGGCCTTGGCACTAACTCCCATGTGTCATGCTCCATCAGAGACTCGTACTCACTGTTCATGGCCTTGGTCCACGCTTTTGAATCAGGACGTGACACCGCATCGGAGTATGAGGATGGGACGTCATCACTGGCAGTGAGTAGGGCAGTGCCGCGCCACCACGAGGTAGGCGCTCTACGCTCACGAGTGGATCTCCGAAGTGGTGGTGGATCTGGTACATCTGGCTCAACTTCTGTCTCAGCTGTGGGCTCATCGTGGCCACTGCCTGAAGCTTCTTCTGGTGCAGTATCTGGTGCAGCGGGTTCAACTTGGGCAGCATCGGTGGGTTTAGTAGAGGTGGAGGTGATGTTTGATTTCGGCTTGTCCGAGATGTCGATCTCAGCATAGTCGTCATCATCAACGTGGTCAGTACCTTGATCTGAACCACTACATTCGTCAAACCTCACATCTCTCGACACAACCACCTTCTTCTTTTGCGCATCCCACAGTTTATAACCGTTCGATCCAGATGTGTACCCAATAAAGATCGCCTCCACGGCACGTTGCTCCAGCTTCTTCAGCTTGTGGTCCACCACTTTGTACCAGCACCGGCTACCGAACACACGCAGATTGCTCAAGTCAGGTTCATATCCACTCCACATCTCGAGTGGTGTCACGTCACTCGGAAGGGCCTTGCAGGTGACTCGATTGCGCACATACACTGCAACGTTCAATGCTTCAGCCCAGAAGCTCTTTGGCAGTTTCTTGTGATGCAGCATCGATCTCACCAAGTCCATGAGTGTTCGGTTGAACTGTTCGGCCAGACCATTCTGATGTGGATTGTAAGGCACCGTTCGCTGATGTTCAATACCGTGACGTTCAAGCTCTTGTGAAAACTTCTTTGACACATATTCACCAGCATTGTCTGTGCGTAACGCATGTAGCACAGGCTCACGTGCGGTGATGGTTTTCACATGTCGGTCACTCTGATTTTGAACCATCTTGAGCCACTTCACGAACACGTGGAACACCTCATCCTTGGTCTTGAGCATGTACAAGAAGCAAAAACGGGAGTGATCATCGATGAATGTGACGAAGTAGCGTGAACCTCCCAAGGAACCTACTTGGATTGGACCACAAATGTCCGAATGCACTAGGTCCAATGGGTGCAAAGCCCGTTCCCCCCCTTGCTTGGGAGTTGGAGCACGTGTAGATTTTCCCACTACACAAGAGTCACACACATCCATCGATTGATTCAAGTCCACATTCAGCCCTGACACAACACCGTTACGAGCCATATGTTTGATACCATCCACATTCACATGAGCCATTCGAGCATGCCATAGTGACAGGTCAGTCACAAGTGCGTTGTCCATGTCTTCTGGTACTTCAATCGCGGTACATAGGTAGTACAGTCCTTTGATGCGACGGCCCTGGGCGATCATGGTGTTGCCTTTCTATACACATACTTTGGTTTTGTCAAACACCACTCGCGCACCCAGGTCACACATCGCAGATACTGACAGCAGATGATACCTTAGATTCGGTACGTGCACTACTTCACCCAACCGGCACTTGCTCTTACGCCCTTCAACAGCGAGATCGAGGTGGACACTGCCATGACCAAGAGACTCCAGCTTCGAGTCATTGCCGATACTCACACCGGCAGACTCTCTTTTGCTATAACTGTCAAACATGGACTCGTCATACGTCATATGGGCGGTGGCACCAGAGTCAATGATCCAGTCACTGATACTTTCTTCTACAGAACCTGTCGCAATGAGACAAACAAAGTCAGAGTCACTGTCACATCCTCGTTTCTCGTTGCCGAGATTGGTCTGCACAGCTGGGTTTGCGGCAGCACTCTGCTCTTTGCTAGCTTCGTCACGTTGTCTCTTGAAACAGTTTCTCTGGATATGCCCCTTCTTACCACAGTAGTAGCACACCATGGACTTCTTTCGTGACTGCGCACCGACCAAAGCCGTGTCACTTCCGGACTCCTCCTTGGCACGATCGTTCATTCGCTGTTCCTCTTGCAGCAAACGACTCTTCACAAACTGTAAATCGAGTTTACGATCATCAATCGTGGTGTCAATAGCGACAATGAGGTGTTCGAAGCGGTCTGGTAGCCCACATAGGATTGCCATAGCGATGTCTTCCTCCTCAACCACTACGTCCATGCTCTTCAGATCCGATGCAAGATGACGAACACGATTGATGAAGTGTAACATTTTCTCATCATCTCGCATCTTGGCTGTGTAGAAGGCACGTCTTGCATTGATTCGGTTGAGCAGCGTTTTACGCTGGAACACATCGCAAATGGCATTCCACATTTCCGCAGCATTCTCGGTATCCCTCACATGGTCCAAATGCTCATCACTGATGCTGAGACCAATAACAGCCCTGGCCTTGGCGTCTTTCTTCTTCCATGCTGACAACTCTTCATCGTCCGTAGGCCTGGTTGATTCAAGATGGTCATCGAGGTCCTTGAGTGCAAGCAGCAACTCAACCTTTTGCTTCCATACATGGAAGTTATCCTCACCCAACTTTTCAATCTTGATGCCACCGAATGAATCCATGCTTGGTAGATGTCAACAAACAGCACAGGTGCGATGAAAGACCTACGGCACTTAAGTAGTACAAAAATGGCAACAACGACAACAATAACAACAAAAACAACGACAACAACAACAACAAAACTTCAAATTCGGGCGCACTGACGGGAGAAACTACCTCCGCTACCCTAGGGTGTCGGACCCCTGGCCCCCGGAGATGCTCCGGGTACAAGACGTCTTCTTCTGTCTTCCCTCTCCTACGTCTAAGGAGAAGATGCGTCGCTCTCTACGAGGCTTCCAGAGGATGGTTAATGACCCAAGATATGCCTTCACCAAGTATAACCCTCTCTGGCCTCTTGCAAGAACTTGCGCGACCTCGCAACTGAAGCTACTATGGCAACCAAAGTACGCTGCTAACGCGCAACCACTTAAGGTCACACGCGGCCTGATCCTAAGAAGGAGGTCAGCCTACGCCACGTCGCCTCCCCGCACAAACGCCCAAGGGTCAGATGCACGGATCAAAAGCTCGTTATGGAGTACCTTCGCAACAGCCCAAGAATCCCGACACGCAGTCAGGATCAAAACAAATAATTCAATCACCCGCACCAGCGCAGTACGCCACGGCACCCCGTCCACGGATGCACCCGCTGAACTTACCAGGTCTTAACGACCGTCACCGTTATCTGTCCAAATGGACCGGTGGGAAGCCGCTCGACAGTACACCCGCTTTGGTTCAAGCCGCCACGCTCACGTCCCCGGATACCTGGAATCACCCAAAGTAACCCGGATCAACCGCTCGTCGCACTGGACACCAGATGATGATTAAGAAACACGAAAAACAAACAACTGCTGAGCACACGATCACGGAGCCCAGACTTCGGACCTAGACCGACTCGACCTCACGGATACGACCCGACAAACGACTCGGGGATCCCAAAAGACAAGATAGAGGGAGTGTAAAACACAAAGTAGATAGCGATCGACAACACGGGCAACAACGGAGGCCCAACTGAACAACGATAGCAAGTAAACGTCGAACCACTACCACCACAACGCCCTCAGGAGGAACGCAAACCAAAGGAGAATGACCAACACCGACCAACAATGGGATCAAGACACCCGACGCAACGACGCAAGAGGCAACAACAGCGAAACGGATGAACGGCGGTGAGGGAGAGCGGCGACAGACGAACGATACGGAAAGGGATAGCGGCAGCGGTCAGCGGGGCTGGGCCCATAACCTGTTGAAAGTTGAAAGGAAGTTGAGGGGATGGAAGGGAAGTTCGCCAGCTCTGGCTTGGATGTACTTGGAGGTCCTTTAGGCACATCTTATATACCACTCTAAACTCGAATTGCGCGGGAACACCAACTACAAGTAAAACCTAAACCACTAATCAGGGACACTCAATACTACCAATCATCATCTAACATGACATAGCCAGCTCAGCACAACCTCATTACACCAACGCACACCAACGCACCAATGTTCTGCAATAGTTACGTGCATACACATGACCATGACAAGGCACAAATTCACGACTCCAACACACGCCAGCACATGCCAACACATCACGGTAAGTCGGCACGTAACCTGTGGTGTTAGTGCCATGTCATCATGTGGCAATGCACACAACACCCACGTCATCAATATACCCGTGCATGTGTAAACCTGTTGACAGTGCATGCGCACCTTACCATTGTACCAACCCTCCTGTACCACTTGTACCAGCTGTCAACCACTTCATCAGTATCCCCTGCACACAACGTACACTGTGACCACTGTAGTAGCTGGATACGTGGGTGTGTCCAACCGATCCAGTTATGCCATACCACTTGTACGCACCACGTTGCATATGTACATTTGCAGTAGCCAATCAGAAGCCAGTTTCACGTTGGGTTCGCGCACACCCGCATATGCGCTTTTGCAGAGGTACCCTCTAAAACAGCCCATGCTCCCCGGAACATTTGGTTTTCAGTGACAGCACAGGTACTACTGCCAACAGCTATATGCATTGTATACCGTACAAGTGTTATGGAGTGTATGGTACTGGATTGCGGATATGCACAAGTGGAGCAATGTGGTTGGTCCAAGTGTCCGCGCAGTAGACGGTTGTGCTGCAATGCCGAAGATGCGAATGGGAGCTGTATTGGGTGATTTGGGACAATGTGCGTTTGCGGGCTGCGCGGAGGGGTTGGAGTGCCAGGATGGTAATTGTTGATTTTTTAGAGCTGGTTCCAGATCAAGGGACTGGCAATGGATTTGCCGCATTGATTGATTTAGTTATTTGAAATTGTGACCCTCTAGATTGTGTGCGCTTTTCGTGTACACCTGCACACACGAATAACGTGTATTGTAATGGTGCAACCACCGCCGTCGCTTGCTGCGACGACGGTGAAGTGTGTGCGGTAGGGTATATGTAGATTGGCTTTGCCTGCTGTCGAGTAAACTGGTCGACTAAGGCTGACAACCTTCCTTGTTTTATTTTCTTGTTTCTTCTTCCTCCCGTTTTTCTTCCCTTTTGTTTTTCATAACCCGCGTGCGTTGCAACATGGGCCCAGAGCGTCGACTTTTTGCAGACGTCGCGCTCTACTAATATCTCTTTGGATTCTACGAAGACTGGTTTTTCTTTCGCGCAGGTACGCGTTGCGTTGCGAGCGAGCGAATCTTGTGGAAGTCAAGTGGCAGTGGTGAAAGTAGGCAAAGCGTTCAGAGACACCTTCTCTGGTAAGCCGACCTGCGCCTGTTCCGATCCCTGCTTCTTTGCTCAGCGCACAAGGAAGACCGCGCTATTTTCCGGCAAGCGACTAGACGGGGTTAACTGGGGAAAGCTTATCGCGTCAGCTACTACCCTCCCTTGGACGTCTCGTACGGATTGTGAAGCCCCTCGCTCTGAAGTGCGCAGAGCAGGATTGGTTGCAGAAACCGCATCTCACCTGGAGAGAGTTACCAGGGACCAGAGGATTCGGACCTCTAGGGTAGCGGGGATAGTATCTCCTGCCAGTGCGCCCGTCTTAAGAAGTTTTATTTCTGTCCAGGCTCGTATCAGTACGTCCTGTAAGTATACTCCGGGCGTTGAGTACCCGAATTCTGCCTGTGATCGCGTACGAGACGCGTCTCGACAAGTGTAGTAGACTTGGTTACACGGTCTCCGCTGAAGTTTTCGCTGTTGAGTGTTCGAGATTCTTCTCCGCTCCAGTTTTTTCTGGTTCTTTGTGTAACAGAAGCCTTGAAATTGTTGGCAGTAGTACCTGTGCTGTCACTGAAAACCAAATGTTCCGGGGAGCATGGGCTATTTTAGAGGGTACCTCTGCAAAAGCGCATATGCGCGTGTGCGCGAACCCAACGTGAAACTGGCTTCTGATTGGCTACTGCAAATGTACATATGCAACGTGGTGCGTACAAGTGGTATGGCATAACTGGATCGGTTGGACACACCCACGTGTCCAGCTACTACAGTGGTCACAGTGTACGTTGTGTGCAGGGGATACTGATGAAGTGGTTGACAGCTGGTACAAGTGGTACAGGAGGGGTTGGTACAATGGTAAGGTGCGCATGCACTGTCAACAGGTTTACACATGCACGGGTATATTGATGACGTGGGTGTTGTGTGCATTGCCACATGATGACATGGCACTAACACCACAGGTTACGTGCCGACTTACCGTGATGTGTTGGCATGTGCTGGCGTGTGTTGGAGTCGTGAATTTGTGCCTTGTCATGGTCATGTGTATGCACGTAACTATTGCAGAACATTGGTGCGTTGGTGTGCGTTGGTGTAATGAGGTTGTGCTGAGCTGGCTATGTCATGTTAGATGATGATTGGTAGTATTGAGTGTCCCTGCTTAGTGGTTTAGGTTTTACTTGTAGTTGGTGTTCCCGCGCAATTCGAGTTTAGAGTGGTATATAAGATGTGCCTAAAGGACCTCCAAGTACATCCAAGCCAGAGCTGGCGAACTTCCCTTCCATCCCCTCAACTTCCTTTCAACTTTCAACAGGTTATGGGCCCAGCCCCGCTGACCGCTGCCGCTATCCCTTTCCGTATCGTTCGTCTGTCGCCGCTCTCCCTCACCGCCGTTCATCCGTTTCGCTGTTGTTGCCTCTTTCGTCGTTGCGTCGGGTGTCTTGATCCCATTGTTGGTCGGTGTTGGTCATTCTCCTTTGGTTTGCGTTCCTCCCTGAGGGCGTTGTGGTGGTAGTGGTTCGACGTTTACTTGCTATCGTTGTTCAGTTGGGCCTCCGTTGTTGCCCGTGTTGTCGATCGCTATCTACTTTGTGTGTTACACTCCCTCTATCTTGTGTTTTGGGATCCTCGAGTCGTTTGTCGGGTCGTATCCGTGAGGTCGAGTCGGTCTAGGTCCGAAGTCTGGGCTCCGTGATCGTGTGCTCAGCAGTTGTTTGTTTTTCGTGTTTCTTAATCATCATCTGGTGTCCAGTGCGACGAGCGGTTGATCCGGGTTACTTTGGGTGATTCCAGGTATCCGGGGACGTGAGCGTGGCGGCTTGAACCAAAGCGGGTGTACTGTCGAGCGGCTTCCCACCGGTCCATTTGGACAGATAACGGTGACGGTCGTTAAGACCTGGTAAGTTCAGCGGGTGCATCCGTGGACGGGGTGCCGTGGCGTACTGCGCTGGTGCGGGTGATTGAATTATTTGTTTTGATCCTGACTGCGTGTCGGGATTCTTGGGCTGTTGCGAAGGTACTCCATAACGAGCTTTTGATCCGTGCATCTGACCCTTGGGCGTTTGTGCGGGGAGGCGACGTGGCGTAGGCTGACCTCCTTCTTAGGATCAGGCCACGTGTGACCTTAAGTGGTTGCGCGTTAGCAGCGTACTTTGGTTGCCATAGTAGCTTCAGTTGCGAGGTCGCGCAAGTTCTTGCAAGAGGCCAGAGAGGGTTATACTTGGTGAAGGCATATCTTGGGTCATTAACCATCCTCTGGAAGCCTCGTAGAGAGCGACGCATCTTCTCCTTAGACGTAGGAGAGGGAAGACAGAAGAAGACGTCTTGTACCCGGAGCATCTCCCGGGGCCAGGGGTCCGACACCCTAGGGTAGCGGAGGTAGTTTCTCCCGTCAGTGCGCCCGAATTTGAAGTTTTGTTGTTGTTGTTGTCGTTGTTTTTGTTGTTATTGTTGTCGTTGTTGCCATTTTTGTACTACTTAAGTGCCGTAGGTCTTTCATCGCACCTGTGCTGTTTGTTGACATCTACCAAGCATGGATTCATTCGGTGGCATCAAGATTGAAAAGTTGGGCGAGGATAACTTCCATGTATGGAAGCAAAAGATTGAGTTGCTGCTTGCACTCAAGGACCTCGATGACCATCTTGAATCAACCAGGCCTACGGACGATGAAGAGTTGTCAGCATGGAAGAAGAAAGACGCCAAGGCCAGGGCTGTTATTGGTCTCAGCATCAGTGATGAGCATTTGGACCATGTGAGGGATACCGAGAATGCTGCGGAAATGTGGAAAGCCATTTGCGATGTGTTCCAGCGTAAAACGCTGCTCAACCGAATCAATGCAAGACGTGCCTTCTACACAGCCAAGGTGCGAGATGATGAGAAAATGTTACACTTCATCAATCGTGTTCGTCATCTTGCATCGGATCTGAAGAGCATGGACGTAGTGGTTGAGGAGGAAGACATCGCTATGGCAATCCTATGTGGGCTACCAGACCGCTTCGAACACCTCATTGTCGCTATTGACACCACGATTGGTGATCGTAAACTCGATTTAGAGTTTGTGAAGAGTCGTTTGCTGCAAGAGGAACAGCGAATGAACGATCGTGCCAAGGAGGAGTCCGGAAGTGACACGGCTTTGGTCGGTGCGCAGTCACGAAAGAAGTCCATGGTGTGCTACTACTGTGGTAAGAAGGGGCATATCCAGAGAAACTGTTTCAAGAGACAACGTGACGAAGCTAGCAAAGAGCAGAGTGCTGCCGCAAACCCAGCTGTGCAGACCGATCTCGGCAACGAGAAACGAGGATGTGACAGTGACTCCGACTTTGTTTGTCCCATTGTGGCAGGTTCTGTGGAAGAAAGTATCAGTGACTGGATCATTGACTCTGGTGCCACCGCCCATATGACGTATGACGAGTCCATGTTTGGCAGTTATAGCAAAAGAGAGTCTGCCGGTGTGAGTATCGGCAATGACTCGAAGCTGGAGTCTCTTGGTCATGGCAGTGTCCACCTCGATCTCGCTGTTGAAGGGCGTAAGAGCAAGTGCCGGTTGGGTGAAGTAGTGCACGTACCGAATCTAAGGTATCATCTGCTGTCAGTATCTGCGATGTGTGACCTGGGTGCGCGAGTGGTGTTTGACAAAACCAAAGTATGTTTATACAAAGGCAACACCATGATCGCCCAGGGCCGTCGCATCAAAGGACTGTACTACCTATGTACCGCGATTGAAGTACCAGAAGACATGGACAACGCACTTGTGACTGACCTGTCACTATGGCATGCTCGAATGGCTCATGTGAATGTGGATGGTATCAAACATATGGCTCGTAACGGTGTTGTGTCAGGGCTGAATGTGGACTTGAATCAATCGATGGATGTGTGTGACTCTTGTGTAGTGGGAAAATCTACACGTGCTCCAACTCCCAAGCAAGGGGGGAACGGGCTTTGCACCCATTGGACCTAGTGCATTCGGACATTTGTGGTCCAATCCAAGTAGGTTCCTTGGGAGGTTCACGCTACTTCGTCACATTCATCGATGATCACTCCCGTTTTTGCTTCTTGTACATGCTCAAGACCAAGGATGAGGTGTTCCACGTGTTCGTGAAGTGGCTCAAGATGGTTCAAAATCAGAGTGACCGACATGTGAAAACCATCACCGCACGTGAGCCTGTGCTACATGCGTTACGCACAGACAATGCTGGTGAATATGTGTCAAAGAAGTTTTCACAAGAGCTTGAACGTCACGGTATTGAACATCAGCGAACGGTGCCTTACAATCCACATCAGAATGGTCTGGCCGAACAGTTCAACCGAACACTCATGGACTTGGTGAGATCGATGCTGCATCACAAGAAACTGCCAAAGAGCTTCTGGGCTGAAGCATTGAACGTTGCAGTGTATGTGCGCAATCGAGTCACCTGCAAGGCCCTTCCGAGTGACGTGACACCACTCGAGATGTGGAGTGGATATGAACCTGACTTGAGCAATCTGCGTGTGTTCGGTAGCCGGTGCTGGTACAAAGTGGTGGACCACAAGCTGAAGAAGCTGGAGCAACGTGCCGTGGAGGCGATCTTTATTGGGTACACATCTGGATCGAACGGTTATAAACTGTGGGATGCGCAAAAGAAGAAGGTGGTTGTGTCGAGAGATGTGAGGTTTGACGAATGTAGTGGTTCAGATCAAGGTACTGACCACGTTGATGATGACGACTATGCTGAGATCGACATCTCGGACAAGCCGAAATCAAACATCACCTCCACCTCTACTAAACCCACCGATGCTGCCCAAGTTAAACCCGCTGCACCAGATACTCCACCAGAAGAAGCTTCAGGCAGTGGCCACGATGAGCCCACAGCTGAGACAGAAGTTGAGCCAGATGTACCAGATCCACCACCACTTCGGAGATCCACTCGTGAGCGTAGAGCGCCTACCTCGTGGTGGCGCGGCACTGCCCTACTCACTGCCAGTGATGACGTCCCATCCTCATACTCCGATGCGGTGTCACGTCCTGATTCAAAAGCGTGGACCAAGGCCATGAACAGTGAGTACGAGTCTCTGATGGAGCATGACACATGGGAGTTAGTGCCCAGGCCAGCTGACAGCAACGTGATATCATCCAAGTGGGTATTTGTGCAAAAATATGAGGCTGGCGACGACGATGAACCGACAGTGAGGTACAAGGCTCGTGTGGTGGCTCGAGGGTTTCTGCAGGTCGAAGGTGTAGACTTCTCCGAGACGTATGCACCAGTGGTCAAATTCACATCCATTAGAATGATTCTGTCCATTGTAGCAGTGCAGGACTATCATCTGCACCAGATGGATGTGAAGACTGCATTCTTGAATGGCGACCTGAAAGAGACTGTGTACATGGAGCAGCCGGACGGATTCATCAAACCTGGGAACGAGGACTTGGTATGCCTTCTCAAGAAAGCCATCTATGGGCTACGACAGGCATCAAGGCAGTGGTTTGCAAAGATGTACTTGTTCCTCGTTGGTTGGATGGGTCTGAAGCCAAACGTTGCAGACGAGTGCGTCTACACCGGAGAGGTACTGGGAGCGCTTGTGATCATTGCTCTTTATGTGGACGACTTGCTCATTGCGAGTCCAAGTATGGAGACAATGAATCGCGTAAAGCGTGAACTGTCAAAACGTTTTCAGATGAAGGATCTCAGTGAAGCGCGCATGGTACTTGGGTTCGAGATCCATCGTGATCGATCCAAAAGACAGCTGTACCTGACACAGTCTGCATACACGCGTAAGGTCTTAGAACGTTTTGGCATGTTGCAGTGCAAACCAATGGACACACCCATGGACTTCGCTGCTGACCTCACTAAGGTAGAAGAGCCTCTGACGAACATCCCGTATCGCCAGGTGATCGGTTGTCTGATGTATCTCTCTGTTGGCACTCGACCGGACATCTCGTTTGCAGTGTCCAAGCTAGCCAAGTATGTCGAGAAACCTGGAGAGACTCATTGGAAAGCGGTCAAGCGTGTTCTGCGTTACCTCAATGGCACCCGCTCCCTCGGACTTACTTATGGCACCACGACTGATACTCAGCTATATGGATACGTAGACTCTGACTGGGCAGATGATACATCCAACCGCAAGTCCACCAGTGGGTATGTGTTCATGATGTGCGGTGCTCCTGTGTCTTGGAGCTCGCGCCAAGAGGAAGTAGTTGCATTGTCTAGCGCTGAGGCTGAGTATGTGAGTCTGTGCAGTGGGAAGAAGGAAGCGATCTGGCTGAGACGACTGTGGAGTGGCATTGGCAACGCAAGTGGACTACACGTGGATGAGTCAGTGACGCTAATGGTTGAGCCCACAACTGTGTACGTGGACAACCAAGGTTGCATTGACCTCGCTCGAAATGGAGTTGTGAACAAGCGTACTAAGCACATTGATATTCGCTTTCACTTCACCAGAGAGGCTCTACGCGACAAAGCCGTCCAGTTGCAGTACTGTTCCACGGAAGACATGGTTGCCGATATGCTGACGAAAGCGCTCGGTCGAGTTAAGCTGGCAAGGTTCCGCGGGGACTGTGGCTTGCTCCCCTTAGACCTTTGAAGTCAGTGACAGAGGGGGGGTGTTGGCAGTAGTACCTGTGCTGTCACTGAAAACCAAATGTTCCGGGGAGCATGGGCTGTTTTAGAGGGTACCTCTGCAAAAGCGCATATGCGCGTGTGCGCGAACCCAACGTGAAACTGGCTTCTGATTGGCTACTGCAAATGTACATATGCAACGTGGTGCGTACAAGTGGTATGGCATAACTGGATCGGTTGGACACACCCACGTGTCCAGCTACTACAGTGGTCACAGTGTACGTTGTGTGCAGGGGATACTGATGAAGTGGTTGACACCTGGTACAAGTGGTACAGCAGTGGTTGGTACAATGGTAAGGTGCGCATGCACTGTCAACAGGTTTACACATGCACGGGTATATTGATGACGTGGGTGTTGTGTGCATTGCCACATGATGACATGGCACTAACACCACAGGTTACGTGCCGACTTACCGTGATGTGTTGGCATGTGCTGGCGTGTGTTGGAGTCGTGAATTTGTGCCTTGTCATGGTCATGTGTATGCACGTAACTATTGCAGAACATTGGTGCGTTGGTGTGCGTTGGTGTAATGAGGTTGTGCTGAGCTGGCTATGTCATGTTAGATGATGATTGGTAGTATTGAGTGTCCCTGCTTAGTGGTTTAGGTTTTACTTGTAGTTGGTGTTCCCGCGCAATTCGAGTTTAGAGTGGTATATAAGATGTGCCTAAAGGACCTCCAAGTAAATCCAAGCCAGAGCTGGCGAACTTCCCTTCCATCCCCTCAACTTCCTTTCAACTTTCAACAATAGCATTTTGCAGTAGCCAATCACATTGCCTTTTCACGTTGGGTTTGAGCAGAGGCGCATATGCGCTTTTGGAGCGAGAGGCTCCAAAAGTGCCCATCGTCCCTGAAGGTTTGGTTTTGGACCAAGCTGACACCTTCTGTGGGGGTTGGCCAGGCACTCGACCTCTTGTAGAGTTCAACACTTCAACACTCCTCCTCGAGTTCCTGTCCAAGACCAAGCCGTTTGAGAATTGCATTAACACTCATACGTCCCAATGGCTTGGTGAGTAAATCGGCATCATTCAGCTCACTTGGGACGTATTGAACACTAATCACATTGTCTCTTATGAGATCTCGGATAAAGTGAACCTTTACATCAATGTGCTTAGCACGACTAGAAGGACACCTTTCACCACCAGCCCATTCCAATGCGCACTGGTTGTCAGAGTGTAGAGGAACCAAAGGTTTCATGTCGAAGCCGCATTCCCGTAGCACACGAGCAACCCATACCACTTCCTGTGCAGCCAAAGTCAGAGCATAGTACTCCGCCTCGCCAGTGGATAGCGCAACTGACGCTTGTTTTCTACCACGATACCAGCAGGTTGCTGACCCAAGGTTAACGATATACCCGGACATCGACTTCCGACTCGTAGTATCTCCAGCGTAGTCAGAGTCCATAAAACCATGCAGATCTAGCGATCCAGGCCTATAGCATAGCCCATGCTGTCGCGTTCCACACAGGTACCTGAGCACACGCTTCACTGCTTTGTGACACCAAGCGGTAGGAGCACTCTGAAAACGAGCCAGGATGAGAACTGGTGCAAGTATATCCAACCTAGTACGTAGAGCCAAGTACAGCAGAGACCCGATCATCTGCTGGTACAACTGCACATCCATTGGTGATTTGTCCTCCTCCATTGCTAGAGATGTGAATAAGCACTCCACCATAGGGCTAGGTACTGGCTTAGCGTTCTGGAGACCAAATCGTCGAAGTATACTTTCAATATACAGCGACTGTCCCAGCTTGACACCAAGGAGTTGTCTGGCTGTACCTATCTTCCATGACAGCTCCACGCCAAGGTACAGAGTGATTCGGTTCTCAATGCGGAGGTCATAGAGTGTTTTGAGCTCCTCCAACACCGTAGTCCGTTGCTCCAGCGTTGGCATGAACACCAGAATGTCGTCCACATATACGACTATGTATGCATACATGCCATCTCCAACCTTTCGCTTGAATACGCACGGTGCACTGGGTAGTTCCTCAAAACCCAACCTCTTCATGTCTGCTTTGAACTTGGTGTGCCATGCTAGATGAGCCTGTTTCAAACCGTACATAGCCTTGAGTAACTTATAGCACTTTGTGGTCAGACCGGGACCACCACGCGGCGATATCACCCACACGTCTTCTTTAAGCTCACCGTTGAGAAATGCAGTCTTAACATCTACTTGAGCCACATACATCTGAAGACAAAGTGCGACGTACAGGAACATGCGGACCAGGCTAAATGGCACTACTGGCGCATATGTCTCCATGTAGTTCTGCCCGTATGTCTGGTGATTGCCACCAGCCACAAACCTAGCCTTGAATCTCTCAACTGATCCTTTGGCATCGCGCTTTACGTTTAAAATGACATGAGTAGGAAGAGGCTGAAAGGCAGGTGATTCATCCTCCTCCCAAGTGTTCTTCTCCTCCAGAGATGTCAGTTCTTTATCAATGGCACTCTTCCAAAGGCTCTGCTCAAGTGGTGTGGCAGACAGTGCTTCGCCCAGAGTAGGTTCATCACTGGTAGTAATCCATTTGTGACGTTGCACTACCGGCCATGTACCACCACTTAGCTGGTGCACGTCGTGTACGGCGAGGATAGCGTGGTTCTGGTTCAGATTCCGGTAAGGCATCAGTGTCCGAAGTATGTTGACTAGCACTTGGAGCATGCTCACCACAATTGTCTGGGTCCGAATCGTCACCAGAAGTATGCTCGCTATCATCTGGATGATCGGTACCGCTTTCAATGCTCTGTGCCGTTGGTAGAGGAGTGGATTCAATATGTTCCGTATCACTCTCAATGTCGAATGGGGTGTCCACAGAAACCATACTACCACTCTCAGTATCGATTTCAGAGTGATCTGTGCATTCATAAGTATCATCTGATGCACCTTCATCACTCATAACATGTTCCAGAAATGGTGCCCCAGGGAACTTGGACTCGTCAAATGTCACATGCCGAGACTTTACAATGCGTGGAATCTCATCACTATCATTGACTAAAACATCATACACATCATGCTCAAGAGTCTGCAAGTACACTCCCTCAAGTGCACGAGACTCGAACTTGGTATCCGGTTTCATCTTAAGCACGAACGCAGCACACCCAAACACTTTGACATGCTTCAGGGATGGTTTTGAACCAGTCATCAAAAGGTAAGGGCTGCTTCCAGTTGCTGAGTAATAAAACCTATTGCGAACATGTATGACGTGCTTTAATGCGTATGGCCACAAGCACTCTGGGAGACTTGCCTGTATGAGCAAAGCTCGAGCAGCTTCCTCCATAGTGCGATTGATGCGCTCGGCTATTGCATTGTGTTCCGGAGTATACGGGGGAGAGAAAGAAGTGTCTTGAAGATTGTTGGCAGGGTTCAGCTGCAACGCAATATACTCCTGGGCATTATCCGAGTGCACTTTCGCAATGGCCACTCCTCCAAGCTGCTGGAACTTGTGCTCAACTGCATCGAATACAACAGCAATTTCACTTTTATAGGTCATGAAGCCTAAGAGTGCATACCTTGAATGCTCGTCAAGGAAGGTAGAGGCATATTGAAACCTTTGTGGGAATGAAGGTACAAGGGGTCCTAGTATATCGGAGTGTACCACCTCACCTACGGCTGATGCTCGGTCGTATTTGCCAGGGAACGGAAGTTGATGTGCCTTACCAAGCATACACGGGCGGCATATCTCCTCCATTCCCGACATCTTCGGCACCCCTTCAGCATGTTTGTAAACTGACTGGAGGTCGCGCGCATTGATGTGGGCAAGTCGCCGATGCCATAGATTAGCAATACTGGACTCCGATGTATTCATGCAATGATCTCCACTAGTTGGTGACGAGGATGGGGTTGGGTTGGTACCTTGCAATATCGGATCGGGTAAGGTGTACAACCCCGAGCGACGATCGCGATGGCCACTGATGACTACAAACCCATTGTCCAAGGTGAGACGAACTTCACTTGAGCGAAAGAAAGATTCAATGCCCTTGTCCGCCAAGCATCCTATGGACACCAAATTGTATTCCAGTTCTGGAACGAACAGGACATCAGTCAATCGTAGGTTTGCGTACTCAAATGGCAATACTATGTCACCCCGCTGCGTTGCACATACTTCAGTATTGTCGGCAAGCATGATGGTTCGAGTTTCTACGTTGTGCAAAGACTCGGGAATAAACGCAGACATCGAATGAAAAAGTGTGATGTAGCACCACTATCGGCATAGGTGTCCATATCACAACTGTCGGGAGGTACGATGGAAGACTTTTCCAGTGCCATACCACATACCTCAATCTTTGATGAACTACCAGCCGGTTTATTGCAAGACTTGGACGCCCCAGATTTGCTCTTCGATTTGATGTTAAGCTTGTCCAGGATGCTTTTGGGTAAGTGATTATCTGGGTTATCGGGATTCACATGGCATCTGTCCTTTGTGTGACCATCACGATCACAGAATTCACAGTGATAAGTCCGGTTACTGGACACCACGTACGCTCTACCAGTTGTACTTGGCCGATCATCAGAGTCACTTCCATCCCTGATGTGAGTGTGACTGGAGTTTTGGGACACACGTGAACCACCAGAACCTTTGCTTCTGTTCTTCTTTCGACTTCGCGTACGTCCAGAACTAGAAGAACTGACCAGACGAGCATTGTACTCATCGATCAAAGTGGTTGCCACATAGTCCCAAGTCAGTTCCGATATGTCCTTGGTACGAAGTGCAGCAGCCGTGGACTCCAACGAACTGTTCGGATCAATGGAAGCAAGTAGCATAGGTGCCTTGTGAGACTCCGGTATAGCAGCATCCTTGCCCATACGGTCTAACTGAGCGAACAATGCCGTGTATTGATCCACATAGCTGGACATGTTCTCACCGCTGTACGACATTCGGACCAATCGTGTCTCCACTGCAATTCTAGATACAGTCCTATTGGAGGCATAAAGTCCATCCAAGAGTTGCAAAATACGTGCAGGATCATCATCCACGTCCATGACTACGCGTAATGGAGCATCACCAAGAGCACAGATGATGATACCACAAGCCTTTTCTCGTTTCGCAATGATACGGGGAGTTGCTATTTCAGTGCCACTACCTGCGGTAGTTGTGTCTTGAGTTGAAATATCTGTGGTAGATTGAACTGAACCCCAGAGGGATTCGCGACATTCCAGACACCATTAATACGGCATGCAGCACGGAGACGGTGACGCCACAGCATATAATCATCACCACGCTTACCATGGAAACGAGGAATTTTCATTTCAGATGTGGATTCCGTTTCAACTTCGGAGTCGGACATGGTTCCTACGGGACTAGAACCAAAGAAAAGCAACAAAAGCAACTATGTAGATGCCAAATGTAATGATATCCACGCAACGTATTGAAGCCGAAAGAGGGATTTCAAGGCTTCTGTTACACAAAGAACCAGAAAAACTGGAGCGGAGAAGAATCTCAAACACTCAACAGCGAAAACGTCAGCGGAGACCGTGTAACCAAGTCTACTACGCTTGTCGAGACGGGTCTTGTACGCGATCACAGGCAGAGTTGGGGTACTCAACGCCCGGAGTATACTCACAGGACGTACTGATACGAGCCTGGACAGAAATAAAACTTCTTAAGACGGGCGCACTGGCAGGAGATACTATCCCCGCTACCCTAGAGGTCCGAATCCTCTGGTCCCTGGTAACTCTCTCCAGGTGAGATGCGGTTTCTGCAACCAATCCTGCTCTGCGCACTTCAGAGCGAGGGGCTTCACAATCCGTACGAGACGTCCAAGGGAGGCTAGTAGCTGACGAGATAAGCTTTCACCAGTTAACCCCGTCTAGTCGCTTGCCGGAAAATAGCGCGGTCTTCCTTGTGCGCTGAAGCAAAGAAGCAGGGATCGGAACAGGCGCAGTTCGGCTTACCAGAGAAGGTGTCTCTGAACGCTTTGCCTACTTTCACCACTGCCACTCGACTTCCACAAGATTCGCTCGCTCGCAACGCAACGCGTACCTGCGCGAAAGAAAAACCCGTCTTCGTAGAATCCAAAGAGATATTAGTAGAGCGCGACGTCTGCAAAAAGTCGACGCTCTGGGCCCATAACCTGTTGCAGCGCACGCGGGTTATGAAAACAAAAGGGAAGAAAAAACGGGAGGAAGAAGAAACAAGAAAATAAAACAAGGAAGGTTGTCAGCCTTAGTCGACCAGTTTACTCGACAGCAGGCAAAGCCAATCTACATATACCCTACCGCACACACTTCACCGTCGTCGCAGCAAGCGACGGCGGTGGTTGCACCATTACAATACACGTTATTCGTGTGTGCAGGTGTACACGAAAAGCGCACACAATCTAGAGGGTCACAATTTCAAATAACTAAATCAATCAATGCGGCAAATCCATTGCCAGTCCCTTGATCAGGAACCAGCTCTAAAAAATCAACAATTACCATCCTGGCACTCCAACCCCTCCGCGCAGCCCGCAAACGCACATTGTCCCAAATCACCCAATACAGCTCCCATTCGCATCTTCGGCATTGCAGCACAACCGTCTACTGCACGCACACTTGGACCAACCACATTGCTCCACTTGTGCATATCCGCAATCCAGTACCATACACTCCATAACACTTGTACGGTATACAATGCATATAGCATTTTGCAGTAGCCAATCACATTGCCGTTTCACGTTGGGTTTGAGCAGAGGCGCATATGCGCTTTTGGAGCGAGGGGCTCCAAAAGTGCCCATCGTCCCCTGAAGGTTTGGTTTTGGACCAAGCTGACACCTTCTGTGGGGGTTGGCCAGGCACTCGACCACTTGTAGAGTTCAACACTTCAACAATGAGACGTAGCACCACTGTCCGCATAAGTGTCGATGTGACTAATAGCTGGCGGTACCACTGAAGACATCTCACTAGCAACACCAGCAATCTCAACTTCGGACGCTCTACTGGACGACTTCCCAGAACGCTTTGGCTTCTCAACTGCGTTCACCCTCAGCTGGTCCAAGATTGTTTGTGGCAGATGGTTGTCAGAGTTGTCTGGATTCACGTGACATCGGTCTTGAGTATATCCATCACGGTCGCAGAAGGTGCAGTGGTACCCGTTTCTGCTTCCAGCAGCATACGCACGACCAGTGGGGTCGTTAACAGTGGTCAAATCTGACGCGTTACCATCATTTTCATTACCAATCGATGATCTGCTGTGTCCACTTATACGGGCACCACCCTTGTTCCTGTTCTTTTTGCGATTACGACCTCTACCGGAACTACCTGAACCCATTTGACGAGCATTATACTCATCAATCAGGGTTGTCGCCACATAGTCCCATGTCAGTTCGGAGATCTCCTTGGTCCTAAGTGCTGCTGCAGTTGACTCCAAAGAGCAGTTGGGGTCAATAGAGGCAAGAAGCATAGGTGCCTTGTGAGACTCAGGTATAGCCGCATCCTTGCCCATGCGGTCCAGCTGCGAGAACAGAGAGGCAAACTGGTCCACATACTCAGACATGTTTTGGCCTTTGTATGACCTTCTGAACAGCTGAGTCTGCACAGCTATACGAGACACAGTCCTGTTTGAGGCATATCTCGCATCAAGTAGTTGAAGCATGCGACCAGGGTCATCATCCACATCCATGACTACACGCAGTGGGGCATCACCAAGTGCACAAATGATGATTGCACATGCCTTTTCGCGCTTTGCAAGTACACGGGAGGGTGTCTGCGTCGCACTAGAAACAGACTCTTGTGTCATTGTGGCACTAGATGACTCCTCCGAACTGGACCTAACCACATTCCAGACACTTTTAATTCGACACGTGGCACGTAGACGGTCTCGCCATAGGGTGTAATCTTCACCTCGCTTACCATGGAAGCGTGGGATCTTCCCACCAGGGGTGGTTTCTGACTCAACTTCGGAGTCAGATATTGTTCCGGAAGGAGATAAATCACCAAAAAATGAAACCAATGTTGAATGTTGTAAGGACGTTGAGGGGATGGAAGGAAAGTTCGCCAGCTCTAGCTTGGATTTACTTGGAGGTCCTTCAGACACATCTTGTATACCACTCTAAACTCGAATTGCGCGGGAACACCAACTACAAGTAAAACCTAAACCACTAAGCAGGAAAACTCAATAGTACCAATCATCATCTAACATGACATAGCCAGCTCAGCACAACCTCATTACATCAACGCACACCAACGCACCAACGTTCCGTAATAGTTACGTGGATACACATGACCATGACAAGGCACAAATTCACGACTCCAACACACGCCAGCACATGCCAACACATCACGGTAAGTCAACACGTCACGGTAAGTCGGCACGTAACCTGTGGTGTTAGTGCCATGTCATCATGTGGCAATGCACAAAACACCCACGTCATCAATATACCCGTGCATGTGTAAACCTGTTGACAGTGCATGCGCACCTTACCATTGTACCAACCACTGCTGTACCACTTGTACCAGATGTCAACCACTTCACCAGTATCCCCTGCACACAACGTACACTGTGACCACTGTAGTAGCTGGACACGTGGGTGTGTCCAACCGATCCAGTTATGCCATACCACTTGTACGCACCACGTTGCATATGTACATTTGCAGTAGCCAATCAGAAGCCAGTTTCACGTTGGGTTCGCGCACACGCGCATATGCGCTTTTGCAGAGGTACCCTCTAAAACAGCCCATGCTCCCCGGAACATTTGGTTTTCAGTGACAGCACAGGTACTACTGCCAACAACCAAATGAAATGAAAATGAAGCAGAGTGAGGGACTCGATGCTTAGAAATTTGACCAGAAGCTAATATGAATGCCTGATCGCGATACAGCTATTGTCTTGCAGCTGATGTCACACTATGAGGAGGGAACTGGAGAGGAGTATCTCAACACTAAACAGCAAGGGCGCCAGCGGAGACCGTGTAACCAAGTCTCAACGCTCGTCCGGACGCGTCTGGTACGCGAATGACAGGCGGAGGGCGGGTCCTCTACGCCCGGAGTATACTCACGAGTAGCTCTGAAGCAAACTCGGAAATGAAAATAACTTCGTAAAGGCGGGCGCACTGACGGGAGGAACTACCTCCGCTACCCTAAGGGTTGAACCCCTGGACCCTGGTAACTCTCTCCAGGTGAGGTACGACATTTTTCTTGACCTACCCTGCTCTGCGCTCTTCAGAACGAGGGGCTTTACAATCCGTACGTGTCGTCCCAGGGAGGTAAGTAGCTGTCGCGATAAGCGTTCACCAGTTAACCCCTGCTAGACACTTGCAGGAAAATAGCGCGGTCATCTGTGTGCGCTAAAGCAATGGAGCCGGGATCGGAACAGGCGCAGGTCGGCTTACCAGAGAAGGTGTCTCTGAACGCTTTGCTTACTTTCACCACAGCACCAAATACTTCCACAAGACTCGCAAAGATGATCTGCGCAAGAAGATGAATCCAACGAAAAGTAAGTCAAAAGAGCGCGACGTCTGCAAAATATCGACGCTCTGGGCCCATAACCTAATGATGTAAACCATAGTTGGGCTACGGCGGATATGTAGAGCAAGAAAAGAAACAAAAGAATGAGTGAAAGTTGCCAAGCTTGGGGCGAGTTTACTTGGTACTGCAACTTCAGAATCTTATATAGCACATGTACTTCGCACTACCACTACAAGAACACCCTACACCACTAAGTGGGGACACCCAATACTACCAATCATAATCATACATAACACAATAAGGGTTGCACACACTGATTACAGCTATGTACAACCATGCATAACAACACATTACAACAATGCAGACCAAGTGAACCAAGCAGCCAACAACGCACAATAAGTGAACCGGACATGCCAACAATGTTCCAGCATGTTGCAGCACTGTATCAACACTTCATCGCATCATCATCACAATGACAAGGCACAAATACACATGCCACCGCATCCATGTACATACCCTAGCTGTGTTGCGTGCATGGCACGTGCTTGCTTGCACAACCGCACACATGACACACTTCCATATACCTGTAAGCCACGTGGAGCCACACATATTCTTCAGTACCATGCCCATTCACCTTATGCCCAGTGGCCAGTTCCGTGCCCAGGACCCATAGAATGCATACCACTTGTAACCAATACGTTGCATATGAGTATATGCAGTAGCCAATCATATGCCCGTTTCACGTTGGGTTTGAGAATACACACATATGCGCTTTTGTAGAGCAGGTCCCAAAAACAGCCCTCCGTTATATGAAACTTTGTTTCCAAGCGTTGCACCATGAGGTCCCAGGACTACCAGGCACTCGAATATGTGCTAACATCAACACAAACTGCTAAAGGCGATATACAGGCTTACGCAGGCTCATTTGGCATGGCATACGAAGTTCAGCACGGACATTACAGGCATAGGTTTTGAAGAATTACCCAGTGCACCATGTGTTTTCAGGCGCAAAACTAGCCGGCAACACTTACGCATACATCCTGGTATACGTAGATGACTGTTGACATGAAATGATGTTGAGAGATGATGTTGGGCTTCGGCAGAAATGAAAAGGAAAGAAAGAAAGGAAATAAAGAGTGAAGGTTGCTAGGCTTGGGGGCGAGTTTACTTGGTACTGCGACTTCAGAGTCTTATATAGCACATGTACTTCGCACTACCACTACAAGAAAACCCTACACCACTAAGTGGAGACACCCAATACTACCAATCATAATCAAACATAACACAAATAGGGTTGCACACACTGATTACAGCTTAGTACAACCATGCATAACAACATTACAACACATTACAACCACGCACACGAAGTGAACCAAGCAGCCAACAATGCGCAACAAGTGAATCAGACATGCCAACAATGTGCCAGCATGTGACAGCCCTGTGTAAACACTTACTTGCATCATCATGACTATGACAAAGCACAAATTCACATGCCACCGCATCCATGTACATACCCTAGGTGCGTTGCGTGCATCGCACGTGCTTACTTGCACCACTGCACATATGCAACACCTGCATGTACCTGTAAACCAGATGTATCCACACATATTCCTAAGTACCATGCCCATTCACCTTATGCCAAGTGGCGACTTCCATGCCCAGGACCCACAGAATGCATAACACTTGTAGCCAATACGTTGCATATGAGTATATGCAGTAGCCAATCATATGCCCGTTTCACGTTGGGTTTGAGAACACACGCATATGCGCTTTTGCGAAGCAGCTCTAAAAAACAGCCCTCTGTTATATGAAACTTTGTTTCCAAGTGCTGCACCATGATGTCCCAGGACTACCAGGCACTCGACCATGTGCTAACATCAACAATGACCTTCTCATATTTACGCCAACAGCTGAACAACGTTCCCACATAGTGGAGGAGCTCAAGTCTTTGTATGACCTACGTGTTGAGATTCGTGTCAGAATGTATCTTGGTGTTGAATTAAGCTGGAACATGGACTCCAATGACCAACTGTTAGGTGTGAAACTAGCACAGCCGTTGTATGTCAGTGGAATATTACGTCGGTTTGGACTGGAATGTAGCAAGCCTGCACGAAGCCCAATGGTGGAATCCTTCTTTTCCTCGCTTGATGCGGAGGAGGACAAGTCCCCATTTGAAGTCCAGTTGTATCAGCAGATGATCGGGTCTCTGCTGTAACTGGCATTACGCACGCGTTTGGACATATTGGCACCTGTACTTATCCTAGCACGCTTTCAGAAAGCACCAACTGGGTATTATCATCGAGCGGTGAAGCGTGCGCTAGGGTATTTACGTGGCACTACTCACCATGGACTTGTTTATCACCCTGGGAACCTGCTGCTGAATGGTTATGTGGACTCTGATTACGCAGGCGACACCACGGATCGCAAGTCTTTGTCTGGCTTTATGATCAAACTTGGGTCATGTGTTTGGTTCTACGGTGCCCGTAAGCAGGCGTCGGAGGCATTGTCTACAGCCGAGTCTGAGTATGAGTACTACGCATTAGTGATGGCAAGTCAAGAGCTAATGTGGATATCTCGAGTACTTGAGGAATCTGGGATACCGGTTAGTGACAGTACTCCACTATGCTCAGACAACCAATGTGCAATTGAGTGGGCCATTGGTGAGCGTTGCTCCTCCGTACGTGCCAAACACATTGACGTGAAGATACACTTTATCCGGGACTTGGTCAAAAGCAAGGTGATAAGCGTGGAATATGTGGCAAGTGAGGACAATGACTCCGACATACTCACTAAGCCACTTAGTCCTGCTATGACGCAATTAATCATGGATACAGCTGGTCTGACCCAGGAACTCGAGGAGCAGTGTTGATGTTAGCACATACTCGAGTGCCTGGTAGTCCTGGGACATCATGGTGCAACACTTTGAAACAAAGTTTCACATAAATGAGGGCTGTTTTTGGGACCTGCTCTACAAAAGCACATACGCTTATGTTCTCAAACCCACTGTGAAACGGACATATGATTGGCTACTGCAAATACTCATATGCAACGTATTGGTTACAAGTGGTATGCATTCTATGGGTGCTGGGCACGGAACTGGCCACTTGGCATAAGGTGAATCGGCATGGTACTGAAGAATATGTGTGGCTCCACGTGGCTTACAGGTATATGGAAGTGTTTCATGTGTGCGGTTGTGCAAGCAAGCACGTGCCATGCACGCAACACAGCTAGGGTATGTACATGGATGCGGTGGCATGTATATTTGTGCTTTGTCATCGTCATGATGATGCGGGGAAGTGTTTATACAGTGTTGCAACATGCTGGCTCATTGTTGGCATGTCCGGTTCACTTATTGTGCGTTGTTGGCTGCTTGGTTCACTTTGTATGCATTGTTGTAATGTGGTGTTATGTTGTTATGCATGGTTGTTCATAGCTGTAATCAGTGTGTGCAACCATTATTGTGTTATGTCTCTTTATGATTGGTAGTATTGGGTGTCCCCTCTTAGTGGTATAGGGTTTTCTTGTAGTTGTAGTGTGACATAGAGGTGCTATTTAACACGCTGAAGTTCCACTACCAAGTAAACTCGCCCGAAGCTTGGCAACCTTCACTCATTCTTTTGGTTCTTTTCTTGTTCTACAGATCCGTCGTAGCCCAACTATCGTTTACATCTTCAGTTAAACTTGGCTCCAGCTCATGTTTCTATCGTGCCCGTAAGCAGTCCTCAGTTGCATTGTCCACTGGTGAGGCCGAATACTATGCATTGGTAATGGCTGCTCAGGAGATACTCTGGATATCACGTGTGGTCAGAGAGTGTGGAGTAGCAGTTGGTAAGATTGTTCCAATCCTCTCAGACAACCAATGTGCTATTGAGTGGGCTGTTGGTGAACGCTGCCCTTCTGGGCGTGCAAAGCATATAGACGTCAAGGTACACGTCACTAGGCAACTAGTCAAGGACACATTAATAACTGTGAACTATGTTCCAAGTGAAGACAATGACGCCGAAATCCTCACCAAGCCACTTAGCCCTGCCGCTGCACGAGTGATATTGGAATGAGCTGGAATTCATCAGGAACTCGAGGAGGAGTGTTGATGTTGGCACGTGATCGAGTGCCTGATAGCCCTAGGAGATCATGGTAGACTACTTGGAAACAAAGTTGCATATAACGATGGGCATTTTTGAGCAGCTCCTTTGCAAAAGCGCATATGCGCGTGTGCTCGAACACAACGTGAAACGGGCTTATGAATGGCTACTACATTTGCCCATATGCATTACATGGTTTACAAGTGGTATACATTGTATGGGTCGTAGGCACAGCATTGTCCACTTGGCATAATGTGAATGGTCAACGTACATGAGATTCTGTGTGGCTACAACGGTTTACAGGGACATCACGTTGCGGCAGACGTGTGATTGTGTGTGCCAGCACGTGCATCGCACGCAATGGACTTAAGTTATCGATATGGATACAGTGTCATGCGACTTTGTGCATCGTCATGGTCATGATGACCTAAGTAAGTCATTATACAGGGCTGTGACATGCTGGCATATTGTGGTCATTGTTGTTTCACTTACCGTGCTTCGTTGGCATGTGCTGGAATAATGTTATGTGTGGTTGTAGTTAACTGTCACCAGTGCTGATATGAAATGATGTTGATAGATGTTGTTGGGCTTCGGCAGAAATGAAAAGGAAAGAAAGAAAGAAAGTAAAGAGTGAAGGTTGCCAAGCTTGGGGGCGAGTTTACTTGGTACTGCAACTTCAGAGTCTTATATAGCACATGTACTTCGCACTACCACTACAAGAACACCCTACACCACTAAGTGGGGACACCCAATACTACCAATCATAATCAAACATAACACAATAAGGGTTGCACACACTGATTACAGCTTAGTACAACCATGCATGACAACATTACAACACATTACAACCACGCAACCAAGTGAACAAAGCAGCCAACAATGCGCAACAAGTGATCCAGACATGCCAACAATGGGCCAGCATGTGACAGCACTGTGTAAACACTTAATTGTATCATCATGACTATGACAAAGCACAAGTTCACATGCCACCGCATCCATGTACATACCCTAGCTGTGTTGCGTGCATGGCACGTGCTTACTTGCACAACTGCACATATGCAACACCTGCATGTACCTGTAAACCAGATGTACCCACACATATTCCTAAGTACCATGCCCATTCACCTTATGCCAAGTGGCGACTTCCATGCCCAGGACCCACAGAATGCATAACACTTGTAGCCAATACGTTGCATATGAGTATATGCAGTAGCCAATCATATGCCCGTTTCACGTTGGGTTTGAGAACACACGCATCTGCGCTTTTGCAAAGCAGCTCTCAAAAACAGCCCTCCGTTATGTGAAACTTTGGTTCCAAGTGCTGCACTATCATGTCCCAGGACTACCAGGCACTCGACCATGTGCTAACATCAACAACCATTTTGTGCAACCCTTATTTTGTTATGTTTGAATATGATTGGTAATACTGGGTTTTTGCACTTAGTGGTTAGGGCTTTCTCTGTAGTTGTAGTGCACTCTAATTGTGCTATATGAATTGCAGATGTTGCATCTCCAAGTAAACCACCCCAAGGTTGACAACCTTGACTCTTATTTTTACTTCTTTCTTTCTTTCTCATTTCAGTCTAAGCCAAACTTCATCTATCACATTCCTTTATCATCATCAGGTTATGGGCCCAGAGCGTCGACATATTGCAGACGTCGCTCTTATTTAACTTTCTTTTATTTTTGCGATGCGCATATTGTGGAGACCTAGTTGCAGAGGTGAAAGTAGTCAAAGCGTTCAGGGACTTGTCTCTGGTAGACCGACCTGCGCCTGTTCCGATCCCTGTTTCTTTGGTTTCAGCGCACAAAGATCGGGCTGATTTCCAGCAAGAGACCAGCAGGGGTTAACTGGTGAAAGTATATCGCGCTTGTAAGTAACCTCCCTGGGACGTTTCGTACGGATTGAGCACCCTGCTCTCGAAGTGCGTCGAGTAGGGCAGGTCGAAGAACATCGCACCTGGCACCTGGAGAGAGCATCCAGTGTCCAGGGGTTCAACCCTTAGGGTAGCGGAGGTAGTTTCCTCTGTCAGTGCGCCCGCTTTTACGAAGTTTCATCTTTTATTTTCTTTTCCGAGTGCGCTTCAGAGCCACTTGTGAGTATACTCTGGGCGTCGAGGACCCGAACTCCGCCTGTGATTCGCGTACCAGACACGTCTGGACGAGCGTTGAGACTTGGTTACACGGTCTCCGCTTGCGCCCTTGCTGTTGAGTGCTGTCATCAATCCACTCCAGTATTCATATCTTAGTGTGATCTCAGGTGCAAGTTCTTGGCTGACCCTCCGATTCAACACTTTCCCTCTCTTCGTAATCGGATTTTGAAAAGCATTGAGTCCCACACTCTGCTTAGAAGTATATATTCATTGGTGTTTCAGCTCCTTCTGGAAGTATGTCTGACTCTGAAGTTGAGTCTGAAACCAACTCTGGTGTGAAAATCCCACGCTTGCATGGTAAGCGTGGTGAGGATTATACGCTATGGCGACATCGACTTTGTGCCGCATGTCGCATTAAAGGTGTATGGAATGTAGTGGCATCTACCCTGGATGAGGCATCTAGAGCTACAATGAATCACGATTCAACCTCTAGTGCTGCTCAAAGCAGTTCCCAACTCATGGCGAAACGCGAAACGGCATGTGCAATCATCATCTGTGCACTTGCAGATGCCCCACTACGCGTTGTGATGGATGTGGATGATGATCCTGGGCGTATGTTGAGAATGCTAGATGCACGTTATGCCTCCAACCGAACAGTTTCTCGTATCGCTGTACAGACCCAACTGTTCCAAATGTCGTACAATGGGCAAAATATGTCAGAATTTGTGGACCAGTTTGCATCTTTATTCTCACAATTAGACCGAATGGGGAAGGATGCTGCCATTCCAGAGTCACATAAGGCTCCAATGCTACTAGCCTCTATCGACCCCAACTGCGCACTAGAGTCAACTGCTGCGGCACTTAGGACTAAGGAGATCTCGGAATTGACGTGGCACTATGTGGCAACTACCCTGATTGATGAGTACAATGCTCGTCAACTTGGTTCTGTCAGTGCAACTCGTGGTCGTAACCGTAAAAAGAACCGAGGTAAAGGTAACGGCCGTTCTAGTGGACGTAAAAAATTGGCAAATGGGGGCGAAAATGAAGGTAATATATCAGATTCCAACTCAAACATTGAGTCCATTGGGCGTGCTTATGCTGGTCGCACCAAAAACGGTTACCATTGCACTTTCTGTGAACACGATGGCCACACGCAGGACCGATGCCACATGAATCCTGACAATCCGGACAACCGTTTACCCAAAGTCAACTTGGACAAACTCAAAGCTGGTTCAGGTGACAAGTGTAAACACTCTGGCAAGTCATCACGAAGGGGATCCAATATTGAGATCGTTGAAATGGGTGTCGAGAAGTCTACAGTGCTCCCATCCGTGTGTAAGAGCATGGATACGTATGCAGACAGTGGTGAAACGTCCCATTTCTTTTGTTCTGCTTCTGCATTTGTGCTTAACACATTGGTTGACATATCTCCGAGGCGTATTGAACTTGCTGACAATACCACGGTCACGGCCACACAACAAGGGGATGTTTTACTGCCCTTCGTCGAGGCTAATCTCCGATTGACGGATGTACTACATGTCCCAGATCTTGGGTACAACTTAGTGTCTGTTGGTCGTATGGCCGATAAGGGAATACAGTCACTGTTCGGCGCAAGTCAGGTTCGCTTTACCCACGAAGAGGGGTTTGAAATTGGATGTGGTCAACGAGACACACGCTCTAGGTTGTACACGCTGCCATGTCTCATCGACCACACCGATCACACAAGGCTACTATCCGCAAAAGACAAAGACGTCACAAAGCTGTGGCACCGCCAACTTGCACATATGAACCCACGAGACCTTCAAAAGGTACACGAGCAAGTTGATGGAGTGCCAAAGCTGAAACATATTGAAGAGGTATGTCGACCATGCCGACTTGGCAAAGTTCATAAACATCCGTTTTTGGGAAAGTTCAAACGATCAAAGGAGATTGGAGACATTGTGCACTCGGACATCATTGGTCCTCTGCTGCCATTGTTTCCAGATCGTTTTCAGTATGCGTCTGCGTTTATCGATGACCACTCTCGATATGCCTTCCTCGCCTTCATGTTGCATAGATCTGAAATTGGGGAAGTGTTTTTGGGTATAAGGCAGAAGCTGCAGCAGCTTGGAGGAGCGCATGTGCTTGTTAAAAATTTGCACTCGGACAATGCAGAGGAGTACATTGCGTTACAAGAAAACGATGCAAATGGTCTGCAGGGAACGTCGTTCTCACCTCCTTATACACTTTAACATAACGCAATTGCCGAGCGCATCAATCGCACTATGGAAGAAGCTGCTCGAGCTTTGCTGATTCAGGCCAACTTGCCAGAATTCCTATGGCCCTACGCACTCAAATATGTTATTTACATTCGCAACAGAGTTCCACATTCTACCACCGGCTCAACTCCATACCTGTTGGTGACTGGTAATAAGCCATCATTGAAGCATGCTAGTGTTGAAAGTTGAAAGGAAGTTGAGGGGATGGAAGGGCCCTAAACCACTAAGCAGGGACAGTCAATACTACCAATCATCATCTAACATGACATAGCCAGCTCAGCACAACCTCATTACATCAACGCACACCAACGCACCAACGTTCCGTAATAGTTACGTGGATACACATGACCATGACAAGGCACAAATTCACGACTCCAACACACGCCAGCACATGCCAACACATCACGGTAAGTCAACACGTCACGGTAAGTCGGCACGTAACCTGTGGTGTTAGTGCCCTGTCATCATGTGGCAATGCACACAACACCCACGTCATCAATATACCCGTGCATGTGTAAACCTGTTGACAGTGCATGCGCACCTTACCATTGTACCAACCACTGCTGTACCACTTGTACCAGCTGTCAACCACTTCACCAGTATCCCCTGCACACAACATACACTGTGACCACTGTAGTAGCTGGACACGTGGGTGTGTCCAACCGATCCAGTTATGCCATACCACTTGTACGCACCACGTTGCATATGTACATTTGCAGTAGCCAATCAGAAGCCAGTTTCACGTTGGGTTCGCGCACACGCGCATATGCGCTTTTGCAGAGGTACCCTTTAAGACAGCCCATGCTCCCCGGAACATTTGGTTTTCAGTGACAGCACAGGTACTACTGCCAACACCCCCCCTCTCTCACTGACTTCAAAGGTCTAAGGGTAGCAAGCCACAGTCACCGCGGAACCTTGCCAGCTTAACTCGACCCAGCGCTTTCGTCAGCATATCGGCAACCATGTCTTCCGTGGAACAGTACTGCAACTGGACGGCTTTGTCGCGTAGAGTCTCTCTGGTGAAGTGAAAGCGAATATCAATGTGCTTAGTACGCTTGTTCACAACTCCATTTCGAGCAAGTTCGATGCAACCTTGGTTGTCCACGTACACAGTTGTGGGCTCAACCATTAGCGTCACTGACTCATCCACGTGTAGTCCACTTGCGTTGCCAATGCCACTCCACAGTCGTCTCAGCCAGATCGCTTCCTTCGTCCCACTGCACAGACTCACATACTCAGCCTCAGCGCTAGACAATGCAACTACTTCCTCTTGGCGCGAGCTCCAAGACACAGGAGCACCGCACATCATGAACGCATACCCACTGGTGGACTTGCGGTTGGATGTATCACCTGCCCAGTCAGAGTCTACGTATCCATACAGCTGAGTATCAGTCGTGGTGCCATAAGTAAGCCCGAGGGAGCGAGTGCCATTGAGGTAACGCAGAACACGCTTGACCGCTTTCCAATGAGTCTCTCCAGGTTTCTCGACATACTTGGCTAGCTTGGACACTGCAAACGAGATGTCCGGTCGAGTGCCAACAGAGAGATACATCAGACAACCGATCACCTGACGATACGGGATGTTCGTCAGAGGCTCTTCTAACTTAGTGAGGTCAGCACCGGAGTCCATGGGAGTGTCCATTGGTTTGCACTGCAACATGTTAAAACGTTCTAAGACCTTACGCGTGTATGCAAACTGTGTCAGGTACAGCTGTCTTTTGGATCGATCACGATGGATCTCGAACCCAAGTACCATGCGCGCTTCACTGAGATCCTTCATCTGAAAACGTTTTGACAGTTCACGCTTTACGCGATTCATTGTCTCCATACTTGGACTCGCAATGAGCAAGTCGTCCACATAAAGAGCAATGATCACAAGCGCTCCCAGTACCTCTCCAGTGTAGACGCACTCGTCTGCAACGTTTGGCTTCAGACCCATCCAACCCACGAGGAACAAGTACATCTTTGCAAACCACTGCCTTGATGCCTGTCGTAGCCCATAGATGGCTTTCTTGAGAAGGCATACCAAGTCCTCGTTCCCAGGTTTGATGAATCCGTCCGGCTGCTCCATGTACACAGTCTCTTCCAGGTCGCCATTCAAGAATGCAGTCTTCACATCCATCTGGTGCAGATGATAGTTCTGCACTGCTACAATGGACAAAATCATTCTAATGGATGTGAATTTGACCACTGGTGCATACGTCTCGGAGAAGTCTACACCTTCGATCTGCAGAAACCCTCGAGCCACCACACGAGCCTTGTACCTCACTGTCGGTTCATCGTTGTCGCCAGCCTCATATTTTTGCACAAATACCCACCTGGATGATATCACGTTGCTGTCAGCTGGCCTTGGCACTAACTCCCATGTGTCATGCTCGATCAGAGACTCGTACTCACTGTTCATGGCCTTGGTCCACGCTTTTGAATCAGGACGTGACACCGCCTCCGAGTATGAGGATGGGATGTCATCACTGGCAGTGAGTAGGTGTGGACGCCATCACGGGACGGTGACGCAGGGAGCCAAAAATTTGTAATAATAAAAGCCAAAAGGGTGCTCTTCGTAGCTAAAAGCCCCAAAACAAGTTGAAAACAGTGGAATCAAAAGAACTAAACCCACTCGATGAAATAAAACAACACTAAGGAGAGCAAGAGGCTCAATCCCCAAATAAAACTTCTTAACATCTTTGTTGAAACGGCGCGCAACCCAAGAATTATGTCAAGGATCAGTAAGGGTCAGACCCTCGGCTTCCGGTCAGACATTCCGGATGTGAAGTGGATTCTGCAGCCTACCTACCTCTGCACTAACCAGAAGCAGGCGCATACAATCCTTACAGGGCTTCCCAAGGAGAGCTACTAACAGCAGGATATGCTTTCACTCTATACCCAAGCTGGCCCTTTGCAGGAAATGTTGCACGGCACGTCGCCTGCGGATAGCTTCCCGTCAAGTACTTCCGTCCGAAAATCACCAGGTCTTTCGACCGACACCGTTATCCGAGCGAAGCTCCGGTGGGGCTCACAGACGACAGAAACACCTTTGGTACACACCACCCGTCTCCCGTCCACGCCTAAGGCGCTTCAACCGGTCTTAGCGACGGTACTTCCCCACCCTATTGGACAACTATCGGCACACGCCTCACTAGAAGCCCTTTATCCAGTGGCGAACGCCTCAATGGTTGTTGATGATAGTTGAAGTGGCTGAAGGTTGATAGGGGGTGGGGCTTAGATGTTGGTAGATTGTTGAGGTGAGTTCAGACCGAAGTCCGAAGCTCAGAACCTCTTTTTATAGTGTTTAGAGGCACTACAAATGAGCCAAATACGCATTTCTACTTGCTAGTTACTCATGTGTGCGTCTAGGTTACTCCATTGGCTTCTAGAGACCTCTGGAGCTGCACACTAACCAATAATAAAGCGACAATTTGCGCCAGCATCACTAAAATACTGTAGTCTTTGCTGGGCCAACAAAGCGTGCAATGTGCTAGACACTACTGGAACATTCTACACGTGTGTTCCAGCAATATCTGGCACATTCCGCAACATTAGCGACCGACAGTAGGGCAGTCCCGCGCCACCAAGAGGTAGGCACTCTACGCTCACGAGTGGATCTCCGAAGTGGTTGTGGATCTGGTACGTCTGGATCAACTTCTGTCTCAGCTGTGAGCTCATCGTGGCCACTGCCTGAAGCTTCTTCTGGTGGAGTATCTGGTGCAGCGGTTTGAACTTGGGCAGCATCGGTGGGTGTAGTAGAGGTGGAGGTGATGTTTGATTTCGGCTTGTCCGAGATGTCGATCTCAGCACAGTCGTCATCATCAACGTGGTCAGTACCTTGATCTGAACCACTACATTCGTCAAACCTCACATCTCTCGACACAACCACCTTCTTCTTTTGCGCATCCCACAGTTTATAACCGTTCGATCCAGTTGTGTACCCAATATAGATCGACTCCACGGCACGTTGCTCCAGCTTCTTCAGCTTGTGGTCCACCACTTTGTACCAGCACCCGCTACCGAACACACGCAGATTGCTCAAGTCAGGTTCATATCCACTCCACATCTCGAGTGGTGTCACTTCACTCGGAAGGGCCTTGCAGGTGACTCGATTGCGCACATACACTGCAACGTTCAACGCTTCAGCCCAGAAGCTCTTTGGCAGTTTCTTGTGATGCAGCATCGATCTCACCAAGTCCATGAGTGTTCGGTTGAACCGTTCGGCCAGACCATTCTGATGTGGATTGTAAGGCACCGTTCGCTGATGTTCAATACCGTGACGTTCAAGCTCTTGTGAAAACTTCTTTGACACATATTCACCAGCATTGTCCGTGCGTAACGCATGTAGCACAGACTCACGTGCGGTGATGGTTTTCACATGTCGGTCACTCTGATTTTGAACCATCTTGAGCCAATTCAAGAACACGTGGAACACCTCATCCTTGGTCTTGAGCATGTACAAGAAGCAAAAACGGGAGTGATCATCGATGAATGTGACGAAGAAGCGTGAACCTCCCAAGGAACCTACTTGGATTGGACCACAAATGTCCGAATGCACTAGGTCCAATGGGTGCAAAGCCCGTTCCCCCCTTGCTTGGGAGTTGGAGCACGTGTAGATTTTCCCACTACACAAGAGTCACACACATCCATCGATTGATTCAAGTCCACCTTCAGCCCTGACACAACATCGTTACGAGCCATATGTTTGATACCATCCACATTCACATGAGCCATTCGAGCATGCCATAGTGACAGGTCAGTCACAAGTGCGTTCTCCATGTCTTCTGGTACTTCAATCGCGGTACATAGGTAGTACAGTCCTTTGATGCGACGGCCCTGGGCGATAATGGTGTTGCCTTTGTATACACATACTTTGGTTTTGTCAAACACCACTCGCGCACCCAGGTCACACATCGCAGATACTGACAGCAGATGATACCTTAAATTCGGTACGTGCACTACTTCACCCAACCGGCACTTGCTCTCACGCCCTTCAACAGCGAGATCGAGGTGGACACTGCCATGACCAAGAGACTCCAGCTTCGAGTCATTGCCGATACTCACACCGGCAGACTCTCTTTTGCTATAACTGTCAAACATGGACTCGTCATACGTCATATGGGCGGTGGCACCAGAGTCAATGATCCAGTCACTGATACTTTCTTCCACAGAACCTGTCGCAATGAGACAAACAAAGTCAGAGTCACTGTCACATCCTCGTTTCTCGTTGCCGAGATCGGTCTGCACAGCTGGGTTTGCGGCAGCACTCTGCTCTTTGCTAGCTTCGTCACGTTCTCTCTTGAAACAGTTTCTCTGGATATGCCCCTTCTTACCACAGTAGTAGCACACCATGGACTTCTTTCGTGACTGCGCACCGACCAAAGCCGTGTCACTTCCGGACTCCTCCTTGGCACGATCATTCATTCGCTGTTCCTCTTGCAGCAAACGACTCTTCACAAACTGTAAATCGAGTTTACGATCACCAATCGTGGTGTCAATAGCGACAATGAGGTGTTCGAAGCGGTCTGGTAGCCCACATAGGATTGCCATAGCGATGTCTTCTTCCTCAACCACTACGTCCATGCTCTTCAGATCCGATGCAAGATGACAAACACGATTGATGAAGTGTAACATTTTCTCATCATCTCGCATCTTGGCTGTGTAGAAGGCACGTCTTGCATTGATTCGGTTGAGCAGCGTTTTACGCTGGAACACATCGCAAATGGCTTTCCACATTTCCGCAGCATTCTCCGTATGCCTCACATGGTCCAAATCCTCATCACTGATGCTGAGACCAATAACAGCCCTGGCCTTGGCGTCTTTCTTCTTCCACGCTGACAACTCGTCATCGTCCGTAGGCCTGGTTGATTCAAGATGGTCATCGAGGTCCTTGAGTGCAAGCAGCAACTCAACCTTTTGCTTCCATACATGGAAGTTATCCTCGCCCAACTTTTCAATCTTGATGCCACCGAATGAATCCATGCTTGGTAGATGTCAACAAACAGCACAGGTGCGATGAAAGACCTACGGCACTTAAGTAGTACAAACATGGCAACAACGACAACAATAAAAACAAAAACAACGACAAAACCAACAACAAAACTTCAAATTCGGGCGCACTGACGGGAGAAACTACCTCCGCTACCCTAGGGTGTCGGACACCTGGCCCCGGGAGATGCTCCGGGTACAAGACGTCTTCTTCTGTCTTCCCTCTCCTACGTCTAAGGAGAAGATGCGTCGCTCTCTACGAGGCTTCCAGAGGATGGTTAATGACCCAAGATATGCCTTCACCAAGTATAACCCTCTCTGGCCTCTTGCAAGAACTTGCGCGACCTCGAAACTGAAGCTACTATGGCAACCAAAGTACGCTGCTAACGTGCAACCACTTAAGGTCACACGCGGCCTGATCCTAAGAAGGAGGTCAGCCTACGCCACGTCACCTCCCCGCACAAACGCCCAAGGGTCAGATGCACGGATCAAAAGCTCCTTATGGAATACCTTCGCAACAGCCCAAGAATCCCGACACGCAGTCAGGATCAAAACAAATAATTCAATCACCCGCACCAGCGCAGTACGCCACGGCACCCCGTCCACAGATGCACCCGCTGAACTTACCAGGTCTTAACGACCGTCACCGTTATCTGTCCAAATGGACCGGTGGGAAGCCGCTCGACAGTACACCCGCTTTGGTTCAAGCCGCCAGGCTCACGTCCCCGGATACCTGGAATCACCCAAAGTAACCCGGATCAATCGCTCGTCGCACTGGACACCAGATGATGATTAAGAAAGACGAAAAACAAACAACTGCTGAGCACACGATCACGGAGCCCAGACTTCGAAACTAGACCGACTCGACCTCACGGATACGCCCCGACAAACGACTCGGGGATCCCAAAACACAAGATAGAGGGAGTGTCACACACAAAGTAGATAGCGATCGACAACACGGGCAACAACGGAGGCCCAACTCAACAACGATAGGAAGTAAACGTCGAACCGCTACCACCACAACGCCCTCAGAGAGGAACGCAAACCAAAGGAGAATGACCAACACCGACCAACAATGGGATCAAGACACCCGACGCAACGACGAAAGAGGCAACAACAGCGAAACGGATGAACGGCGGTGAGGGAAAGCGGCGACAGACGAACGATACGGAAAGGGATAGTGGCAGCGGTCAGCGGGGCTGGGCCCATAACCTGTTGAAAGTTGAAAGGAAGTTGAGGGGATGGAAGGAAAGTTCGCCAGCTCTGGCTTGGATTTACTTGGATGTCCTTCAGACACATCTTATATACCACTCTAAACTCGAATTGCGCGGGAACACCAACTACAAGTAAAACCTAAACCACTAAGCAGGGACAGTCAATACTACCAATCATCATCTAACATGACATAGCCAGCTCAGCACAACCTCATTACATCAACGCACACCAACGCACCAACGTTCCGTAATAGTTACGTGGATACACATGACCATGACAAGGCACAAATTCACGACTCCAACACACGCCAGCACATGCCAACACATCACGGTAAGTCAACACGTCACGGTAAGTCGGCACGTAACCTGTGGTGTTAGTGCCATGTCATCATGTGGCAATGCACACAACACCCACGTCATCAATATACCCGTGCATGTGTAAACCTGTTGACAGTGCATGCGCACCTTACCATTGTACCAACCACTGCTGTACCACTTGTACCAGCTGTCAACCACTTCACCAGTATCCCCTGCACACAACGTACACTGTGACCACTGTAGTAGCTGGACACGTGGGTGTGTCCAACCGATCCAGTTATGCCATACCACTTGTACGCACTACGTTGCATATGTACATTTGCAGTAGCCAATCAGAAGCCAGTTTCACGTTGGGTTGGCGCACACGCGCATATGCGCTTTTGCAGAGGTACCCTCTAAAACAGCCCATGCTCCCCGGAACATTTGGTTTTCAGTGACAGCACAGGTACTACTGCCAACAGCTAGAGTGTTTGGATGCGCAGCATATGTATTGAAAATGAACCCGGACACCAAGTTCGAGTGTCGTACACTTGAGGGAGTGTACTTGCAGACTCTGGAGCATGGTGTTTACGAGGTTCTGGTCACTGGTGACTATGAGATACCTCGAATTGTGAGGTCCCAGCATGTCGCTTTTGATGAATCCACATTCACTGGTGCCCCATACATCGTAAACTATATGGATGACGAAAGTGCATCAGACGTTGACTATAGTAGCGCTGGGTATGAGAGCTCTAGTGACAGTTCGGATAAGTTTTCACTCGACGAATTCGGAGAACTTAGGTCAGACGCAGAAACCGATACACAAGATGCACCACACCAACCCACAGAAACTGTGAATGAGGTTCAAACTCCAAGCATTGACAATGCTGCGAGCGATACCACTTCTGCGGAGGACGCTAACGAGGATTCTAGTGGTATTGATGAGTCCAATTTTCATCCCGAACGTGAATCTAGATACCCTCGTCGCAGTCGGCGTGCACCACAGCGCTGGTGTAATACGGCTGTTGCCGCTAGCTCTCAAGTCAAAGTGACCACAAGTGACGACCCAACTCTTCAGGAGGCATTATCTTCAACTCCATCGGAAAGAGCACAATGGGAGAGCTCCATTGATGAAGAGCTCACATCACTAAAGGACAAAGGTACTTGGGTTCCAGATGACTCACCACAGTCACAGCCGTTACTTACACATGTCATTCTTAAAGTGAAACGTGATGCAGACGCCTCAGTGGACCGATTCAGAGCTGGAGTCGTAGCAGGAGGGAACCACCAGACATATGGTCAGGATTTCATGGAGACGTATGCACCGGTTGTATCTTTCAACTTTGTTCGCATGTTCTTGTACCTTATGCTGTGCATGCAAATGTATGTCGCACAGGTTGACATCAAGAACGCGTTCCTCAATGGTACCCTAAAGGAAGAAGTTTGGGTAATGTCTCCGCGTGGTATATGTTGCAACGCACGCGGGTTATGAAAACAAAAGGGAAGAAACAAAGGGAGGAAGAAGAAACAAGAAAATAAAACAAGGAAGGTCGTCAGCCTTGGTCGACCAGTTTACTCGACAGCAGGCAAAGCCAATCTACATATACCCTACCGCACTCACTTCACTGTCGTCGCAGCAAGCGATGGCGGTGGTTACACCATTACACTACACGTTGTTCGTGTGTGCAGGTGTACACCAAAAGCGCGCACAATCTAGAGGGTCACAATTTCAAATAACTAAATCAATCAACGTGGCAAATCTATTGCCAGTCCCTTGATCTGGAAGCAGCTCTAAAAAAATCAACAATTACCATCCTGGCACTCCAACCCCTCAGCGCAGCCCACAAAACGCACATTGTCACAAATCACCCGATACAGCTCCCATTCGCATATTCGGCATTGCAGCACAACCGTCTACTGCGCGCACACTTGGACCAACCACATTGCTCCACTTGTGCATATCCGCAATCCAGTACCATACACTCCATAACACTTGTACGGTATACAATGCATATAGCATTTCGCAGTAGCCAATCACATTGCCGTTTCACGTTGGGTTTGAGCACAGGCGCATATGCGCTTTTGGATCGAGGGGCTCCAAAAGTGCCCATCGTCCCCTGAAGGTTTGGTTTTGGACCAAGCTGAGACCTTCTGTCGGGGTTTGCCCGGCACTCGACCACTGCTAGACTTCAACAGTATACCTGGGCTGAAGTCACGTTGTTTTAAACTGCTAAAGGCCATATATGGACTGAAACAGGCTCACCTTGCGTGGCACACCAAGTTCAGTACTGATATTAAAGGCTTAGGATTTGAAGAACGGCCTAGTGCACCATGCCTGTTCCTGCGCGAATTGACCACGAATACCTATGCGTACATCCTGGTATACGTGGACGACCTTCTCATCTTTACGCCAAGTGCTGAAGAACGGTCCCGAATCTTGGAGGAGCTCAAGGCACTGTATGATCTGCGTGTTGAGGATCGTTTCAGACTGTACCTAGGTGTTGAGTTTACCTGGCAGACGGACTCCGATGGCCAGCTGTTGGGTGTAAAACTTGCACAACCCATGTATATCGAAGGGATACTGCGCAGGTTTGGACTGCAGAAATCGAAACCAGCACCGAGCCCAATGCTGAAATTTTTCTTTTCTTCACTTGATGTGAAGGAGCATAAATCCCCATGTGATGTTCAATTGTATCAGCAGATGGTCGGGTCTCTGCTGTACTTGGCATTGCGTACGCATTTGGACATTCTGGCTCCTTTTCTTATACTGGCGCGCTTCCAGAATGCTCCTACTGCATACTGTCATCGAGCAGCCAAACGTGTATTACGATATCTACGTGGCGCTGGTGATCATGGTTTACTGTACCGCCAAGGATGTCTACAGTTAAATGCTTTTGTATACTCTGATTTTGCTGGCGATACCACAGATCGCAAGTCTTTGTCTGGTTATTTGATTAAACTTGGCTACAGCTCATGTTTCTATGCTGCCCGTAAGCAGTACTCAGTTGCACTGTCCACTGGTGAGGCCGAATACTATGCATTGGTAATGGCTGCTCAGGAGATACTCTGGATATCACGTGTGCTCAGACAGTGTGGAATAGCAGTTGTTAAGATTGTTCCAATCCTCTCAGACAACCAATGTGATTTTGAGTGGGCTGTTAGTGAACGTTGCTTTTCTGGGCGTGCAAAGCATATAGAAGTCAAGGTACACTTCATTAGGCAACTAGTCAAGGACACATTAATAACTGTGAACTATGTTCCAAGTGAAGACAATGACGCCGAAATCCTCACCAAGCCACTTAGCCCTGCCGCTGCACGAGTGATAATGGAATGAGCTGGAATTCATCAGGAACTCGAGGAGGAGTGTTGATGTTGGCACGTGATCGAGTGCCTGATAGCCCTAGGACATCATGGTAGACTACTTGGAAACCAAGTTGCATATAACGATAGGAACTTTTGAGCACCTCCTTTGCAAAAGCGCATATGCGCGTGTGCTCGAACCCAACGTGAAACGGGCTTATGATTGGCTACTACATTTGCCCATATGCATTACATGATTTACAAGTGGTATACATTGTATGGGTCGTAGGCACAGCATTGGCCATCTGGCATAATGTGAATGGTCAACGTACATGAGATTCTGTGTGGCTACAACGGTTTACAGGGACATCACGTTGCGGCAGACGTGTGATTGTGTGTGCCAGCACGTGCACCGCACGCAATGGACTTAGGTTATCGATATGGATACAGTTTCATGCGACTTTGTGCATCGTCATGGTCCTGATGACGCAAGTAAGTCATTATACAGGGCTGTGACATGCTGGCATATTGTTATCATGGTTGTTTCACTTACCGTGCTTCTTTAGCATGTGCTAGAATAATGTAATGCATGGTTGTAGTTAACTGTCACCAGTTTGTGCAACCCTTATTGTGTTATGTTTGAATATGATTGGTAGTACTGGCTGTCCGCACTTAGTGGTTAGGGTTTTTCTTGTAGCTGTAGTGAACTTTAGTGATGCTATATAAGTTGCAGATGTTGCATCTCCAATTAAACCACCCCAATGCTGACAACCTTCACTCTTGTTATTGTTTCATTCTTCTTCGTTGACTTCTGTCAAAGCCAAACTTTAGTTATCATTATCATCAACATCAGTTATCATCTTCAGGTTCCTTGTGAGACTCCGGTATAGCAGCATCCTTGCCCATACGGTCTAACTGAGCGAACAATGCCGTGTATTGATCCACATAGCTGGACATGTTCTCACCGCTGAACGACATTCGGAACAATCGTGTCTGCACTGCACTTCTAGATACAGTCCTATTGGAATCATAAAGTCCATCCAAGAGTTGCAACATACGTGCAGGATCATCATCCAAGTCCATGAATACGCGTAATGGAGCATCACCAAGAGCACAGATGATGATACCACAAGCCTTTTCTCGTTTCGCGATGATACGGGGAGTTGCTATTTCAGTGCCACTACCTGCAGTAGTTGTGTCTTGAGTTGAAATATCTGTGGTAGATTGAACCCCAGAGGGATTCGCGACATTCCAGACACCATTAATACGGCATGCAGCACGGAGACGGTGACGCCACAGCATATAATCATCACCACGCTTACCATGTAAACGAGGAATTTTCATTCCAGATGTGGATTCCGTTTCAACATCGGAGTGGGACATGGTTCCTACGGGACTAGAACCAAAGAAAAGCAACAAAAGCAACTATGTAGATGCCAAAGGTAGTGATATCCACGCAATGTATTGAAGCCGAAAGAGGGATTTCAAGGCTTCTGTTACACAAAGAACCAGAAAAACTGGAGCGGAGAAGAATCTCAAACACTCAACAGCGAAAACGTCAGCGGAGACCGTGTAACCAAGTCTACTACACTTGTCGAGACGCGTCTCGTACGCGATCACAGGCGGAGTTCGGGTACTCAACGCCCGGAGTATACTCACAGTACGTACTGATACGAGCCTGGACACAAATAAAACTTCTTAAGACGGGCGCACTGGCAGGAGATACTATCCCCGCTGCCCTAGAGGTCCGAATCCTCTGGTCCCTGGTAACTATCTCCAGGTGAGATGCAGTTTCTGCGACCAATCCTGCTCTGCGCACTTCAGAGCGGGGGGCTTTACAATCCGTACGAGACTTCCAAGGGAGGCTAGTAGCTGACTTGATAAGCTTTCACCAGTTAACCCTTTCTAGTCGCTTGCCGGAAAATAGCGCGGTCTTCCTTGTGCGCTGAAGCAAAGAAGCAGGGATCGGAACAGGCCCAGGTCGGTTTACCAGAGACGAGTCCCTGGACGCTTTGCCTACTTTCACCACTGCCACTCGATTCCCATAAGATTCGCTCGCTCGCAACGCAACGCGTACCTGCGCAAAAGAAAAACCAGTCTTCATAGAATCCAAAGAGATATTAGTAGAGCTCTACGTCTGCAAAAAGTCGACGCTCTGGGCCCATAACCTGTCGCAACGCACGCGAGTTATGAAAACAAAAGGGAAGAAAGAAAGGGAGGAAGAAGAAACAAGAAAGTAAAACAAGGAAGGTTGTCAGCCTTAGTCGACCACTTTCCTCGACAGCAGGCAGAGCCAATCTACATATACCCTACCGCACACACTTCACCATCGTTTCAGCAAGCGACAGCGGTGGTTGCACCATTACACTACACGTTGTTCGTGTGTGCAGGTGTACACGAAAAGTGCGCACAATCTAGAGGGTCACAATTTCAAATAACTAAATCAATCAATGCAGCAAATCCATTGCCAGTCCCTTCATCTGGAAGCAGCTCTAAAAAATCAACAATTTCCATCCTGGCACTCCAACCCCTCAGCGCAGCCCACAAACGCACATTGTCCCAAATCTCCCAATACAGCTCCCATTCGCATCTTGGGTAATGCAGCACACCCGTCTACTGCGCGCACACTTGGACCAACCACATTGCTCCACTTGTGCATATCCGCAATCCAGTACCATACACTCCATAACACTTGTACGGTATACAATGCATATAGCATTTTGCAGTAGCCAATCACATTGCCGTTTCACGTTGGGTTTGAGCAGAGGCGCATATGTGCTTTTGGAGCGAGGGGCTCCAAAAGTGCCCATCGTCCCCTGAAGGTTTGGTTTTGGACCAAGCTGAGACCTTGTGTGGGGATTGGCCAGGCATTCGACCACTTCTAGACTTCAACAGCTGTGAAATCACCCACACGTCTTCCTTGAGGTCACCATTAAGGAATGCTGTCTTTATGTCAACCTGGGAGACAAATATCTGCAAGCACAACATCAGGTACAAGAACATGCGAACCAAATTGAACGAAACAACTAGTGCATACGTCTCTAAGTAGTCCTTACCATATGTCTGGTGGTTGCTTCCAGCCACTATTCGAGCTCGAAATCGGTCAACGGAGTCGTCTGCATCACTTTTTACCTTCAGTATGACATGCGTTGGTAGGAGCTGGGACTTTGGTGAGTCATCCACAACCCATGTAGCCTTGTCTTCTAAAGATGTCAACTCGTCATCAATAGCATGCAGCCATTTCTCTCTTTCAGTTGGGGTTGCAGACAGTGCTTCTTTGAGTGAGGGATCATCACTGGTGGTAACCTCAACCTCAGATTTGGCCGTGCCGGCCATATGCCACCAGCGTTGTGGTGCACGCCTGGTGTGACGAGGATAGCGTGACTGTGATTCAGAGTCATCAATAACTTGTTCAATGTCACCTACATCGCCTTTTGACCCCTCTTCATCACTAGAACTGTGCTGGGCATCATCAATGTTTGATGGTACAGGGTCAACCATCATGTCTGTAGCTGCCTCAGGGTGGTCTATGGTAGAATTTTCTGAGGTTTACATGACGTCCTCAATATCTTCAACAGAGAACTCATCCGATCTGATGGCATCAATATCATCCTCAGAACTATAAGTATAATCTGATGTACTCTCGTCATCCATATAGTTGCTAAGATATGGTGCACCAGGGAACCTGGACTCATCAAAGGTGCCATGACGTGACCGTACTACTCGAGGAATATGGTCGTGATCACTAACTAGAACCTCGTAAACACCATGCTCAAGAGTCTGTAAGTACACTCCCTCAAGTGCGCGAGACCCGAATTTGGTGCCCGGATTCATTCTTAATACGTATGCGGCACATCCGAATACTCTGATATACGTCAAAGAAGGCCTAGACTCCGTCAGTAAGACATACGGAGTCACGCCAGTCGTGGAGTGCGGCACTCTCTTGCGAACATAAATCACATGTTTTAGTGCGTAAGACCACAAACATTCTGGAAGATTGGCTTCAAGGAGCAAAGCTCGGGCAGCTTCAACCATAGTGCGATTGATGCGCTCTGCAATATCATTGTGTTGTGGTTTATATGGTGGAGAAAAAGATACCTCCTGGAGACCATTCTTGGGATTTTTTGCATGGCAATGTACTCTTCTGCGTTGTCAGAGTGCAGTTTTCGAATAAGCACATGCTCTCCTCCAAGCAGTTTGAACTTTTGCCTCACACCCAGGAACACTTCACTGATCTTACACATTTGTGTTGCTGTTAGCATATGGTCGAGTGCCTGGTAGTCCTGGAACATCATGGTGCAGCACTTGGAAACAAAGTTTCATATAACGGAGGGCTGTTTTTGAGAACTGCTTTGCAAAAGCGTATATTCGTGTGTTCTCAAACCCAACGGAAACGGGCATATGATTGGCTACTGCATATACTCATATGCAATGCATTGGTTACAAGTGTTGTGCATCGTATGGGTCATGGGCACGGAACAGGCCACTTCGCATAAATTGAATGAGTATGGTACTCAGGAATATGTGTGGCTACATCTGGGTTACAGGTACATGCAGGTGTTACATATTTGCAGTGGTGCAAGTAAGCACGTGCCATGGACGCAACAAACCTAGGGTATGTAAATGGATGCGGTGGCATGTGAATTTGTGCTTTGTCATAGTCATGATGATGCAAGTAGGTGTTTACACAGTGCTGTCACATGCTGGCACATTTTTGGCATGTCTGGTTCACTTGTTGCGCATTGTTGGCTGCTTGGTTCACTTGGTGTGCGTTGTTGTAATGTGTTATTATGGTGTTATGCATGGTTGTACTTAGCTGTAATCAGTGTGTGCAACCCTTATTGTGTTATGTATGATTATGATTGGTAGTATTGAATGTCCCCACTTAGTGGTGTAGGGTTTTCTTGTAGTGGTAGTGCGAACTAGAGGTGCTATATAAGACTCGAAAGTCGCAGTACCAAGTAAAATTGCCCCGAAGTCTGGCAACCTTTACTCTTTATTTTCTTTCTTTCTTTCCCTTTCTTTTCCGTCGAAGCCCAACGTCATTTCATAACACCACTGTGCATCATAACCCCAAGTACTGCGTATCGCGAGTGATCATCCACAAATCCAGACGCATAGCGTAATCGGTATGGGAATGATGGCACTAACGGACCCATAATGTCTGAGTGCACAATTTCCCCAACGTGCTTGGCTCGTTTATAATTGTCCAGAAATGGCAGCTTATGTGCCTTGCCAAGGCGACATGACCGACATACGTCCTCCATGCACTTAATCTTTGGGACTCCGTCGACATGGTCGTGAACCTGTTGTAGGTCATGCTCAATCATATGTGCCAGTCGGCGATGCCACAATGAACTTGTGCAGTCGTCCGTTGCAGAAAGCATCTTGGATATGTCTGTATGGGCGATTGGGTTGGGCAAGGTGTATAAACCAGAGCGATGATGACGAGACCCATGTCCAACCTTAAACCCATCTTCATGCTGTAGGCGTACCTCCTTATCACAGAACAGTGATTGGATACCCTTGTCAGCTAAACAACCCACAGAACCTAAGTTATATCCAAGATTCGGAACAAGCAGTACTTCAGACAACCTGAGGTTCACATCAAAGAAGGGTAGTATGACATCTCCTTGTTGGGTGGCAGTGACAGTGGTGTTGGCAGTATTACCTGTGCCTGTCACTGAAAACCAAATGTTCCGGGGAGCATGGGCTGTTTTAGAGGGTACCTCTGCAAAAGCGCATATGCGCGTGTGCGCGAACCCAATGTGAAACTGGCTTCTGATTGGCTACTGCAAATGTACATATGCAACGTGGTGCGTACAAGTGGTATGGCATAACTGGATCGGTTGGACACACCCACGTGTCCAGCTACTACAGTGCTCACAGTGCACGTTGTGTGCAGGGGATACTGATGAAGTGGTTGACACCTGGTACAAGTGGTACAGCAGTGGTTGGTACAATGGTAAGGTGCGCATGCACTGTCAACAGGTTTACACATGCACGGGTATATTGATGACGTGGGTGTTGTGTGCATTGCCACATGATGACATGGCACTAACACCACAGGTTACGTGCCGACTTACTGTGACGTGTTGACTTACCGTGATGTGTTGGCATGTGCTGGCGTGTGTTGGAGTCGTGAATTTGTGCCTTGTCATGGTCATGTGTATCCACGTAACTATTACGGAACGTTGGTGCGTTGGTGTGCGTTGATGTAATGAGGTTGTGCTGAGCTGGCTATGTCATGTTAGATGATGATTGGTAGTATTGAGTGTCTCTGCTTAGTGGTTTAGGTTTTACTTGTAGTTGGTTTTCCCGCGCAATTCGAGTTTAGAGTGGTACATAAGATGTGCCTGAAGGACCTCCAAGTAAATCCAAGCCAGAGCTGGCGAACTTCCCTTCCATCCCCTCAAATTCCTTACAACTTTCAACAAGTGGTGTTGTCAGCTAGTTCAAATGTCTTATCTGGTATGTCAATTAGTGTGTTTGGAACAAAATCAGATACAGAACAGAATAAATGAGAGGTAGCACCACTGTCTGCAAATGTGTCGATGCAATCAATAACCGGCGGTACCACTGATTACTTCTCACTTGCAACTCCAGCAGTCGCAACCTTTGACGCCTTCCGTGATGACTTTCCGGAGCGTTTGGGCTTTTCGACTGAGTTGAGCTTCAGCTGATCCAAGATCGCTTGTGGCAAGTGGTTGTCAAGGTTATCTGGATTCATGTGACAGCGTTCTTGAGTGTGTCCATCGCGCTCACAGAAGGAGCAATGGTACCCATTTTTTGCTTCCAGCAGCATATGCACGACCAGTGGGGTCATTAACTGTTGTTGAATCTGATGCATTACCATCATTTTCGTTACCATTTGATGATTTGCTGTGTCCACTTATACGGGCACTACCCCTGTTCCTGTTCTTCTTGCGACTGCGACATCTACCAGAACTGACTGAACCCATTTGGCGGGCATTGTATTCATCAATCAGGGTTGTCGCCACGTAGTCCCATGTGAGTTCAGAAATCTCCTTGGTCCTAAGTACTGCTGCAGTTGACTCCAACGAGCAGCTGGCGTCAATAGATGCCAGAAGCATGGGTGCTGTTGAACTCTAGAAGTGTTTGAGTGCATGGCCAACCTCCCAAGAAGGTCTCAACCTGATCCAAAACTAAACCTTCAGGGGAAGATGGGCACTTTTGGAGCCCCTCGCTCCAAAAGCGCATATGCGCCTCTGCTCAAACCCAACGTGAAACGGCAATGTGATTGGCTACTGCAAAATGCTATATGCATTGTATACCGTACAAGTGTTATGGAGTGTATGGTACTGGATTGCGGATATGCACAAGTGGAGCAATGTGGTTGGTCCAAGTGTGCGCGCAGTAGACGGGTGTGCTGCATTACCCAAGATGCGAATGGGAGCTGTATTGGGAGATTTGGGACAATGTGCGTTTGTGGGCTGCGCTGAAGGGTTGGAGTGCCAGGATGGAAATTGTTGATTTTTTAGAGCTGCTTGCAGATCAATGGATTTGCAATGGATTTGCTGCATTGATTGATTTAGTTATTTGAAATTGTGACCCTCTAGATTGTGCGCGCTTTTCGTGTACACCTGCACACACGAATAACGTGTAGTGTAATGGTGCAACCACCGCCGTCGCTTGCTGCGACGACGGTGAAGTGTGTGCGGTAGGGTATATGTAGATTGGCTTTGCCTGCTGTCAAGTAAAGTGGTCGACTAAGGCTGACGACCTTCCTTGTTTTACTTTCTTGTTTCTTCTTCCTCCCTTTCTTTCTTCCCTTCTGTTTTCATAACCCGCGTGCGTTGCGACAGGTGCCTTGTGAGACTCTGGTATAGCGGCATCTGTAACACAAAAGCAAATACGAAGGAGTAGAATGTGCTTGTGGCTGGTGTCTGGCCGAGCTCTCCCAGAATCACCTGTTCAAGCCTTTATGTAGTGCTAGCTTCTCTACATAAAGGTAACGTTCTATATCTTCTATCCTATCGTTGTAAGTAGGTAGATAACGATCACAAACTCTAAAGTAACAGGAGAGGAGTCTGTAGCGTACTGCAACGTATTGTTACACTCACCCCGTCCTTGGATGAGTCAATGTCCCATTGGCTTTCCTTTCCGGTTGAACTTTCGAACTGCGTCTTTACAGTTCTTCAGCGAAGTTGTCGGGAGCCAAACCGTGTCATCGTGAGTGTCGTTGGTGAATCACACGAGGTAGAAAACACGTCTTTGAAACTTGCGCTTTTCCAGCACATCTGCTATCTCTTGCTCGACTTCACCGTCGTTGTTGATCACAATATCAAGAGTGTCGTGATTCCCAACGTGATACGCTTTCATCTTTGACACGTGAATGACGTCGTGGGCTCGCTTCATGGCGGGGGGGAGCTCAATACGGTATGTCACGGGGCCAAAAACATCCACAATCCGGAAGGGTCCAATATATCGAGGCTGCCACTTCTTCGGCAAAGTGGCGCTGCGCGCAAGCGAGAGTGAGTCGGCTTCAAGGAGAACCAGATCGCCTGTCTGGAACGAGACATCTCTGTGGCGCTGATCTGCATAGTACTTCTTGTGGGCAGCCACTTCAGCGAGATGATCCCTAGTCAGGGCACGCAGCGCGTCGCGGCGATCAACGACATCCGATGCTTCCTGTGCTCGAGCGCCGCAGTCTTCGAGCTGACGAGTGACAAGCGTATGCGGAATGAATCTAAGCTCTACTTCAAATGGCACAAGCTTTGTAGAACAATGTTTCGACGCGTTATACTCAAATTGAACTGTAGGGAGAGACAGGTGCCATTCCGTCGGATTCTTCTGCACCATCGACTGCTGCATTGAAAGAGAGCGTTCGGATCATATTCTCGGACTGTCCATCAGTCTGGGGATGGTTAGTGGTAGAAAAATTGGAGCGGATGTTCAACAGTTCGACGAGGACTTCCAAAAGTTCGAGGTTACCTTGGGATCGCGATCACTGACCAGTGTATGCGGTACACCTTGGATAGCAAACAGATGAACGTGGAACAAATGGGCAGTTTCTCGGGCTGTGGTGGTCTTCGTAGTCGGTACGAAAATTCCTTGTTTGGACAGCTTATCAACCATCACTAAGATCGCGTCATGTCCGGCATTGGAAGTTGGGATTTCCGTGAGGCATTCAAAGGTTACGATCTCCCAGCAACGGTTTGGGATAGGGAGAGGTTGTAGCAACCCTTGCCGGAGGCGGTTTGATGACTTGTACGTCTGACAGTCGCGACAGTTGCGTACGTGTTTGGAGATCATCTCATACATGTGAGGCCAGAATACGTACTTCTGTGCCGCATAATAGGCTTTGTCGGCAGGTACATGTCCTATTCCATGGAAGTACTGCGTCACTGTATGACGAAGATCGGTTGAATGAATACACAATCTGAGCGAACCTGCGCCAGTCCAATACAGCATGTCATTCGCGATTCGAAAATTGCGTTGATGGCGTCGGACAAGAGCCGACGGTTCGTAAGAGGTGTCGCGAAGCGAGCGGAGGATTTCGGTAGCGAACGAATTGTCACTGTAGGCATTACGGACTGATGCCAAGAGGTTAGCGATCTGTATCCCGATGGAGCGAAGGTGGGGGGCGTGGTCGGGTCTTCGACTGAGTGCATCTGGTACAACGTTCAACCGTCCGGCAATGCGTTCGACGTCGAAGGTGTACTCCTGAATTTCGTTGAGCCATCTGCACTGGCGGCCGGTAAGCTTCGGCTTCGAATGCAGATACTGAATCGCTTCATGGTCAGTGCGTAAATCGAAATGTCGGCCACGTAGATATGGGGCCCAAGTACGAAGGGCAATCATTAGAGCAAGGCGTTCTTGGTCTCCAGTGTCCATCGCGACTCAGTATCCGAGAGGCGATGGAAAAGGTATGGGATGGGGTGACCGTCTTGCAAGAGGGTCGCCCCGACTGCGTACGTCGAGGCGTCAGTTGTCAAGACCAACGTCTTGTCTGGAGAATAATGGGCGAGGACGGGAGCGGTGGTTAGGGGTAGCTTGATTGCATCAAACGCTGACTCCTGTTGGGCGGTCCACTTGAACTCATGTGATCGCAGTAGGTCTGTCAGTGGCCGGAGTATGTGAGCGTAGCCCTTAATGAAGCGGCGATAGAAGTTCGTGAGGCCCACAAACTGTTGAATGTGACGTAAATTCTGTGTGGTAGGCCAGTCTCTGACTGATGCAGTTAATCTTTCCTGGGTGGATACTCCCATATCCGACACATGAAACCCAAGAAAGTCTACTTCCTTCACACCAAAAGCGCATTTGCTGAGCTTTGCGTATAGTTTATGCCTACGTAAAGCCACGAACACCATTCGTGGATGCTCTTTGTGTTCTGTTATCGATTTGCTGTATACCAATATGTCATCAATATACAGAACCAGATATTCTCCATTTACGTCCTTCAGTGCTGATGCAATCAGCCTCGAGAAGGCGGCTGGAGCATTCGTTAGTCCAAAGCATACGACCTTCCATTCGAACGATCTAAAGCGGGTTCGGATGGCTGTCTTGTGACAATCTTCGTCACGAATGCGCATCTGATGATACGCACCTACTAAGTCAATCTGGGAGAACACTTTCGCGCCGGCAACTTGATCCAGGGCCTCGTCGATGAGGGGTAATGGGGTGGAATCAGGTATGGTAATTCGATTGAGAGCGCGATAGTCGCATACCATTCGTAACTGACCACTCTTCTTCCTGACAAAAAACACCGGTGCACCAAACGGGGAGGAAGAGGGTCGAATGGGCCCTTTGCGGAGGAGCTCATCCAAGGTGTTGCAAAGCAGCTGAAGTTATTCATTGGGAAATCGGATGACTGGACGAACTGGCGGTGGCTGACCCTGTTTGAGATTTATCTCAAAGTCCTGTTCCCGGCGTGGGGGAGGCTCGTACGGAAGCTCTTCCTTGAAGAAATCGCGGAAAGTGTCAACGATGGCTGCCAATTCCGGATGACAGTCAGCAGCGGTTGACGGTTGTAACCGCAGTGCATACAACTCACAAGCTCGTTGCTTGACACGCTTGCGCAGTCGTTTAAAGGAGATTGTTTTCATCGTGGGAGGCTTTGGTCGCGCTGACGCCACCGTATTGTGACGAGGATACACTGTAGCCATTGAACCATCTGCGCGCTTGATGTTCATTGTGTGTGTCTTCCAGTCTACGTGCGGGTTGAGTACGCCCAACCATTCATGTCCTACTGTCATGAGAGGAGCACCGTCATGCTCTTCGTTCATCTCGATGACAAAGAGAGATACTGTGGCGGAAGTTTCGTGCAGATCCACTTTGGCTGAAGTTTTATGCAACACAGGAATCAAGCTGTGATCGCCAAGTTGCGCGTGAGCGCATGCAGAAGAATGGAGTTGGAGTCCGCATCGTTTTGCGGCAGCCGGGGACATAAATGCGTGCGAAGCGCCGGGGTCCAGGTGGAACGCAACACGGACAGCGTTGACATATGCGTGGTAAATTATGTCCTCGGAGTAGTGCGCATTGCCTGCAGAAAGGCGAGGAAGGGTGTCAACACGAACTGAACGAGCCGCTCTGGCGTGCGGCGTGGTTAATTTTTTTTGGTTTGTTCTTCCACGGCTTCTGCACGGAAGCAGTAGCAACTGTCATACGACAAGGATGCTTCGGATCACTCCCGGGTTTCTTTCCACATTTCATACAGCGGTCGTGGGTGCGGTATGTGTCAAGCTCAAGATGTTTCTGGAAATCGGCTGGACCCGTTTCGTCGTCTGGATCTTTGTTGATTGCCACAGCACTTAGCGGTTTCGTGCTACGGCGGGCTGAACGTTGCGAGCGATTGACGTCCTTTGCGTGCGATCCCTGCCGTCGTGAAGGTTGGGAATGCTTCCCAGAATCTTCCCAACGCTCAGAGATGTACACCGTGCGGACAAAGTTGAACACTTCCGACATGGATGGCGGCTGTCCAGATGGGTACCGCTTCAGACTGCTTCTTGCGAAACAGGGTTGGCAAACTGAGTTGGAAATACGTAAAGGCTTCACTGATCGGCGTTGCGCAAGTATCGGTGAGCTCGCGGAACTTCGAGATATGGGGTTCAAGTGACCCGTTCATTCGCAGTTTGATTAGCGAGAGCCGAGCGTTTGCGTGTTCGTTTGCAGGGACAAACTCTTGGATCATGGCGGCATGTAGCTGTTCAAGAGAGGCAAAGTGCTCTCCAGTTAAAGTTACATGATTGTAACAAAGATCGGCGTGATCACACAGGAGGCAGACGGCGATATCAACCTCTTCTCGTGCGGTAAGTCCTCGACAAAGATTGGTCACTTTGTAAATGCTTGAAATGAATGACCTAACCTTCGTTGATTTTCGTTCATGCTATTTGCCACAGTAGGGAAGAAAGTTGGACGATTTGAGGACTTGCAACGGCGTCTGGTTCGGTTTTGACTGTTCCTGAAACGTAGAGGGCAAGTGCAATGGGTCATGCTGTGCGGTTGTTGCATCTGGTGGTGCTACCTTTTCATTGCACTATGGCTGGCACCGAACGTGAATGGGTATTGTCACTTCCGCGTAGTGCGGACATTTGTGACCTGAGTGCTTCGATGGCCGCTTGTTGTGTTTCAAGCATTTGCAACAAGACGGGCCCACTTACCGCTCTTGCGAAGTCGTCTGAGTTTGTCACTGGCGGGAGTGAACGAACTTCGGAGAGAGCGCTGGGCTGCTCATTGTTGGCGATTTGTGTTGAGCGAGCTGAAGAAGACGTGGCATTCTTAGCAAGAGGTGGACTCCGGCTGCATTGAAGACGAAGCTCCACCTGATTTAGATCTCGTAAGCTTGGCTGCTTTCGATCTAGTAGCTATCAAGCTCTCTGAGGCCAACGGCATTGCGTAAACTGAGCGAGATTGAGCGAGTTCCGAGCGGTGGGAACTTCAAAAAGATGCTACCAAATGTAACACAAAAGCAAATACGAAGGTATAGAATGTACTTGTGGCTGATGTCTGGCCGAGCTCTGCCAGAATCAGCTGTTCAAGCCATTATGTAGTGCTAGCTTCTCCACATAAAGGTAAAGTTCTATATCTTCTATCCTATCGTTGTAAGTAGATAGATAACGATCACCAACTCTAACGTAACAGGAGAGGAGTCTGTAGCGTACTGCAACGTATTGGTACAGCATCCTTCCCCATGCAGTCCAGCTGCGAGAACAGAGAGGCTAACTGGTCCACATACTCGGACATGTTTTGGCCGTTATACGACATTCTGAACAGCTGCGTTTGCACTGCTATACGAGACACTGTCCTGTGTGATGCATATCGCGCATCAAGTAGCTGAAGCATGCGACCGGGGTCATCATCCACATCCATAACTACACGCAGTGGTGCATCGTCAAGTGCACAAATGATGATTCCACATGCCTTTTTGCGCTTTGCAACTATACAGGAGGGGGCCTGGGTAGCACTAGAACCAGACGCTTGTGTCATTATAGCACTGGATGACTCCTCCGAACTTGACATGACAACATTCCAGGCACCTTTAATTCGACAAGCGGCACGTAGACGGTGTCGCTAGAGGGTGTAATCTTCGCCCCGCTTACCGTGGAAGCGCGGGATCTTCACACCAGAAGTTGATTCTGACTCAACTTCGGAGTCTGAATTGGTTCCAGAAGCAGTTCAGTAACCAAAATAGGAACAAATATAGCACGGAAATGAAGCAGAGTGAGGGACTCGATGCTAAGAATCGCTATTAGAATAAAAAAAAAGAGCTGTTCGAGAGGTGCAGCTTTGGACTGATAGCGGATGTCACACTATGAAGGTGATATTGGAGTGGGGTATTCTCAACACTCAACAGCGAGGGCGCCAGCGGAGACCGTGTAACCAAATCTCAACGCTCGTCCAGACGCGTCTGGTGCGCGAGTCACAGGCGGAGTTCGGGTCCTGGACGCCCGGAGTATACTCACAAGTGGCTCTGAAGCGCACTCGGAAAAGAGAATAAAAGATGAAACTTCGTAAAAGCGGGCGCACTGACAGGAGAAACTACCTCTGCTACCCCAAGGGTTGAACCTTTGGACCCTGGATGCTCTGTCCAGGTGCGAGGTGCGATTTTCTACGACCTGCCCTACCCGCGCACTTCACGAGTAGGGTGCTCAATCCGTACGAAACGTCGCAGGGAGGTTACTAACAAGCGCGATATGCTTTCACCAGTTAACCCCTGCTGGTCTCTTGCAGGATATCAGCTCGATCTTACGCGCGCACGAAAAAATAAAAGATGTTGAAACGGAGTGACGTCTGCAAATATTGACGCTCTGGGCCCATAAACTGTTGATATGAAATGATGTTGATAGATGAACTTGAGCTTCGGCGGAAATGAAAAGGAAAGAAAGAAAGAAAATAAAGATTGAAGGTTGCCAGGCTTGGGGGCGAGTTTACTTGGTACTGCGTCTTCAGAGTCTTATATAGCACCTCTAATTTGCACTACCACTACAAGAAGACCCTACACCACTAAGCGGGGACACCCAATACTACCAATCATAATCAAACATAACACAATGAGGGTTGCACACATTGATTACAGCTAAGTACAACCGTTCATAACAACATAATAACACATTACAACAACGCACATCCAGTGAACCAAGCAGCCGAACAATGCACAACAAGTAAACCACACATGCCAACAATTTGCCAGCATGTGACAGCACTGTGTAAACACTTACTTGCATCATCATCACTATGAAAAAGCACAAATTCACATGCCACCGCATATATGTACATACCCTAGGTGTGTTGCGTGCATGGCACGTGCTTACGTGCACAACTGCACCTATGCAACACTTGCATGTACCTGTAAACCAGATTTAGGCACACATATTCTTAAGTACCATGCCCATTCACCTTATGCCAAAAGCCCGGTTCCATGCCCATCACCCATAGGATGCACAATACTTGTAGCCAATGCATTGCATATGAGTATATGCAGTAGCCAATCATATGTGAAGTGCAACGCTAATAGCGGTATCAGCACGTGGTGCAGTCATATTCCGCGTTGGCGATGCTAACCTCCCTACCATGGAGTATGAGTGTTACACCGGTATGTTGTTTCCGTTTGAAGGGCCCCAATTTGGTTGACAAGTGTAGTGCACAGCATTGCTGGCTTGTGCCACACGTGTGTAGAGTTTCGCACCCCCTTAGGGATATTATTAGTTAATTACTACTGTACTGTCAGGGCGCGGGCCACCACTACTTATGTGTGTGAGCTCCGGCCGCCCGGGTCAAAGTAAACGCAACAAGCGAGTGTCTGGCTCTAACTCAGGTTCCCTGGTGAGTGTCCACCTCCATCTGGAGAGACGCCATCCTGTGAAGGCCTCGTTACCCACCTCGTGGAGCTTCAGCCCATTCTTACCACCACTGTGTTTGTTTCTGTGCACGCTTTTACAGCGGTTATTGTTCTTTTGTCCCGTATACAGGTGTCGTTGTTTCTGCGACTACTGGTGATTACCGTTCCTCCGCTACCATCGCCCCACTCGTGTGGACACCGCACCGCTCTTGCGCGTCGCCCAGCACTCGTGTGTCGCTGCATTTTCCGCTTTCCCACTTCGTGGTCTGTCTTGGTTTGTACACCTGTACGCTAGTCGTGACGGTGAGTCCCGGTCTTACACCCGGCTTCGTGTGCTCACCACAGGGGGTTTTGCCGCTGCGCTACCCTCACAGAGGAGGACGTCGAACACCCTTGTGTGTCTGCTCCCATCTCGGGGTATTGCACTACAATATGCCCGTTTCACTTTGGGTTTGAGAACAAACGCATATGCACTTTTCCAAAGCAGCTCTCAAAAACAGACCTCCGTTATACGAAACTTTGTTTCCAAATGCTGCACAATGATGTTCCAGGACTACCAGGCACTCGACCATGATCTAACATCAACAAATACAATGCTCGCCAAACTGATTCAGCCGGTTCTCCTCATTGTCGCAAACGCATGAAGAGCAGAAGTAAGGGCAGTAGCCGTTCCAGTGGACACGCCACATCGTCAAATGTTTACGACATTGATGCAAGTACATCAGATCCCAACTCATACGATGACGACAACGGGCGCGCTTATGCTATTGCACGCAAAAATAGTTATCATTGCAGCTTCTGTGACAGAGATGGTCACACGCAGTACCGATGTCACATGAATCCTTACGATCCAGACAATCCCTTGCCCAAAGCTATCTTGGAGAAACTGAAAACTAGTTCCAGTCACAAACTCAAGCACTCCGGAAGGTCATCACGAAAGGATTCTAAGATTGAGATCGCTGTGATGTCTGCTGAAAAGTCTGCAGTGGTGCCCCATGCGTTTACTTCCATAGAAACCTACGCAGACAGTGGTGGCACACCCCATTTCTTCACTTGTGCTTCTGCGTTCGTCCCGAACACATTGGTTGACATACAGCAAAGGACGATTAAGGTCGCTGACAACACTACTGTCTCTGCTACACAAAAAGGGGATGTAATACTCCCTTTTTCGGAGGCTAACCTCAGGTTGACAGATGAACTTCTAGTCCCGGATCTTGGATACAACTTGGTTTCTGTAGGTCGTATGGCCGATAAAGGCATTCAGTCTTTTTTCTGTGCGAATGAGGTTTGTGTTATACACGAAGAAGGGTTAGAGATTGGATGTTGGCAACGTGACCTGTGCTCTCGTTTGTACACTCTGCCATATCCAATTGAGCATAACGACTTCGTTTCGCATAGCTATGGTGTTAGTGCAGTGTTTCCTGATGTTGGGCAAAATCTCCCGCAGGTTGGAGGAGCGCACGTTTTACATCAGAATGTTGGAGGGGCGCATGTGCATATTCAGAATTTGCATGCAAACAATGCCGAAGAGTACATTGCTCTCCAAGAAACAACCACGAAGGGTCTGCAGGGAATGATATTCTCACCTCCCTACACCCCAGCCCTTAATGCCATTGCCGAGCGCATCAATCGCACAATGGAAGAAGCTGCTCGAGCTTTGCTGATTCAGGCACACTGGCAAGAATGCCTATGGCCGTATGCATTGAAATATGATATTTGTATATGCAATAGATCTCTCCACTCTACCACAGGTCTGAATCTATACCTTTTGGTGGGTGGTGGTAAGCCGTCGTGGAAGTATGCTAAAGCGTTTGGATGCACAGCATATATATATTGAGAATGAACCCAGACACAAAGATCGAGTCTCGTGCACTTGAGGTAGTGTACTTGCAGAATCTGCAGCATGGTGCTTCCCAGGAACTCGAGGAGGAGTGTTGATGTTAGCACATGGTCGAGTGCCTGGTAGTCCTGGGACATCATGGTGCAATACTTGGAAACAAAGTTTCATATAACGGAGGGCTGTTCTTGAGAACTGCTTTGCAGAAGCGCATATGCGTGTGTTCTCAAACCCAACGTGAAACGGGCATATGATTGGCTACTGCATATACTAATATACAATGCATTGGTTACAATTGTTGTGCGTCCTATGGGTGATGGGCATGGAACCAGACATTTGGCATAAGGTGGATGGGCATGGTGCTTAGGAATATGTGTGGCTACATCTGGTTTATATGTACATGCAGGTGTTGCATAATTGCGGTTGTGCAAGTAAGCACGTGCCATGCACGCAACACACCTATAGTATGTAAATGGATGCGGTGGCATGTGAATTTATGCTTTTTCATAGTAATGATGATGCAAGTAAGTGTTTACACAGTGCTGTCACATGCTGGCACATTGTTGTCATGTGTGGTTCACTTGTTGCGCATTGTTCGGCTGCGCTTGGTTTACTTGGTGTGCGTTGTTGTAATGTGTTGTTATGTTGTTATGCATGGTTGTACTAAGCTCTAATCAGTGAATGCAACCCTTATTGTGTTATTTTTGATTATGATTGGTAGTATTGGGTGTCCCCACTTAGTTTTGTAGGGTTTTCTTGTAGTGGTAGTGCGAAGTAGAGGTGCTATATAAGACTCTGAAGTTGCAGTACCAAGTAAACTTGCCCCGAAGCCTGGCAACCTTCACTCTTTATTTTCTTTCTTTCTTTCCATTTCATTTCCGTCAAAGCCCAACATCATTTCATTTCAACAGGTTATGTGCCCAGAGCGTCGATACTTGCTGACGTCGCTCCGTTTCAACTTCTTTATTTTTGCGTGCCCGCGTAAGATCAAGCTGATATCCTGCAAGAGACCAGCAGGTGTCAACTGTTGAAAGCATATCGCGCTTGTTAGTAACCTCCCTGGGAAGTTTCGTACGGATTGAGCACCCTACTGATGAAGTGTGCAGAGTAGGGCAGGTCGAAGAAAATCGCACCTCGCACCTGGAGAGAGCATCCAGGGTCCAGGGGTTCAACCCTTAGGGTAGCAGAGGTAGTTTCTCCTGTCAGTGCGCCCGCTTTTACGAAGTTTCATCTTTTATTCTCTTTTCCGAGTGCGCTTCAGAGCCACTTGTGAGTATACTCCGGGCGTCCAGTACCCGAACTCCACCTGTGAGTCGCGCACCAGACGCGTCTGGACGAGCGTTGAGACTTGGTTACACGGTCTCCGCTGGCGCCTTTGCTGTTGAGTGTTGAGAATACCCCACTCCAGTATCACCTTCATAGTGTGACATCCGCTATCAGTCCAAAGCTGCACCTCTCGAACAGCTCTTTGGTCTATTCTGATAGTGATTCTTAGCATCGAGTCCCTCACTCTGCTTCATTTCCGTGCATTATTTGTTCCTATTTTGGTTATTGAAGTCCTTCTGGAACCATGTCAGACTCCGAAGTTGAGTCAGAATCCACTTCTGGTGTGAAGATCCCGCCCTTCCACGGTAAGCGGGGCGAAGATTTCACCCTTTGGTGACACCGTCTACGTGCCGCTTGTCGAATTAAAGGTGTCTGGAATATTGTCATGTCAAGTTCGTAAGAGTCATCCAGTGCTATAATGACACAAGCGTCTGGTTCTAGTGCTACCCAGACCCCCTCCTGTATAGTTGCAAAGCGCGAAAAGGCATGTGCAATCATCATTTGTGCACATGGCGATGCCCCACTGCGTGAAGTTATGGATGTGGATGATGACCCCGGTCGCATGCTTCAGCTACTTGATGCGCGATATGCATCAAACAGGACAGTGTGTCGTATAGCAGTGCAAACGCAGCTGTTCAGAATGTCGTATGACGGCCAAAACATGTCCGAGTATGTGGACCAGTTTGCCTCTCTTTTCTCGCAGCTGGACCGCATGGGCAAGGATGCCGCTATACCAGAATCTCACAAGGCACCCATGTTTCTGGCATCTATTGACCCCAGCTGCTCATTGGAGTAAACTGCAGCAGCACTTAGGACCAAGGAGATTTCAGAACTCACATGGGACTACGTGGCTACAACACTGATTGATGAATACAATGCCCGCCAAATGGGTTCAGTCAGTTCTGGTAGAGATCGCAGTCGCAAGAAGAACAGGAACAGGGGTGGTGCCCGTATAAGTGGACACAGCAAATCATCAAATGGTAACAAAAATGATGGTAATGCATCAGATTCAACAACAGTTAATGACCCCACTGGTCTTGCATATGCTGCTGGAAGCAAAAACGGGTACCATTGCACCTTCTGTGAGCGAGATGGACACACTCAAGACCGCTGTCACATGAATCCAGATAACTCTGACAACCACTTGCCACAAGCGATCTTGGATCAGCTGAAGCTCAACTCAGTCGAAAAGCCCAAGCGACCCGGAATGTCATCACGTAAGGCGTCCAAGGTTGAGATTGCTGGAGTTGCAAGTGAGAAGTCATCAGTGGTATCGCCGGTTATTGATTGCATCGACACATTTGCAGACAGTGGTGCTACGTCTCATTTCTTCTTTTCTGTATCTGATTTTGTTCCAAACACACTAATTGACATACCAGATAAGACAATTGAACTAGCTGACAACACCACTGTCACTGCCACCCAACAAGGAGATGTCATACTACCCTTCTTTGATGTGAACGTCAGGTTGTCTGAAGCACTGTTTGTTCCGAATCTTGGATATAACTTAGTGTCTGTGGGTTGTTTAGCTGACAAGGGTATCCAATCACTGTTCTGTGATAGGGAGGTACGCCTACAACATGAAGATGGGTTTGAGGTTGGACATGGGTCTCGTCATCATCGCTCCGGTTTATATACCTTGCCCAACCCAATTGCCCATACGGACAGATCCACAATGCTTTCTGCAACGGACGACCGCACGAGTTTATTGTGGCATCGCCGACTGGCACATATGATTGAGCATGACCTATAACAGGTTCACGACCATGTCGACGGAGTCCCAAAGATCAAGTGCATGGAGGAGGTATGTCCGCCATGTCGCCTTGGCAAGGCACATAAGCTGCCATTTCTGGGCAAGTTTAAACGAGCTAAGCACGTTGGGGACATTGTGCACTCACACATTATGGGTCCGTTAGTGCCATCATTCCCAGACCGATTCCGTTATGCGTCTGGTTTTGTGGATGATCACTCGCGATACGCAGTACTTGGGTTCAAGATGCAAAGGTGTGAGATCAGTGAAGTGTTCCTGGGTGTGAGGCAGAAGCTCAAACAGATTATAGGAGAGCATGTGCTTTTTCGAAAACTGCACTCTGACAACGCAGAAAAGTACATCGCCTTGCAGAAAAATCCCAAGAATGGTGTCCAGGAGGTATCGTTTTCTCCACCGTATACCCCAGAACATAATGCTATTGCAGAGCGCATCAATCGCACTATGGTAGAAGCTGCCCCAGCTTTGCTCATTCAAGCAAATCTTCGAGAATGTTTGTGGTCGTACGCACTATAGCATGTGATTTATGTTCGCAATAGAGTGATGCACTCCACGACTGGCTTGACTCTGTATGTCCTACTGACTGAACCTAGGCCTTCTTTGACGTATGTCAGAGTATTCGGATGTGCCGCATACATATTAAATATGATTCCGGGCACCAAGTTCGGGTCTCGTGCACTTGAGGGAGTGTACTTGCAGACTCTTGGGCATGGTGTTTACGAGGTCCTGCGTAGTGATGACGATGATATTACTCGAGTAGTAAGGTCACGTCATGTCGCCTTTGATGAGTCTAGGTTCCCTGGTGCACCATATCTTAGCAACTATATGGATGACGAGAGTACATCATATTATACTTATAGTTCTGAGGATGATATGGATGCCATCTGTTGATGTTAGCACATGGTCGAGTGCCTTTTTGTCCTGGGATATCATGATGCAGCACTTGGAAACAAAGTTTCATATAACGGAGGGCTGTTTTTGAGAGCTGCTGTGCAAAAGCGCATATGCGTGTGTTCTCAACCCAACGTGAGACGGGCATATGATTGGCTACTGCATATACTCCTACGCAATGCATTGGTTACAAGTGTTTTGCATCCTATGAGTCACGGGCACGGAACTGGCTACTTGGCATAAGGTGAATGGGCATGGTACTTAGGAATATGTGTGGCTACATCTGGTTTACAGGTACATGCAGGTGTTGCATAGGTGCAGTTGTGCAAGTAAGCACGTTCCATGCACGCAACACACCTAGTGTATGTACATGGATGCGGTGGCATGTGAATTTATGCTTTTTCATAGTCATGATGATGCAAATAAGGGTTTACACAGTGCTGTCACATGCTGGCACATTGTTGGCATGTCTGGTTCACTTCTTGCGCATTGTTGGCTGCTTGTTTCACTTGGTGTGCGTTGTTGTAATCTGTTGTTATGATGTTATGCATGATTGTCCTTATCTGTACTCAGTGTGTGCAACCCTTATTGTGTTACACGGAAAAGCGGGCTTCAGCCGCAGGCGGCGCTTCGCGCCGCGGCCAAACGTTCGCATAAGATATCTGCACAAAATTTGGTTTACGCATACACTAAACTATGTCAAACTAATAACGGGCCTCTAAAAAGTCTACAGCTTCTTGTAGAACAGGATGTTTTATGCTCACTGGCATTAGATGGAAATACTGCGCATTTCGAGGCGTCCCGTCTTTACCAGGCAGCAGTAACACATCATCAGATGTTCTGACAGGCGAAAGTCCAAGATAGACCTGACCCGGCGAAAAAAAGTTTGTTCGAAAGTCAATGATCATTTCCTTCAGCGTATGTCCTTGCGCTTTATGCACAGTTGCTGCAGATGCCAATCTGATGGGAAACTGTTGACGTTTGATTTTCAAATCTGCAAACTCGGAAACAAAGTCAATGCAGTGCAGTAAAAAGCTTTGCTGAAATTCCCCATGTTCATCAATGCCCGAAAGTCGAATCACTCTGCGAGAAATGCTGATAACGATAGACATCTTTCCATTCAGCAAGTGCGGATGAAGTACATTTCGCATCACTATAACAGGAACAGCCAACTTCAGTTTCAAATGGTGGTGCGGGACTCCAGTTGGAGCGTAATTTTACGTCAGTTCAGGTCCAATGATACTATTTGTGTGAAAGTCTTCACCGGTTGGCCCTCGGTTGGGAACGATCGTCGTTTCAGACTTCAAGTCAAACATCCTTCCTGGGAAATACTCCAATGCGTTCTGGTTATGTTCCTCCACTTATTGGTTTGTTAGCGCAACAATCAATCGGTTGAGCTTGGCATCTTCTTTCTTCTGTGATGTAACCCATTTCCAAAGCAACTTGTATGCTTCTTGTACATCTGACGTAGAAATGAGCGGAAGCCTTGCTGATGCTGGAAACGTCCCACGACCAAGACTGAGCAAACCTTTTGCAAAAACTGGATCATCTTGTTGACAAACCTGTTCTGTAAGGCGGAGAACTTTGACTTATCTGTCCCAAAGCTTGCAAGAGTACCATCGAAGCTCCCGTAGGAAACTCACTGGAATAACACGAATTGTTCCATCCCTTTCGGATACTGTTCTTGTTCTTGGAACGACTGGAGGCAGTTGCATATATTCGCCTGCCATAACTACGACCATGCCTGCAACGTCTTTTGTAGAGTTTCTTAAGTCCTTCAGTACGGTGTTCACAATCTCGAAGAGCATTTTCGGGCACATTAAAGCTTCATCAATTAACAGCAAAATAGTCTTCCGTAGTAGTTCTGCTCTCTGTGATCGTGGTCCGTACTTGGAAAGTGTCTGACGCTCTCTACTGTGCGAATCTTTGTTGTCATCAACTCCCAATCCAAGCAAACTATGCAAAGTTCTTCCGCCTTCATATAGGGCAGCAGCCATACCTGTTGTGGCTGTCATCTGCACCAGTAAGCCTTCGTGCTCAACAATATCTCTCAGCAAAGATAGAAGATAGGTCTTCCCTGTCCCCGCTCGTCCTTGTAAGAAGAAAACGCTTCCGTGTGTGTTGCGTCTTTCAGACTCTCCCATTCTATATCGATATTGTATTTCTTTCATTATTTTGACAAAAACTTGCTTCTGGCCTTCTTTCAGATCATCATATCTCTCTTTTAACCTTCGGCTGGACCTCGAAGAAGAGCTGCGACGTACCGCAGCTTGTTACTCTGCTAATTGCAGTTCACTCTCTCTGAGATGAAGTTGTGATACAGTATGATGAAAGAACGGATCATTTGTAATAAGCCGACCGCCATGTCTGTCCGAAATCTCAATGATTCTTCGAAGTAGTTCTTCTCTTCTTTTTGCTCTGTTTCCCTCGGTTATATCTGCAGTTAGAGCTCGTTCGTGCTTTTCAATCACAGTTTTAGGATTTATCCCTTATTGAAAGGAAGTGACGAACAAATAACGCAGCTCAGCAGGAGTAGCATGGTATCTTACTGCCTCATCAAAAGCCGTTTCGTACTCGTCACCATGGATATATAGTCCACGGGCTACTGCTGCTTCTCTATAAGTTGAGTAGTATTCGCTCCCAACACGTTTCGGATGATCAAAAGAGCTGAATGCAGAGTTCATGAGCAATATTCGAAGAGCGAATAGTTCGGGATTTGCGGGAGAAGCAAATCTAAATCGAGTCACAGTTCGATCATTTTCGGATCGCTGCAATACGTAAATTAGTGGACTTCCTCCATCCCGAGTGGAGTCAGACTCTGGTACAGAGCGGGGTAGCTTATCGTATACACGTACAGTCTCGTAGTTTGTCATGTAGTCCAAGTGCATGTACCGGGAGGGTTTTCTGAAATATCTTTCCAGCAGGGAAGAATTCAGACGTCTAGGCAGTCTTACGTTTCAAATCAAAACCTGTCGCTCTCCACGGAGATGTATGTCAAGTGCCTGTACAGTTGGATTGATGCAAACATGCCTGAACTCAAAGAGGTTCCATGCAGCTTCAACCGCGCCCACCACTCTCGCTCTCATGTACGCCCTGCTCTCATTTCGAGGCATGTCGCTCTGTGCAATTTATTGCCTTTCTGTTCGACTTGATACAACCAAATCCTGTTCTTTGGCACTCTTGAAAGCATACTTCATCAATTATGCTACGGCGCTGCCACCTTAGGTTCTTTCAACATTGATGTGAACCTTGTACTTCATTGTGAGATCTGGATTGTACGGAACCACTTTCAAATCTTCTGTCCTTCTTCTTCGGTAGGTCACTCGATTTTTGTACTCAATGATCGTTGTTTCAGCCACAATCTCTTGTCGATAATACCCAAATCTGCACCTCCCGTCAGAGGTACGACCACGGCAATATGGAGAGTGTCTGTACATATCGAATTTCTTCACCATTTTTCGGAGTTCCTGGTCCTCATTCGAGTCACTTCGAGGCAGTTCGGCTTTGATCAAAGTGTCAATGATCTCAGGATCTTCAATTATGACCCCTTCCAACCAAAGAAGAATGTGATGATGTGAAGTCTTTCTCTCCTGGAACTCAAGTTTGGCGTCAATCCCAATGCATTTCAAGCCAAAGAGCTCTTATGAATTATTCTGTAGATCCTTCATGATTGAATTGCATACTGGTTGTGCACTCTTGCAATAAGATCTGGCCTATCAAGAAGACGGCATCTGTCTCCCTGTGGAGAAAATGCTCCGGTATTTTCGTTTTCCATACTAAGCCTTTTCATCTCTTCCCGCCATACGTTCATTGTGAATGTGACGAAAAGCGTCGGGGAGCCCAGTCGAGGTACCATTGCTTGCACATCCAGTCGTTCTTGTGTCCAGTACGCCGGAGAGTTTTTGTGATTACCGGGAAGGAAGAGTTTACCGGGAGGGCCACGTTCATCTGTTCCAGTATGGGTTCCAGCCTGCAGCTCCCGTTCTTCAACCATTCTCATCTGTTTTGTTTCGTGGTAACGAATTCTCAAGTCTTCAATTTTTGTGCTAGTACGAAGCAGCCATTGCTGAAGAACAGTACCAGAGTTCAGCAGCACATTATCGGTGTACAGTCCTCGCTTAGAGTGTTCTGCCCATGTTAGGCTCCTTTGGTCTGGGTTGTTCGCATCCCTCGATGAAATATATGTTGCTGTATCATACGGGGCATGAATCTCACCGTAAGGGTAGAGCATTGGAAAAGCTCCCTTCTCCGCTTCCATCGAATCAGGCTTCAAACGCTTGTACTTGACAACTCGACGTCGAAGATTTCCGGTTGACATGTGATGGGACTCTCTTCCGCCTACCAGCTGGACAACTGGGGCTTCCGACCTTAACAGTCTACTTGGCTCTGTGACGAAAGCTCTCATTGCAAGAGGTCAGCTTTGGCTGTCTTGTGGTAACGGTCCTGCAGCAGAGCTCACCTCGACTCAGGCTTCATGGGCAACTTGATAATTCCGGACAACTATTCCTTCCTGAATAGCGTCTGCAGAGATGTCCAGAGTAGACTCGTCCGCGTTTGATCTCCTGCGAACACTTTCGTCTGGTCTGAACAAATTTTTATCTCTCTGTCGGACAATATCTGGTCTTGGTTGCATGAGATCGTACAACTTTGGAACCAAGTATCGAATATTCGGGTTAGACACCATTCTTCTCGTGTAAGAGGAAAAATAATCCCATGAATTAAGACTGGGAGGACTTTTCGACCACAAATATGTGTAGCGCACGTTTTGGCCTGGAACTGAAAGAGGCACATTGCCTTGAAGTCGAAGAAATGACGGACCTCCACCCCGACCGTACTTCATATCCATGAATGTGACAACGGTGGCAAATAAAACATTTAAGTGTGTTGATAGCGTTTAAAAAGAACGCAAGCGATATATGTCTTCAAGTTGCGAATTGGTATGCACTGCGCAGCCTACATACGCACTAGATAGATTACAACTATTTTTGTTAGAAGGATATACGTAGGTTGTACTTTACGTCATTTATTTTGTTGTTTGAATAGGATACGTTTCTATTTTACCTATTGTCCAATGTGCTAACGATTGTGTACTTAGGCTATAGCGTACCATGAAGTTGCAGAAAACTCTTCTTTGAGCAGCCACCTATAACTTATTTCACTCTACATCTTCGTTTCAACTATCGTCTAACACTATGGCAGATATGTCCCAAACAGAGGTTCGCTACATAGAACTATGCCATTTGCGCAACCTTAAAGATGCTATTCTACCGCACTTGGGTATATTACTGGAAAAATTGTGCATAATACAGGCTGCATTGAAGCACATGGATATGCACCGTGGTAATGTCAATTGGTTTTCTTTGGAAGAGATTTTGTGCTTCATTGGCCCGAAGATCGACACCGTGTACACGGAATTGGAAGACTACCGCCTAATTTAACGCAGCAAGGATTTGCCTGTTCGCTGGCCGTCAGAGATATCCACGTGTGAGACGGGTTCAACGGGGCTGATAGGAGTTGGGGCTGTCGAGAGTGACAGATCATACACGTGCTGGACCGATTCGCGCCAGTAGGGCAAATCCTTTGATTACCATTGGCTGGTTGTTTGGAGGGAAATAAATGTGCGTTTATTGATGTACTCTAAGGGGTCAACTTGCTCGTTGTCAGAGCAATCCTTAGGTAGGTTAGATGTTTGATTAGGATTGGTAGTATTGGGTGTCCCCACTTAGTGGTGTAGGGCTTTCTTGTAGTGGTAGTGCGAAGTAGATGTGCTATATAAGACTCTGAAGTCGCAGTACCAAGTAAACTCGCCCCCAAGCCTGGCAACTTTCACTCTTTGTTTTCTTTCTTTCTTTCTTTTTCATTTCCCTCGAAGCCCAACATCATCTATCAACATCATTTCATATCAGCACCCTTGCTGTTGAGATTACTCCACTGCGGTATTCATTTCTTAGTGTGATATCAGCTACAGAGTATGGCTGATCATACAGTTCAACACATTCCCTCTCTTGGCAATCGGTTTCCAAGAAGAATTGAGTCCCTCAATCTGCTTCTCAACATGCATTCATTTTTGTTTCAGCTCCTTTTGGAACTATGTCTGACTCCAAGGTTGAGACTAAAACTAATTTCGGTGTGAAAATCCCATGCTTTCATGTTAAGCGTGATGAGAATTATACACTATGGCGACATGGACTTCGTGCAGCGTGTCGCATTAAAGGTGTCTGGAATCTAGTGGCATCAACTCTGGATGAGTCATCGAGTGCTACATTGACTACAGATTCAACTTCCAGTGCTGCACCGAGCAGCTACCGACTCATGGCAAAACGCGAAAAGACATGTGCAATCATCATCTGTGCACTTGGAGACGCGTTGTTCTGGATGTGGGTGATGATCCTGATCGTATGCTGAAACTATTAGATGCACGTTATGCATCCAATCGAACGGTATCTCGTATCTCGGTACAGACTCAACTGTTCCGGGTGTCATATAATGCCCAAAATATGTCGGAATATGTGTACCAGTTTGCCACATTATTCCCACCATTGGACCGAATGGAAAAGAGCGCTGCCATTCCAGAGGCACATAAGGTTCCAATGCTGTTGGCCTCTATTGATCCCAGCTGCTCACTAGAATCAACTGCTGCGGCATTTAGGACTAAGGAGATCTTGGAACTAACGTGGGACAATGTGGCAACTATTTTGATTAACAAGTACAACGCTCGTCAACTTGGTTCTGCCAGTTCCACTCGTCGTCGTAAACGCAAAAACAACCACGTTAGGGGCAACGTCCGTCAGTTTGGACGCAACATAATGTCTAATGGGGAGGAAAATAATGGTAACTAATCAGATTCCAACTTCAATTTCGAGTCCAATGGACGTGCTTATGCTGTTGCCAGTAAAAATAGTTATCATTGCACCTTCTGCGCTCACGACAGCCATACGCAGGACCGATGCCATATGAACCCTGACAATCCGGACAACCGTTTACCCAAAGTCATCATGGACCAACTCAAATCTAGTTCTGCTGACAAGTCCAAACTCTCTGGGAAAGCAGCAGGACGAGGATCCGAGATTGTGATCGCCGGGATGTGTGTCGAGAAATGTACGGTATTCCCATCTGAGTGTAATGGATTGGATACCTATGCGGACAGCAAAGCCACCACCCATTTCTTTCGTTCTGCATCTATGTTTGTACCCAACACATTGGTTGATGTATCTTCGAGGACTATTGAGCTTGCTGACCACACTGCGGCCACCATCACTCAAAAAGGAGATGTTTTACTGGCCTTCTTCGAGGCAACCTACGATTGATAGATGTAATGCTTGTACCAGATCTTGGGTACAACTTGGTGTCTGCTGGTAGTATGGCCGATAAAGGCATTCAATCGATTTTCTAAGCAAGTGAGGCTCTCCTTACATACAAAGAAGGGTTTGATTTATTCAACGACACATGCGCACTAGGTTATACACGCTGCCACATCCAATCGAGCATACCGATCAAAGAACGCTCTTATCTGCCAAAGAAGTAGACCTAACAAGGATGTGGCACCGCCGACTTGCACTTATGAATCCAAGAGAGCTTCAAAAGGTACACGAGCACCTTGAGGGAGTCCCAAATCTAAAGCAAATGGAAGAGGTATGTCGGCCGTGTCGACTGGGCAAGGGGCATAACCCTACGATTTTGGGAAAGTTTAAACGCGCAAAAGAGTTTAGACACATTTTGCACTCGGAAATTCTTTGTCCTTTGCTACTATTGTTTCCAGATATGCATCTGCGTTCATTGATGACTCGCCTCGTTATGCTCTGCTTGGCTTCATGTTGCATAGATCTGAAATCGTTGATGTATTTGTGGGGATAAGGAACAAGCTCCAGAAGCTTGGAGGAGCGCATGTGCTTGTTCAGAGTTTAAACTCCGATAATGAAGAAGAGTTCATTGCACTACAAAAAAACCTTGCCAACGATCTGCAGAGAACTTCGTTCTCACCTCCTTATAACCCGGAACATAAAATTGCCGAGCACATCAATCGCACTATGGAAGAAGCAACTCGAGCTTTGCAGATTCAGGCCAATTTGCCAGAATGTTTTTTAGCCGTATGCATTAAATTATGTTATATATGTCCGCAATATAGTTCCTCAATATAGCACCGGCTTGACTCCATACCTATCAGGGACTGGTAATAAGCTGTCGCCGAAGTATGCTAAAGAGTTTGGATGCGAAGCTTATGTATTGAGAATGAACCCGGACGCTACGTTTGAGCCTCGTGAACTTGAGAGAGTGTACTTGCAGACTCTAGAGCATGGTCTTTACGAGGTTGTGATCACTGATGACTGTGATGTTCCTCGAATTGTGAGGTCCCGGCATGTCACTTTTGATGAATGCAAATTCTCTGGGGCACCATATCTCACAGTTTACATAGATGAAACAATTGCTCCAGACGTTGACTATAGTAGCGCTCCGTACGACGGCTGTAGTTAAAGCTCAGATGAGTTCTCACTTGATGGTGTCGAAGAAGTTATGTCTGTCCTATAAACTGATATAACAGATGCACCGGATCATCCCGCAGAAGCTCAGAATGATGTTGAAATTCCAGTTCAGACCCTGATGCTAGTGACACTGGTGATGAAGAGGACAGCGACAAGGATTCTAGTGATCTTGGTGAGTCAAATGTTCAGCCAGGACTATCTCCAGGTATCCCCGTCGCAATCGGCTTGCAAAACAACGTTAATGGCATATGACTGGTGCTGCTACTTCTCAAGTCGAGGTGACCACCATTGACGACCCAACACTTCAGGAGGCATTGTGCTCAACTACATTCGAAAGAGCGAAATAGGAGAGCGCTATTGATGAATAGCGCGCATCACTAAATGAAAACGGTACTTGGATTGCAGATAGCTCATAGCAGTCACAGCTGTTACCTACGCATGTCATTCTTAAGGTGAAACGTGATGCGAAAGCTGCAGTTGACCGATTCCGAACTCGTATCATCGCAGGAGGAAACCACCAGACGTATATTAAGGATTATGTGGATAACTATTGACCATTTATGTCTTTCAACATGGGTCGCATGTTACTGTACATTATGCTATGCATGCAAATGTACATCGCGCAGGTTGAAATTAAGACCGCATTCTTGAAAAGTGACCTGGAGGAAGACGTTTGGATAATTTCTCCACTTGGTATCCTTGGGCTGACGTCATGATGCTACAAACCGCTAAAGGCCATATATGGACTCAAGCAGGCTCACCTTGCGTGGCACACCAAGTTCAGTACTGAAAGTCAAGGATTAGAATTTGAAGAACTGCCTATTGCGCCATGCGTGCTCTGAAGCTAGTTGACCAGTAACCCCTATGCGTACATCCTGGTATACGTTGAAGACTTTCTCATCTTAACGCCAAGTGCTCAACAACGATCCCGAGTCTAGGAGGACGCCAAGGCATTTTGTGACCTGAGGGTTGAGGATCGTGTCAGATTTTACCCAGGTATTGCGTGTACCTGGAAGATGGATTCCAATGAGAAGCTGCTGGGTTTCAAACTCGCACAAACCATATATATGGAAGGGGTATTGCGCAGGTTGGGACTTCAGAATTCGAAAGCAGCACCAAGCTCAATGTTGGAGTCTTTCTTTACTTCACTTGATGTGGAGGAAGACAAATCACCTTGTGATGGTCAACTCTATCAGTAGATGATTGGGGCTCTGCTGTACTTGGAATTACGTATGCAATTTTGTACATACTGGCTCCTCTTCTCATCCTGGCACGCTCCCAGAATGCTTCTACCACATAATGTCATCGAGCAACGAAACGCATGTTACGTTACCTACGTGGTACTGGTGATCGCGATTAGTGTACTGGCAAAGAAGTGTACACTTAAGTACTTTCGTAGACTCTCATTTTGCGGGCGATACTACAGATCGCAAATCTTTGTCTGGGTATTTAATTAAGCTTGGAACCTGCCCATGTTTCTCCGGTGCTCGTAAGCAGTGCTCAGTTGCAATGTCCACTGGTGAGGCCGTATACTATAAATTTGTGAAGGAGGCTCAAGGGATATTGTGGATTTCAAGTATGCTCAGAGAGTGTGGAATAGTGGTTGGAAACAGTGTTCCAATCCGAGTATCTAAGTCGAAGGCAGCATGAATGGTGCCGACAAATGGGCGGCGGTCCGGTGTTGGCGAACAGAGATAGCGCCGAACCCGGTTCCATTTACTTCCGAGCAAGGTCCTCAAGTCTGTTGCTTAAGTGGCATCAATACTAGACAGAAGTCTACAAAATTAACGCAAAATCAAGGAACTATGCTAGCCCCCACCCACGGCCTAGCCATACACGTGTGTGTGACTTAACGGCTGTTAAGGCCATCCGCATAGGTGAGTGCTCATCTTACCCGTATTTCACTACATCGACACTCCAAACAAGACCAACGAAGATGCATTCATGACGACTTGTTTGGACAACCACCGGTATCTGGGCTATCCCTCACGGCCCATCGTGAGCCAAGACTCATACATTGAAGTCACATCCAATTGTTCGGTATCAATTCTCTATGAGTCCAGTACTTCCGTCGCACTTGAGAATCCATTGCACTACAGAAAGCTCCTGACATTTGTGGGGGAAGTCCTTCATAGCCGTTGGATTCTGAGGAAAAAACTAGAGCAAGAGGCTTATTAGGGCGGTGGTTCTTTGAGTCTTTCAGTCAAAAAGTGGGCTGTGGTGGCGTTTTCGGAACTGTTTGGGTATTTTGCTGCGAGAATTCTCTCTGCTACTACTTTTTTGTCATTTATGTGTTCTGAAATCATTGTACAGTCCTTGATGTCGATGCCCTGGGCTTCTGGTTTACAAACTTGGAGTTCGGCTTCGGTAGAATGGTTAATGCGCCATAAACTGTGGGTGAAGAGGTCATGTGGATGATGTCGTCATATGGTATGAATATCCGTCAAAGAATGCGGGGTGGTACAATATTCAGCACAGGTGTGTTGGCTCAGCTTATGCTTTACATGTATTTCTTGTGTCCTGTTTGATCGATTAGGACCAATGAGTTTGGTGCAATATATGTGGTGGCATAAATGTTTTGTACATGGGTTTTGATACCGACAAGTTTGATGCGTAGTGTCCTGTGTCGAGGTTGGAAAGGGATGGATAGCAGGAAAATGTAGAGGTTTCTATGTTCCCAGATTGCTGCTTCGTAGTGTTATCTGATTGTTGTATTCCGTATGCGCTGCTGATTGGGTTGCAGTAATTGCGGTAATGATGTTCATGTATCTTCTTGATTTTCATCGGGGGTGACGGTTTAGGCAATTACATTCGTTCGTTATTGCAAAGGTGATATGCTTCATCGAGGGAAAAAGAGAGACTGTGCTGGACTGTGGGATTGTGAGCTCATAACTAGCGAGAGAAAGGCTCTTATCTTTTTATTTACCATCTTAGATCATACCTATTGACATTTGATGCTGCAATGTACTGTAATAATGACTTACAGCAACAGCTCTTTAAGTTAGGAAGTTTGTAATTTTAGATTGTGGCCGTTGGATGCGCCTTTTTGAGTACAAAAAGAAAGGGCTGATCATATCTATTTTTCACACCCGACCAATAATATAAACTAGACGTGAACTACAGTGAAGTTCACTTACTGTTTTGAAGTAAACGAATATGAGGTAATTGATTGAAATAGAACCTAATCTAAGCATGTCAGATTTCGTAGTCCTGACAGAAATCATTGTGCTTGCAGCTAGCTGTGGGGGACGAACCGGCGAAGAGAACAAGAGAAGAAAACATGAATTACAGGAGCCCGTATATAAAATTGATTGGGCTTTCCATTATCAGATCGTGTACGGACATTTACCCATGCGTAATGGTGTAATGTAGAGCACCGAAGAAGTGGTGATTAGCCGCATTGTAAACGTTCCAAAATACCTTTCTGTACGTTTAGTGTTTACCTGAAGAGGGATGCTGGCTGGCGTAAGTGCGTAAAGGAGAGAACGTGGAAGACGGAACGCTTAGTTTTGGCTCCATGGACGACGAAAGACTCTCATGGCTGCATTAGAGGCTACGACTGCCTCAATGTCAAGAACATCTTACAGATGGCAAGTTAAGGCGTCACGACATGAGTAAAGAAAAGTAATGTTGAGGTGAACTATGTAGCAATATTCGTAGGTGGGAAATCCTCTCAAGGTGTTCGTGGCCTTGCTCTCCTTCGAGTTAGGCTCGGCGACAGAGCCCTCTGTACAACAGGGTGTTCAGGTGTAAAACCGAGATGGCTTCGGGCTTTACCGACTGAGGTGTTACCGAGAATTGGGTTGCCCCTGTGTCAACGTAGAGCACAAGTCCATTCTAGTGGTGTTTCTGTCTACAAGGAATCCAAGGAAGACGAGGAAAAGGGGGAAATGAACCAAGGAGAAATGTACAACCCGGCAGGTTGTGCGGAAAGCCGAAAGAGTCCCGGCGGTGAGGGTGCTGCGTATTGAGCCAACAGCAAAACTCAATACTGATTCGAACGAATACCTTTTCCTACAACAAGAAAGTAACTAAAACGGTAAAGACAGTTGACACTGGTCGAACTCACGGGGTAAGAAAGAACAATGGTTCCAGTTGATAATGTGCAGGTGAGTATAACGAAACCGAACGGGGTTGAATCCCAGGAGGAGTTGGTCACTTCGCACAGGCGATACACTCAGATCCGAGTCACAAACGTAGCTTTACTTTAGGGTGAAATGGCAGGGCCGTCTTCCCTTACGTACTATCGGGGCATATTCTTACTACGTGTAATCCTACTGTAGTGTGCCACATTTGTGATCCACACGTTTGTGTAGCTGAGCAGCACGGCTGGCCACGGGACAACAGGACACGTATCAGTCATGCCAGCGATGAATGGCATCTGTACGGTTAACACGCGTCCATTTATTTCAGATATAATAAAAATCACCAATGAAGGTTACGAAAATACCAAAATGAAATTCATATCGAATCTCACCCCAAATGTCCGAGAGTCCACTCAAATCTGAGTTGAACAGATACTAAGCTGATACTGAATCATTCATGATCCACCTCGCCTAGAGAGTGTGCGCATACGCATTGATCTACATGAATGATACTAAAGACACACAAACGAGAAGAAAAACTCAATCGAAGTTATTGATACAAATCAGCAGAAGTTCAGAAAGCCAGTGTAGTAGGTATCTGCAGCACGCTTGATCTATTTCATGTCCCATGCAGCCCTTGAAGATATGAAAAGTGCAAGCATATATCCTCTAATTCAACAATTGCGCATTGCGAGAGCAAAATTTAGTGGAAGCACTACATAATGCCTAAATCACGTAGAATCTGTGCATTCAAGTGCATGAAACTAGTCGTTTTCTTCGTAAGCACGGCAAGACATGGTGGCAGCAAATGAAACTATGCGTCGATACATAATGTTTAGTACCATGTTTGGACTACGTAAACCCCTGAAGAATATCGTTTGCTTAAAATGGAGCCAGTTAATCTCAACACCTCACTCTTAATGAATTACACGTGTATGAGGGGGGTGATGTTGACTGACGGGAGGCGTTGTGCCACAAATTCGCTTTGCACGCCCCCGTTTGCGCATGCAAAACGCCCATTTGGCGCAACGCCTCCCTACCATTTAAAACATTTAGCAGCAGCAGCAGCAGCAAAGCTTCCTGCTTACTGGCTGGCACTCCCATAATGACTGCAGTGCCACCCAGTTACACAAAGCAACGTGTCGCGCTTTCTCATCATTGGCTGGCACTGCAGTCAATTTAGGTACCTAAACACAAACCATTACGGCTCTACATACTCTAGGCGCCGCGGCGCCCCGTGGTTCTACGAGTGCTATTGCGAGCGCAAGCGAGCAAAGTGCTCGGAGAGCCTCCGAAGGCTACTAAATACACAAAGCTACAGAACCAACGCGGCGCGCAGCGCCACCCACGGCCGAAGGCCGTTTCCACTTGTCTGCTACTCTAAAAATTGATCTCAGTTAACGCTTACACATAATTTACCATGTTTTCAGTTTCCGTTAACAGTTGTCTCTTTTTGTTTCAGATTGTGACGTGATTTTAAGTAAGGTTGTTTTTAAATCGAATAAAGAAGGTAGATTTTAATTTTTTATGATTTTGTTTTAGAATAGTACTGGTTATACTTTTCTTGTGTTTTCCGGTATCAGTATTCTGTAAAGATTACAGTTCAAAATTTTCGATGATTATAGATACCAATGGTGTTTTTTGGTTGTTCATCACTTGGATAATTTTAAGCGTTTCTCCTATGGTTTATTATTTTCCGTGTTCGAAAGTATTTTTTCATGATTGCTATTATGGCATGAAATTTGGAATTTTAGTATAGCTGGTAGTTTGTGAGTATTAAACCTTTTTCTTTCTTAAAGAACCACTGCGATGGTTTTGGTGGTTGGTGCTGTACTATTAGCTACAAGTCTACTTACTTTATATATCAGTGTTTGCATTGTGACTCCAACGTCGTCTATTGCCATGAAGATGTTGTTTTCACCAATATTATGTTCTATTTTGAGCAAACATTTGCAGAATGAGAAGTTTCCAAGATCGTAAGATTTTAAGTTTTAAGTATTTAAAAAGAATTGTACGGATGAGGGGTCAGTCATTACTGGTCTTTTAAGAAGATTTAAGTTGATTCGTACACAAGGTCTCAGTTTTATCGAGCGCTGACTAACGTACTTCATTAAAAACGAGCCATACAGTGCGCGCAATTCCCTTAAGCACACGAACCCAACAGACCATGAAGCGCTTTCAAGTGTGCAGGCAGGACACAAATCGCGCTTGCAAAAGGGCAAAAAGATTGCCAAAACTGATTGCTGTAGGCGTTGGTAGCAGTTCTCATTTCATACAGAGTAAATGTATAAATCATACAGCGAAACCATTTTAAGCAGACAAAACACGTAATAACACTTACAGTAAAAACTGTATGGCATTATTGTTTTAGTACTTGATAGCACGGCCATGCTAATCCATCAACCAAACAAACGGTTTGGAATAGATCAATACAAGTTTTCCATTCAGTACGCAGTCAGACTGCGCCATACATTTAGAATACAATTCTTTAGATCTCCAACCATCTCAAACTGTTTATTATTACTATAGACCCTCTCAGCCATTAGTTCTCAGACATTCTAACTTCATTAAAATCTGGGGACTTAGCAGATCAACGAATAAGTAAAACCTGATGCCCAAGTAGCAATTTTCTAGTAGAGATCTAGCGATAAATTGACGCATTGTTCTGTTACAAAATCCAGATTGACATAGGTCCAAAGATTTCAGCAGTCCAAGCTAGTAAACCAAGCTCCAATAATTCACGGTACTCTGTAGAAGCCTGAGTGCCCGCCAACAACATTGTATCGCTGCCAGCATACAATAATATCGTACCTCACACCATGACCGAGTTAGCCCCTCGCACACGGAATGACTAGCACCAAGGCTCCGTTCGCAAAGCATGCCAAAAATACAACAGACCATCTGCAACATCAAGTTTGAACATTTTCTCATCCGAAGACACATTTTTGTTCCAGAAATGATCTCTTTTTGACATGTTGCCTGGAGCCCATTCACGAAATGCAAGCTTATGACGTTGGTCATCTTTAAGCATTGCATCATCTTCGCATACTTGATGGTGTCATCATTTTTTAATAGGTGCTGTACGCGCCGAGCAAATTTGTTACGATTTAGATCTTTCTTTTTGATCAGATACACTTAAAGTATCTTAAGTTGCTTCACGTAAGAAAGGGCGGTGTTGCTGCGTCGACATTTCCTAGAGTTGTGTGGCCATAATTTGTGGAGGTTGTTTCGGTTTGAATCTTAAACAGCTGAAAACAGCTCTAACTGAGCTTGGTACGTGTTGTGATATTTGTCGTAGGGATAGTCGTTTTTGGCGGAGTAAAGATAGTTGTATGTTTTTCGTACTGAGACAAATAATCTTCCCTTGTCATTTCAAGGGCTGGCATGGGAGAGATAATGGGAAGGGTGTTTGAAGTTACGGATACTATGTAAACTAGGCAAGTATGTTGACTTGGAAGCAAGTGCCGCCTTTTTTGTGACATGTGTTATATAGTGTTTTGTGTGTTTAAAAGAGTGTCGCAACATGTTTTAATGAATAAGACTACAAAGCAGTTACTCTACCGAAGCGCAAAGAGTTTGGATTTGCGTTGATATCGAGTTAATGCGCAGGTAGTACACAATACTGCATGTAATACAAACAATTCATTTACTCATAAACTTATCATAAAGTGTAGTACTAGCGTTGTTAGATAAACACACCAGTAAAACTCCGAATTACGTACTTTCCAATCAACAACGCGGATCTAGCGTTTCGTCATCGCTCGTAACGTTGAAACTGAACGTTCAAGCGGCGCTGCCGTTTTTCGCGACATTTCTGAATAGCCAATCTCCTCTTTTTTCCAATTTCCTCCCCTACAGCATACTGTCTGTTCATGACACGCACATGAAATTCTCCATCTATATTTTGGAGAGGATACAGAGCTGCATGCATGTTTGTCATTCCAAGACAAAATTGAACAATTTTGTCATACAATTTTTCGTTCCGCCTAAACTTGAAAGATAAAATAGACCAAAAATTGCACAAGCGACCGGAATAATTTTCGACGATAGTCCGATCCGATGAAATTTTCCTATTTTCACTTTCCTCATCCACACTAAGCAACCCGTTCTTTGGCTTCGTTTTGGGATGTATAGCCCTGCAAAATTTCTTCGCTCCCTGATATCCTTTGTCCAAGAGTACAGCCCAGTAACCTTCGTACTCATCAGATAAAATTCCAATTTCAGTAATATTCCTCTTCTTCAAAGCAACTGCCCGAAAATTTTGAAATTTTTCATGCATAATATCAACATCCGCTACTGATCCAGGGTAAGGATTAATGCATCCAATTGCCAAACCACTCGATAGCACAGACACTTAAACCTTAAATCCGTAAAGCTTATGCTTTCCACTAAAACATTTTTTCCCTTCTTCAACACTTCCGGATGGACGGTAGGATTGCTGAAAAGTAATATCTGTGGCGTAGCGTGCATACTTAAATATTTAAATTCCTTATTCTTCTCGATAGTGTTTTTGCATAGACCAATGGACGTCGGTTTCTAAAACGAACTCGTCGTACACGTGATCTGCAATAATATCGATAAATTCTTTTATTACAAGCTCAAAAGTAGTCGTTTTCGTTTTGATAATATTTGCCGGAAGTCCCATTTACCACATTGTTTAACGACAGTCAGCATCATAAATAAAACATGTTTCCCAGAAACTCAAAATTGCTTTCCACAGCCCGTGTTCCAGTTTTCACGAATAAATTTAGACAAGAAATTCCAGACCTGTTGAAATTCTGACGCATTAAAATTTTTCATTTGAAGAAGGGTTTTCGACCCTCCTTGCTGGTAGAACATGTCGAAGATTGGGCTTTGAGAGCCCGAATCATCGTCACTATCGGAATGGGCGAGAGTGCTGGGCGCAGCGTCAATTTGGTGCTGGCGTTGCAAAGTTGCCTCAGCCAGCAAGTTAAGCGCGTTCGCAAGGTCAGAGGGAGAAATGTTGGGCATGACGTTGGATGGAGATAGGGAGGTCTTTAGAAAACGTAGAAGAGTCTGTAAAGTTATGTTTATTGTAGTCTACTACAGTTTTTATGGGTTTCACTGCAGTTACGTAGTCAATGCCTAATGATAATATTTTGCAGACGTAGTCTTAGTTTGGCATAGGCTTTACTCCGGTGCGGTTGCTTTTTCTAGCTGCGCAGATTCCGCTTCTGCCATAAGATGCACAGCAGTTGTGACACACACACGTGTACACTGTCATGCCAAGCTGCGACCCCGGTAACTCCCGCGCTCCTCCCGGCGCGAATGCGCAAGGGAGCCCTTTAAAAGCACTACCTAAAACGAATAAAGAAGCGCCAGCACGACGCTGGCGTGGAGAGCGGACAGCCAAGGGAAAACGGCGGAATTACGTCCCTCTCGGTCCCCCGCGTATAGCCTCTCACTACCCAACCCTCCGAGCGGGGCGATGAATCAGCCTTCCATACTTATGGGCCCAGGCCCAACGCCCTCTAAATCGCTTGCACCGACAGATCCGCCGATGTTTAACCCAGAAGGCGATCTACGAGAATATCGTCGCAATGTCACTCGCTGGGTGGAAACCATTCAAGCTGCCGCTGAAAACGGCATGGATCGTATGCACAAAACCGTGTATGCTACACTTGCACCTCATTTGTACGACCATGGACTACCCCGAGAACAGAATTTTATTGTGGATGAAGCACAGGCCAAGAAATCACCGACTACAAGCAGAACGATCAAATTGAGGGAGTTAGGCAGATTGTGCAGCTTATCGCAATTTACCCACCTATTGCAGTTGTTACTAGGCTGATATCATCCTCCAATCAGGTCACGCAATGTAAGCGTCGTCGTAATGAGGATCTTACCATCTTTGTTTCACGCTTTCGAGGCTTAGCTTCCGATCATCTAATTTATGTTGGTCTTTCGAAGTCCGCCCAAGTTAGCGACGTCTTGGCAATCACCCTGCTGAACAATGTCCTGTTTAGCGAGGAAACCCTGACGAACGCAAAGCTTCAGCTTACCTCCTTAGCAGAAGCACTTCAGAGGTCTGAAGGTGAATCCGAATTATCCATGTCCAAGTCTTCTCACGAATCACTTCTGACGTTTATCCGGAAGATCACTGAATTTTATGAGAACGACGACGCCACACCATAGCCCTCCGACAACGCTAATAACGTTCGTTGCAAGGCCACTGATTTGGGTTACCGGTGCTCGTCAACTCATACACAACAACTCCGAACTGTTGAACTACATAACAGAGATGACCAACCAGCAGTCAATATCTCGTGAAATGTTCTCTACCGGCGAACGCTGCAAGCTCAACCTTGATGATGCGGTAAAGGTAAAGGAATCTCACCTTCACTCCCAAGAAGTCCTAAAAGGCCTACACCAACGCCAAGATAGAGAATATGGCCAGAAAACGCGTTCAACAAGCTCTTGCAGCCTTTCAGAAGCGAAACGAGCCCAACCGTAACTCTTGCTATGCGAAAATGCCTCGCAACAGGGGCAGTAACAATAGCAGACTGCCTTCTAATCGTGGTTTCTCGGGCAAGAGGAACCGACCAGAGCCCAAATTCTGCTACGACTGTGGTGACCCAGGGTATTGTCGTGGAGATCCCAAGTGCAAGCGCCCTAGCTTCTTGACCAAGAAGATCAGAAGCGAAGCAGAACCACGTAACTATCCCAAGGATACCAAGAAGGACAGAATCAAACGGGCTTTTCGCCAGGGCTCCAACCCCTCACAACCCATTCATCTCTAACTGCCAGGGAAGGAGCCTATTCAGATTTTCTCCCATCCTCCAAAGATCTAAATCCTGTCGTCGATCCCGGCTGTCCAAAAAGTGTCGGAAGGCTTGACGCTATAGCCCACCTTTGCGTCTCGTTAGGGGTGGAGCCCGTCCTTCAACAATTTGATTGCCAGCCCTTCCTCCGTGGCTTTGGAGAAAACTGCGCTGACGCAAGGCCCACCTTCGCCAGGTGGATCCTTCGTGGTCGAGACGAGAAAGAAGTTTGATTTTCTATTCGCTTCTACGTCGTAGAGGGCACTTGCCCCATCCTTCTTGGATTAGACATTCTGTGTTATTGCGACATACTTGGGAACCTAAATAGGATCCAGATCCCTGTCGATGTCCTCTCTAATGAGAGCCCTGTCTTTTTGCCGACGTACTACAACGGAACAGACCTGTGGAAGCGCAAAAATTTGTTGCTAATACAATCCAGCAACGCTTCTGTCAAGTCGCTCCTATGCCGTACAAAGACCGGTTTGTCTTTATGAAAGCTCATCGAAAATGAACAACGTTTAACTAGACATTTCCACCTGTACACCCACTTCCCTCCGAGTCACATGAAGAGAATCCGTAACAGGGCCAGTGTGCTTACCAGGACCCTCGAGTCTCTATTGTCCGACTCGTTCTCATCATTTCAACAATGTGCCTCGACAGGAAGGCCACTTGCTTCTCGAAAGGTATCCTTTGGTCGACTTTTGACGGCTTTCAATGGGCATGTACAAGTAGACTTCATGTTTATCGCTGAATTAGGGAACCTTCCCATCCTCCACATGAAGGATGGCGCAACGGGCTTCTTCCTGGCGGCTCTATCTCTCTTGAGGACGATGAAGGAAGCTTCTAGAAACTTCGTCGTGCACTGGATATCGGTCAACGGCCCCCCAGCAGAGATCTCCGGGGATCCCGAGTTCTTCACAGGATAATTCGCCACCATATGTGCGTCTTACTCCATCAAATACTCTGCAAGGCCAGCGCGCCGTCACAAAAAAACGGAAGTAGCCGAATGCTCTCACGAGGGGATTAGATACCTCGCCCAGTGGCTCCTTAAGGACCGCAAGTTCGCTTCGTCTAACAACTTGGCGGTGCATTCTGACCAGGACATCTTGGCTGGTGCAGTTTTCTTGAAGAATACGCTGCTCGGCTCCAAATTCCCTTCCTGTTTTGAGGTGGCTCGGGGATACTGTCCAGCTCTCTTGGGTCTTGATCACAGCCACGACATCAAGGATCTATTAGAAGCGTATCACGAGAAGACCGCCCGCCACGCTCTTCACACCTTTCTGCGTTCGAAGGATGTCAAAAGTGTGGACCGGACCTTGCTATCTCCTGGAACAGCCGTCTACTTCTTCAAGAAAGGATCGCAACGAGGCCAGTGGTACTCCGGAATCGTCAAGGAGGTCCACCTTTACCATGCAATTATGTCTACTACGAAGAAGCTTAAAGGCTTCAGCCACACTGTTGCATATGAAGACCTCCGCCTCAAGCCACGATCCAACATCCTCCGTGACATTGAAGAGATAGAACTCAGCTGGCATGAGATCCCCAAGGAGGAACGGGAGCAATCTCTCCCTGAATCTCCAACTTCACCTGCTTCACACGACACTCCAACCAATGACCTCCTTCAAGTAACGAAGGAGCCACTGAGCATCTTCGAACACGACGAACATGACCTTAAAGATTTTGCAGAGTGGAACGACCATCCTTCAAGCATGGCGTATCTGGCGCAAAACAAGCTCGTGCGCCTGGTCAACTGCCCGTCAAAAGACATTGGAGACTATGCTCTAATGAAGAACCGTTTGCCACCAACTGCTCAGCTAACGTCTGCCAAACAAACTATCCTCCGAGAGCTATACGAATGCCTAGGGAAAGAGCCTCTTACTGAGCACAAGCTGCAATGTGCGCCCAGATGGTTGCCCGACCAGGCTATCGACAAGGAGAAGCAGTCCTACCGCGAGTGGAAGGCCTTCCAGCCTGTATCGATACGCCCTCTGCCGCCATCGGCAAACCTCATACCGTCACACCACTTCTTTGTCATCAAGCATGACAGCGAGAGCAACAATCTCAAGCTCAAGTACAGACTTGTACCTCATGGCAACAAAGATAAACAGAAGCCTGACCTTCGGTCCGATTCTTCAACTGCGCAGTTCCCAACCATCCGTCTCCTACTTTCGCTCGATTCCATCTTCTACTTCACAATAGCCTCGCTTGATGTTAAATGAACGTACTTGCAAGCAGGCGAGCTCCACAGAGATGTATAAGTCCGCCCACCAGGAGGCTGGAATCACTACACAGATGAAGTGTGGAAAATTCTGCCAAGGCGTACGTACTAGTGGACTCAGGCCGCCTGTGGCAGCTCTGCGTTAAAGAATGGCTCCTTGAGCAAGGTTTCGTGTCCGTCCCGAGTGTTCTCCAACTCTTTCTCCTGTGGAAAGACTCCGAACGTCAGTTGCTGCTCGCCAAGGTTGTAGATGACATGATATTCGCCGGAACGCCTTCGGCACTCACCCCTTTCCGGGAGGCAATAAGCGCTAAGTTCGACGTCGGAAGGTTTAACTCCGGCTTGGATATAGTCTTCAACCGACTGTTCATCCGCCAGCATTCCGACTTCTTCATAAGCGTGTCTACGGAAGAATTTGCAGACTCAATCAAGCCGATTGAGTTGACACACGCGCGTAGAAAGGAAACCGAAGCCCAATGCACCATGGAAAAACTACGCCACTTTCAAAGGTTGACAGGAAAGCTGAACTTCCTAGGGAATGGCATTCTTCCTCAAGCATCCCTTGTTACTAGCAAGATGCAACAGAACGTGTCACGCCTTCGTGTCTTACACATTCGCCAACTGAACTCTGTTCTAGTTCACGTGAAGTCTTCAAGCCCCAAGCTCAACTTCCGCTTACTTCGTGAACCGTATACTCCTGGCCGAGTCCCGGTCACTATAGTCGCTCTCAGCGATGCGTCAAGTGGCACTGGCTCTTATGGACAAACGGGCACACTATGCTGCCTGCTCTTTCATTCGGACAGAAATCTAGTCCAGGACTATGTAGATTGACATACCTAGAAGCAGCATCGCGTTTCCTTCTCCTCTGCAGGAGCAGTGATTCTTGCCGCTGCTCACACACTGCCGCTACTTACACAGCAGACAGGGAAATCCATCTAGCACAGGTACTCCTGTCTTTCATAAGTTCGAACAGTGAAACCACTAGATCCATGCTGCAGTTATTGGTGGACCGGCATGGATTGTTCTCAACGATATCTACCCTCCACGAACAAAGCGATTATCGCTTGATACCAACAGTCGTCCGCCTGCGAGATTGGTTCGAATCGAACGAGATCAACAAGCTAAGTTGGATACCAGGTCCACTTAACCTTGCAGACGCGTTGACGAAGATCAATCCTCATGCGTTCAAGATGCTTAACAAATCTATGAACGATGGGGCAATTCCCGATAGTTTGCTCAAGTTTATTGAGGTCCCGCCAGTTTAAAAGTCGTATATGTTTCGTCACTGCAAGTTGTTGTAACTTCTCTCGCCTTACCCTACCTTTAGTCGTTTGCAATGTCGACGTTTCGACAAACATCGGTTTTTTACTGGACCGACGCAGCTCTTCCACCTTGCAGACCTCCATCACACGTTCAAATCCATCAGCACTATCAACGCAGCATCTCAGTGCTTTCACGCTCAATCTCATTGGAAACTACTCAACAGAATCCAAAATCAGGCGCCGCATCGCGTCAATGCATAAAACATGATCCACGCTTCGCGCGAGCAGCCTCACAAGAAAGAAATCACTTGTTTGAGCTACCAACCATTCAACTTTACTCTCAAAATGTTCAGCGCCAAAGCGAACACGATTTAAAAATCACCCGCTTTGCGTGCGTGTTAGTCCATTTTGCAGCGCTTACAAAAGATAAAATCGGTGGTAGAGCCTCTTTGAGCATCACTTCTGTTGCGTACTCCTCGCTAATCACAAGCGCAATCGCTTTACTAAGTGACGCTTGTAAGCAAAACACCTTTGTGTTGTAATTTAGCAGTTGGTCCTCTTTCAGTAGAAATGGATCTGTGTCTGGAGTTGCAGCGCGAGCACCCGGACTCGACACACGCACAGGTACAAAGAGGTGCTGCAAGCAATATTCATCCAAAGCATCAATTGTCCCAGGCGCCGCTCGAGGCACAATCTGGTACCCGTCTGTCAATGAGTCATACTGCAGCGAAAACTGTGCACCATCTTTCCAGATCCTGGCCTGACCAAGCGCGTTGCACAAACTTGGCCCGTCCAGGGTGTGCAGCCGTACTTCGTGCCAACCCCAATGCAGTTAGTCGTGATTGCGTGCATAATACGCGGGGCCTTGAACGCAACGCACTCCTTGCGCCGATCGGAGAATACTGTCATGGGGAACAAAAACAACAGCGTCCATACACCATTCTTCTCCACTAACCTCATCATGGTACAAGCCCCAACGCAAGGCCTTTTTGTGATCTAAGGATGCATTTGGGGTGCCACACACCCGTTAAGTATGGCCCTCCCTGCTGTCGTCAGCAGATTCGCCTGCCTCACAACCCGATGCCGACGGTCGACATGTTCCAAATGGAATTGCACACGCCGACGATTGTCATTCCTAGTGATTGAGACGATTTCCGCCATAGTCAATTCAGAACCACCCTGTTCTGTTGACGGAGAGTCAAGAAGAAAAGTGGCGTTTATTCTTCTTTGAGAAGCATATTTCTCTGCACGACGACGTACTATGTCCCCCAAGCCCCGTACATCTACCCCTGCAAAACTCCCCTTTGCGCCACGCGCGACCGTCGCTAATTTCTTCTTCTCGAACTGATACAAACTTCGTCCATCAAGATCAATACGCCCGTCGAATTTCTTCTCCACCAAACACTTAACCTTCATTACAAACCAAAAAGAAGGTTACATCTCTGTTATGACGCTCTATCGACCATGGTACCTCGGTTCCAGCGGAGTTGCACTGTTTAAATGCTGCTTCTGTCGCCTCCAGTGTGACACCAAACATGCAAAAACCACATCGCTTCCACCCTGATCCATAACGGTGCGAAAGATGTTAAATACCCAAACCACCTTCGTTCCAAGCCGTGCGGAAGCTTTGGTGCCGCGCAAAGCCTCCACCGCTCCCCGCACAGAGCATAACCTCTCTCCCAACCACCGCCCCAGCTCACAGACCACCGCATCATAGACCACGCACTTACTGCTAGTTGATTCATTCCGAGCATTTGTCTGGGCTAAAAACATCGCCGCCGTTCTCGCCGTTTCCGTTGCCGCAGTTCCTGCCGACTCTGCTGCCGCCGTTTTGTGACCCCACACGTCGGTGCTGGCGTGGCAAAAGTCGCCACCCGCCAGTAGCACGCCGCCCTTAAGTCTGCCAGCTCATATCTGCACTTTGCGCAGTCGCCCTACACAAACACCTCCGTGCCACTTGTGCCCACGCTTTCCCAGATGCGCTGGATTTCTTTTGCGAAGCTGATAGCTGTGCTCGCGGAGTGCCAGTACTGCATCACATGCGTTTCTGCGTCGCGCTACAGTGCAGAGCCTGGCAGCCCGTGCAGCTCCATTTGCAGGTGGCACTGTCGGATGTGTACGCCGATGGACGACTTGAGGCGCTCGGAGATCTCGTCCACGTGCTCAGTTACCCGTGACACCGGGCGCAACGCTCGTAACACCACGTTCATTCGCTTCACGCTCCATTCGACTTCGAGTTTTGGCACGTATGCGCCGCGATAGTATACCTGCCGCTGTTCCGCACGTCGGCGGAGTCTCGCTTGTCACCGTAGCGCCAGCACCACACGCCCTTGACCTACAGTGCCACGCGCGCTCTCAGTGATTTTTGATTCTCGTCTTATACATTTTCGCGAGAACAGGGAGGATGTGACACAAACACGTGTACACTGTCATACCAAGCGGCAACCCCAGCACCTCCCGCGCTCTTCCCGGCGCGGAGGCAGAAGGGAGCCCTTGAAGAGTGCGAACTAAAACGAATAAAGACGCGCTAGCACGAAGATGGCGTAGGGAGCGGACAGCCAAGGAAAAACGGCAGAATTACGTCCCTCTCGGTCTCCCGCGTTTTGCCTCTCACTATCCAACCCTCCGAGCGCGGGGATGACTGAGCCTTCTATAGCAGTATCGTATGGCAGAGGGAGTGTCTGCGCCCGACTCATTTATTTGCGCATGCGTCCTAATGTAGAACCTTAGTTACTACCAAGGGTATCTATGATAAAACATGTCTACAACTGTGATAAATTAACTGATCTGCATCGTGCAAGCCCAGCGTTATACGGAGATTGTATGCCGAACCGCATAATGAAAGCTTGTGGATGGGTGTGGTTAAGGAAGTTGCGCGCACTGTATCATACTGCTTGGGTTTTTAGAAGGGAATTCCTGCTTTTTGGGAGCAAGTTCTTTTCCGTCTTATTTTTTTGTTTTTATTCCCGATTTCTTTGCGCCGACTTCCGCTTTTCGCCCTATCTGCTGAATAGCCTAGCTACTCGCCGACAGATGCTTCCAAGAATGCTAAACGCTCTGCGAGGTGCCGATCGCAGGTATGTGATAGCGGAAAATGCATGTTCGCGGATGCGTTTCCATATTGAACCGTGCTTGCGGTTCTTTCTTATCTTTGGCCGTGTCTTTGTTTCATTGGTGCGCTCGATATCGGATGTTTCCGTAAAGCCTGACTCCAGAATCGAGCTATCCCTGGAAGGCCTCGGAACCTGGCGTTTACCGCATTCCGAGCCCTTTGATTCCGGATATGTAATGCACGCATTATCACATACTGCAGCGCTGCCTGAGGCATTGTTCTGATAAGCAGACACCGGAGATGGGCGGTATTGGTCATCTGGCGCAGAGGCGCTTCCTGAGAAAGTGTTCTCACACGAGCTCGGAGGGCTTAGTTCCTGCAATCTCTTTTCAGACCCAGGTGGTGGTAAATCGGGGGATTTGTCTATGTCTTCCTTGCTCTCAGACTCAGTGCTCTGATAGAAGCTCGGAAGCTGAAGCTGTGTGTCACCGTGTTCATGCAAGTTCTCATCGGGTTCTGGGGGTGAAATGCACGGGCTTTTGAGTAATTCCACGCCACTCAGTCCAGTGCTCGCAGGGACGCTCTGGTGCCGAGGATTGTCAAACCGCTGGCGGCATCTACCAGCCGGTTCGGACGGAAAGATGGAGTGAGGTATTTCGGTGTCGCTCTCTCCCGAACTAGATTGTTCGATGTGCATCGGCTGCCTCATCTGTTCCGACGACGGGTTCTGAAACTTTTGTATGCCGAAATGGAAGCGAAATACAAAAGAGAGATCATCTTCTGTATTCGAGCGATAGATATAGTTGGTCTGGCTCGCATTGAGCGCAAATTGATCCATCCTCATTGGCACCTGTTGATCGCGTTCACTTTCGTTGCCCGCTAGACCAGAAAAAGTTGGCATTTCGGGCGTTGAGTCGAGCTTTGGTGACGACGCATTGCTTGACGGTGGGGTTCCAATATCTTCCTCACCGCTTTCAACGTCAGAGAAGGCGCTAAACATAATCGCGATGCACTTGCTGTCCGTTTGTCCTTAAGATATCAAGAAGGCGAATGTTGTTCTCCAAGGAGGTGAGGGAAAGAGCTGAGGGCGGGTACAAGCATTCTCTGAAGGAAGATGTTTGACGCTTGACGATGCTTTTATATGAGGATCGTCATGGCAATCGGTGCAGGCCGTATCGCTACGATGTGGAGAGGTGAATCATATAGCCAAGCATTTGGTTTCAAAGCACCGCGAGGAGAGGACTTCACGAGCCTATGACGAACCAGACAGTCATCACAGAAACATTGTACGTGTAGCGTAAGATGTTGTGCCAGCGCCGAGGCATACATTTCGGTTTGACAAGTCGGCGGCAAACACGTTGGCAAGGCATTAAGGGCAGCGAAGAGAGAGCGCTCTCATGATCAAGTACATATCGAAGTGCATTGCTTGAAATGGAGGTCCGGAAGTAACGAGCTGTGAAATTGAGATTTCACATCTTGTCAAGAATGAATCTTCGAGAGCACAAGAAATGATGATTTGGTGTAGATTGTTAACTGTTCCTGTCGTAGATACAGCAAGGGAAGGGCTATCTACAGTAAGGTTGCCACAGTGTGATAATTTTTGGCTTGCTGTGGCCAGGACCTGGATGAAGGCTTCTGAGCCTCAAACACACGTGACGCGCCGTCAAGATCCGTGTTTGCCAGAAGACTTTAAGCTTCGCTTATTAAGGGCGGTCGAACTCCTTGGTTGCATGCTCGAGGCCTTTCCGTTAATGCATCATGTCGAAGCTACCGCTTGATCCATCTGCTTCTAGAATCTGCATCATAGGAGCTGGTGCTTGTGGCTTGATGGCAGCTCGGTTGTTTAAAGAAGAGGGCTTTACTGCACAGGTTTTTGAGGCCACATCCCACATCGGAGGCACGTGGATGTATTCATCTGACCCGTCCGCCACCTCTGCGATGTACAAGTCTTTGCGATGCAATATACCAAAAGAAATCATGTGCTACAGAGAGGAACCGTTCGCGGAAAACGCAAACTCGTTTGTGGAACATGCACAAGTTCTGAAGTATCTCCAGAACTTCGCAGAGAAGCACAAATTACACGACCTTATTCGCCTCAATACTCGAGTGACTGCTGTGACAAAGCAGGGAGAAGCATGGAGAATAGAATGCGAGCCGAAGCTAATGACTTATGCGGACGCCGTTGTTGTGTGCAACGGCCATTATAGTGTTCCAAACAAGTGGTCTGCTCCAGGCTCTGACTCTTTCGTTAGGAGTGGTGGCGTAATAAGCCACTCGCAACACTATAAAGAACCTCACGAATTTACAGATAAACGAGTTTTAGTGATTGGGAGCGGACCGTCCGGGATGGACATCGGATATGAGATCTCGCATTTTGCATCACATTTGTACATCTCACATAGGCAACCGACTGCACTGTTCAAGGATGAAGTACGGTCGTATATTACTGAAGTCCCGCAGGTTGAGAGGTTTGTCGGTGGACGGGACATTCAACTGGTGGATAATACAATTATCAGGGACATCGACTACGTTCTGAATTGCACCGGATACAAGTATGGTTTTCCATTCCTGAAACCAGGAGAAGCTGGGGTATCCGTGTCTCGAAACGGACACTGCGTCAAGGGCTTGATAAAGCACCTTGTCGCAAAACAGGATGTAACGCTGGCTTTCCCAGGATTGCCTTGGTCCGTCATACCTTTTCCACTGTTTCAAGACCAAATTGCGTTCCTCATAGCATTGTATAGGGGGAAGATATCAATGAGGAGACTTAGACTACTACACGAACGAGACCGTCCACCGGCTGTAGAAGACAAGTACTATCATAAGTTCGGGGCAAAACAATGGGAATATCGCAGAGAGCTGGCCAGTTTGGCTGGCAGGGAACCGGTCAGCACGAGCGAAGTTGAGGTAGCGCATGACTCATCATCAGCCAGAAGAAGGGACTTTACAGAATTCAGGGAACGCGAGTACCGGTTGCTGGGACCTGGGCCGGGAGAATGGAGAGTCTTCGTGGATGGCGAAGACGTCACAGGTTGTGAGGATCCTGACGTATCCAAAGCTCAAGCGACCCCGAGCGGCGAATTCTCGGGAAGGGCATGACACGGAGATGGGTTTCGGCAAGATCATTGCATTTCTGTATCACAGAGCTGGAATGGAAGCGGCACCTTCGTAGTACGAAATCTACGAATTTCGTAGATGGAGTTCCGTGTGTCCGGTATTCCGAAAAGGTTACTGAGGGGGGCAAGGGTTAAGGGGGCTACCTGCTCTGATAATTTTTATTGAGCTCGACGTAAAGACAAACAACCACAGGGGTGAACATCGCCATCTCTCGTTCTTCAAACTCCGCACATTCCCCACCAAACCCCCCGGCATCGCCGTAAGCTTGTTCAGTCGTGCTGCTCTTAATTTGACTCTGCCTCTACTACCAAGGGTGCATCTAGACGATTAACATTTGGAAAGAGTCATCAACGCAACGGAACAGGCATCCATCATGATTGGCTTTGTCATGTCCTCCCACGGGGGGTTGCGGCATTCCTCTTTCGCCGCTCCTTCCATTCGGTCACACGGCCAAACGTCTCAATCACGCCCGACATGGAGGTGTCTTCGACGCCATTCGGTCACAATGGAGCTTCGTGGGCCGCGTCCACAAAGGAAGCCGCCGGCGCCAGTCCCTATGGTCACTTTCGGCGAAAATCAAATGGACGTCTATTCCCGTCTTGCCAAAGATCGCATTTTGCTCCTGGGGCGTCAAGTCGATGACGAAGTTGCCAACGCTCTCGTGGCGCAGATGCTCTTCCTCTCAGCTGATGACCCCTCCAAAGATATCACTTTGTACATTAACTCACCAGGCGGTTCTGTAAGTGCTGGCCTTGCCATTTTTGACACCATGCAGTACATCCCTTGTGACGTGGCTACAATATGCTTTGGAACTGCGGCCTCTATGGGGGCATTTCTGCTCTCTGCCGGTGCGAAAGGGAAGAGAAAGAGTTTGCCAAACGCCCGCATCATGATTCACCAACCTCTGGGTGGTGCACAGGGTCAAGCTGCGGATATTGAGATTCAGGCGAAGGAAATCCTCTTCATTCGCAGCCTTTTAAACGGCTACCTGTCAGGCGCTACGGGTCAAGATCTGGCCACCATTGAGCGTGATACCGATAGAGACTTTTTCATGGCCCCTGAGGAAGCGCTTGATTACGGCATTATAGATGAAGTGATACCAACGAAGAGAACACTTCCAAAGCCTCCGAAGCCAGTCCTTTAGTAATTACCTTCTTGTTGAAAGAAGAACGAACTTGGTTTATAGTTTAATACCGGTTTTCCCCTGAGCTAGGCGGATACTGTGCTTTTGAGTATCACGTTCTACAGTTGTTGGTTGTGCTCATGTGGCATTCACTTCGGTAAACATAAAAGTCGGATCAGACATCTCCTTCTCTATGTTTACTATCGTGCGTTCCAGAATGCGCTTCTCTGCTCTCCTCTGCCGCACAGCCCATCTCTGCTTTAAGCTGAGCAACTGAAACATGCTCCGGGTCGCCATGAGTTTGTCGTCCTCCTCCCTTGTTTGGGGGTACGCGTCAAGAGCTGCCTGGCAGGCATCGACCAACGCGCGTGCAACCTGTGTCTCGTTGGACTCATTGATGAAGTCTCCAAAGTCAGCGGAGGTGAATTCTGCCTCATCCGCTACGCAGAATCGCAGAAACTCCACCAATTCCATGGGGTATCTGTCGCGATAGAGAGGAAATGTTGAAGTAGAAGAGATGCCCGACTGTGCCAAATACGCTAGCTTTCTCTCGTACAGAGGATCCGATTCTGAGAGCGACACCACGAGTTCTACTGAGTCATAAGGATTTCTATCTGACACAAACCCGTACAAGAGGAGCAAATCAGAATTGGATTTTGGACCGTATGTGACAAAAACTTGATCCATCTTGTTGTACGGCCTATCTGTGTATAAAGCCACCACTTTGCGATCAAGAAGCGGTTTCGTATGCACATCAATATAAGTTGAGCAGAACGGATTGTGATTCAAAAGGTCGGCGTAAGGTACGAGCCCAATTCTCTGCTCCGCTGTGAGCATAATTGCACGAGAAAAAAGAATCGCAAACGCCCATTCCCAAGCCTCCTGGTTAAAAACGTCTTCCGGAAACGTTTCCCTGTTGTTTTCGAAATACATTTCGTTTGCAGATTGGAATTCTGCCTCGAGTTTCAAGCCCAGGCTTTTGCTCGCGGCAATGCATGGACTTCCAGCAAGCAACGCTAGGTCCTCTTCGGACCAGCGGAATAATGGGATTAGCTCCTCATCAAGCGGAAGGACGTCAAAGTAAGGTTTCCAGAAGCTCTTTTCACCCTTTGCTCGTTCAGAGACGAGAAGACATGCAATTGCAATGTAGTCATCGACATTTTCCGGAAGAGGAAGACTGCGCAAAGCGACTTCTTTTGTCAGAATCAGTTCATAGGGAATCTCAAAAACGGCCTCTCCCTGCAAGATTGGTTTCATTGCGATTAAGCCGCGCCCAGATACTTCCCCGTCATCTATAGTTTCATCGGCAATGGCTAGGGGATGCATCGGGCGGCCCCAAGTAGCGACTTCCGAAAGGTACATTCCATTCTCTTTCAGCCATTCAACAAACACAGCTGATTTTTTTGCTCTTGGGTTCTTCACAACCCGAGGAATACTCGAGGGAGAAAGGGACAGCGAAATTCGTGACCGGCGACGACAGAGAGATTGGGCGTGGCGTTTGTTAAAGGCAGGTAGGGAAGACGCAATAAAAGACATAGTGGGTGATGAATCGCTATGGAGTAAGACAACGGAGTGGACGCCTATTTGGTTTGGTATGTTCAGTGCGGAGAGGTAAAGATCTGTCATGGCGAAGCCTTTACGTGATGTCCTGTGAGGAATGCAAGAAAGCGCTGAATCTAAAATAAGATGGTAAGGGTTAGATATTCTTCGCTCTATCTCTAGCTAGGAAAACACTTTGAAGTCATGAACATGGGGTTGAGATTGGAGCAGTGTCCTTGTTCAGATCTGTGTGGTAGCCTAGGGTTACTAGGTTGACCTTTTACCGTTCAGAACAAAAAAATCGGATTTCGAGGAACGCTAAAAAGAATTCATTTCTAGGTTAAAGCATGCCGCGTTGTCGATCGTCGTCGTCGTCGACAACGATCCCCGACAACGAGCAGCAGCAATGCACTTGGCCGCGCTCCTCGAAGTGATGGCACCATCTGCCTTTGTCTTTCCCGCCTCTCCCCCCCCTTCCCTCATGGGTATCATTTGCCCTGGAAACTGAAGTCCTGGTGCTACGCAGCGCCAGTAGGTGGCATAGTGAAGCTCAATGAAATCGGGTCAGTGCCAGCAATGCAAGAAAGCCAAGTTCTGCCAAAGCTTGAATCCATTAAAATAAAACTATAATCCTATACACCCAGTAACCGTAAATAGAGTGGCTGTTCACTTAATCTGGTAACCTGTGATTTTATTAATGTCTGATTCTTCGTCATGTGTAGACCGGAGGTTTATGCTGATGAAATAATAATATATGAATAGCAAGGCCGGCCACGTACTGAGCGTGGCGTGCGCGCCACGTACGGATTGGCTTCGTGATCCGATCGGGATCCGTGTTGGCGCCGCCGCCGCTCCACAAAAGGGAAGAGCGAAAACAACACCACCGTAGACAGTATGCCTCTCTCTTTGAAAAAAGAGAGTGTTCAGAACTATCTGGCGGTAGGCACTTTTCTACTGTGCGGTCAAATGAATCCGACCAAGTGCAAGTTGCGCAATGTCCACCATGGATCTATCTAACAGCTCCAATTTAGCGGACGAGCTCCTCTCCAAGGCTAAACTGGTCGCAAAGGGGAAGTTTATCTCCGAAGCTGAAATCAAGGTAAAATGGGTGCAAGCGTATGCCAAGATAGCCCGACGTTGTCGGAACGACAAGGACTCCGGCCTAAGCCGCTACCCATACGAGCAAGTCCCCAGCGTTGGTGCTTTCACGGGCGGCTTCTTCAAGCATCGTGAGTGGCCCATACGCAAGGGGATGGAGGCGCATAAGAGCATGCGATCTGTAGTAGAATATGAAGCCAACTACACCAATGCTTCTGGCTACTGGATAGCGTTTCACCAGGCAGCCATTTCTCTACGACAGGAAGCGCAGGAGCAGAAGAGCTTCGATCACGCTGAAGTCTTTGATGTTTGGGCCATTGTGGCTGTTCGCTATGAACTTCGAGTAACTGGGCTACGCGTTGAGTTCTAAAAACTGGTTGCGCGAGATCCAACGTATGCAAAGCTTTTCATGCCTAGTCTTGAGCAGCATAATGACATGACTGCTGCTGATGACCTCGTCGAGCCATTGGAGAAGCTCGATGCTCACCTCTCCACACAACTTATGAAAGCGGTCGCCACCCTTAATGCCAGTAACGCAACGAAGCGAGCTTGAGGCGGAGGCGCCGCGGGCGGCAATTAGCCACCATTGGGAACGGGCGCCCTCTTTGCCGTGGGCCAAAAGCCCACTTCGAAGAATGGCGTCAGTTGGGTTGCTCGGATTATCTCCGCCGGGCGATCCAGTGAGGAATTTTCGAGAGGCATTCAGTCCCGTTCAAGCCAGGATGGGGCACGGAGCTTTCGGATATTCCGCAGTCTGCAGAAGATCGGGCGTTCGCTTCTGCAGATCTCGAGGAGGGGTGTCGGTCCGGAATCTATCATGAGATATCACAATCCCACTCTGCTAGGGCGTAGCGGGAAGGAGCAGTTATCTCCTCGGCCTTCACTGTGTGGCAAGACAGTGGGGAGGGAATGAAGAGACGCTTCGTCGTCAATCTCTCCAAGCAATCCAAGCACTGGCCCAAAGGGTCGGTTCGCATGGAGTCATTTGCCGGATTCGCTCTGGAGATACAGAAGGGCGACCACTTCCTGTCGATGGACTTGTACAAAGGCTATCGACATTTCAGGCTCGCGCCGGCCATGCGCGATTGGTTCATCTTCCGTTACGCGGGTCGCTATTACCAGTGTGTCGCTTTGACCTTTGTTTGGGGTCGTTCACCGCTCTGGTTTACGCAGCTCATGGCAGTGTTTGTGACGGCACTGCGTCGCAAGGGTTACCGGGTCCTGTCATATCTCGACGACTTCCTTTTGGCCCCGTCAGTCGCCGGGGTGGTGTCTTCACCACATCATTGCCTACTGGCATCCCAATTAGTGGAAGATCTTCTAGACAGGCTGGGCTTACATCGTCATCCCACCAAAGGCAATTGGGTAGGCACCACGGAGATAGAGCATCTGGGGGTGCGTGTAGGCAGGGCAGCAATGAAGTTCTTCATAGCTGCGCGGAAGCTGATGAAGGTACGAGGGCTCGCCAAGCAGCTGTTGAAGCAGGTTTGATTGGGAAAGCGCTGGGTGCAGCGCGATTCCGTAGCCCAACTCTGTGGAGTGTGCATCTCACTTTCTTTGGCCATGCCGTGGGCGCGTTTTTACACCCGATCTCTATACTGGGACGTGTCGTTTCGCCAGCCTCGGGATTCCCGGGGAAGGGTCCGGTTGAGCCACCAAAGCATAGCGGATTTGCGAAGGTGGCGCGAGGTGAGCAAGATGGATTTGGCAGGACGCCCCATGACCCCACCACGGCCGACGGCTTCAATCCACACAGATGCTGCCGACGTCGGCTATGGTGGCACTTTGAATGTGGAAGACCTCAGTGCAGGGGTCCCAGGAAAGTGGAAAGCACAAGGAATATGGAGCTGGAAAGACCGGGCCGAGTCAATATCATATCGGGAGCTAAAGGCCATCCGCATGCTTCTGACCGGATCGCTGGGCGAACAGCTGCTCCATCAGCACCATCGGGACTTGCTTTTGCATGTCGACAACCAGGCAGTATTGCACGTAACCAATGCCTTGGTTTCGGCAAGTCGACCCATGATGAGGGAGCTGCGTCGTATAAAATGCGTCCTCGACAGGCACGGAATTCAGATTCGTTCGGAATGGATTCCCTCTGTGGCCAAAAAGTTCGCCCATGCGCTGTCGCGACGCTTCTCCCGCGGCGACTTGCAGATACGGAGGCAGCTTTGGCGTTCCATCCTGGCTGAGATGAAGGCTTCGAGGGACGCGTTCCCTTACCGGCCGGTAGGAGAGCACCCAACATTCGCCCGCCAGCAAGCATTCCACGAGTTGTCGAGCATTTGGAGCCGCGACGAAGTCCGGTTCTTCTGTCCGGCGGTCGACTTGATACCGGCGACGCTCTACAAGCTCCAGGAGACGGGCGCGCCAGCGTTATTATTGATCCCGAAGTGGCCGCGCCAGGGCTGGTACCACAAGGCGTTACAGATGGCATCGCAAGTGGAGGAACTGGACGCAGCGCCGGAGGAGATATGGGCGGGGCACCGGCACATCAACCCGAACTGGAAGCTCCTGTTGGCGGAAGTGAACCTCGAATAGGAGCGCGGGCTGCTGGGCGCATGGCACTCGCCGATGCAGCGCTGGAACGGATTGGAGTGTTGCGACCAACTCCAGGTCTTCTCAGATCGTCCCAACTTCTTGCTGACTTTGCGTGGAGCACGCGCACGGTACGGAGCAGAAATTCACAATGGAAGACTTGAGTTGAGTTCTGCTCGGCAGAAAACGTACGTTGCTCCCCGCTACCGAGGCGCATTTTGTGGCCTTCATCGGATGGCTGGCAAGTGAGAGAGAAGCAGGGCGCCGTCGAGTTGGCAGCTCGTCTCTCCCGCAGTATTTCAGCGCAGTACGGCAGATGCAAGTGCTTCTCACTGGAGTTCCTGTGCCATCGTATCCTTTCGTGGCTCACGTCACGCGTGCGTATGCGCGGTGGGAAGAGGAGAAATATCCACAAAAAGAAGTGCGCGTCGGAGTGGCGGCCTCGGTTATGCAAGCCATTTGGAGAGTTGGGATGCAGACGGGCGACCCTAGCCGACTACGTGATGTTGCCATGGTCTTGTTCGCGTATTGCTTCAACGGCTTGCGTGAAAGTTCCGCGTTAACTTTGCGCGCAGATCAAGTTGATTTGCAGGCGGACGAAATGGTGGCCCGGCTTTCCTTTGTGAAGGGTCACATGGCGAGCTATGTGCCACTTGTTCGGTATCATCGCGCGGTAGAGGCGCACCCGTCACCGGTGGACCTTTGGTTGCGCTGGAAGCACGCGCGCGGACGCCACGGATGCTTTTTCGGGCTGCAGGGGGAGCGTGATCGTTTGCCGGAGCACGCACTGACGCTGGCTTTGCAGCGGTTCTTGCAAGCCATCGGTGTGGTGGCGCCCGCAGGGGGGAAGTATACGTCGCATTCGCTCCGCATTGGCGCACACACGGAACAGGTGTTGTTAGGGATACCGCTGGAGGTTCGTTTGGCACGTTTCGGTTGGGGCCCGCGAAGCTCTGAAATGGCCGCAACGTACTTTGATCGCACTGTAGTGTCGTCCGCGGCGTCGTTCTGGTTGTTCAGGATGCCGTTCGGAGTTCGGCAGCCCGTGGCCCCCGCGACTGTGTAACGCGGCCGTCGCGCATGAGGCGCTCACTCCAGATCGGAGCACTGGGGGTGCGTTCGTTGTTGGAAGTTTCGTCATGTGTAGACCGGAGGTTTATGCTGATGAAACAATAATATATGAATAGCAAGGCCAGCCACGTACTGAGCGTGGCGTGCGCGCCGCGTACAGATTGGCTTCGTGATCCGATTGGGATCCGCATTGGCGCCGCCGCCGGTCCACAAAAGGGAAGAGCGAAGGCAACACCACCGTCGACGGTATGCCTCTCTCTTTGCCCCACCCACCCGCCCTTCCGAAACTCGGAACATGCTTTCTCTTTGGATGGGGGGAAATAAAAATGAGTATCGTTCTACGCGCGCCATTTAGGGTTTCTTAGGGGGGAGCTCCCCCAAAGTGGCGGAGCCCTCCCTGTGCGCCCGGAGCCGCTCATGTACCTTTACTGACCCCCGCCTAAGCGTGCGAGTCGGCTTGCCCACTCAGCCACGGGTGACCTCACTGTGGGAAGGTGATTACGCGTGTGTCTCGAGCGGTATTTATACCCGACCCGCCCGGGCGCGAGTTCGAACCCCGCCATTAAAGCATAGAGGCCGACCCAGATAGATTTAACGTTAACTTATTTCTGTGTTGCAGGAATACGTCTTTCAAATGACCGCTGGTGAATAAAAGAAAATTGTTTCATGCATTTTCTCCAAAAATGACCGCAATAATGATATTTCATGAAGAAATGGGCGATTTGCCCTTCAATATTTACATCATGAAAAAACATGAGGTTTCACAGTTTATGCATGAATAATCATGCAAAAAGAAGAAATGCATAAACTTCATGAAATCGTGGGTGGTAACACATATAGCGTGGGGGTCATGAGACACATACGTGTCGAATTGATATTGAGTATTGTAATTGAACGCAGGAGCGCAACCAAATCGAACGTAGTACACTTAGAGAGCTGTCAAAGGTGAAAAGTCAGAACAGAGAAGTGTATGGAGAAAAAATGGGCGCTTGCAAGTGTTATATGAGCAGCAAAGATGCTTAAATTAGAAAAAGGAGAGGTCCAAGTACTAAGAGGGCCGATTCTAGGCAATTGTGCTTGCTGTAGTATTCCTAGACTATATTTTAGTCTTGGTTATTGACATAGAATCTTATCAAACCACAGTTATCGGCCAAGCGCAATCATCATCAACAAAGCATCTCAAACCACCAAAGCTTGAATCTACTACCGAATAATACATATACCAACAGAGCGGCAGAATATGGGCAAAAAAGGGCTAAAGTACGTCGAAAGAAAAAACAATCATGCCAGAGACGTAGCTAATACCTTATGCTGGACGCTATATTTATTTATGAACTATGAATACCAACAGCTTTTGCACAGATCAGGAGGTGCTGGAAAAATACGCTTACGTACGAGCATCAATACGAAAAATGAAGAACGACTTAGAAAATTGGGAAAGATGAAAAGCATTTTCGATACAGATTAAGTATGACACTCTGCCAGACGCAAAGTCAAAATAATCAGAACGATACAAAACTGTGTGAAAGAAGACACCAAGTTTTATAGCAGATACGCTGATAGATTTTACGGGCACGCACAAGCCTATCTGGATATATCAGGAAGAACAGAAGACAGGCAGGAAAATCAAGCGTTTGCGATGGTAATGTTGGATAACTCGTACCTATCAACTATCACCTTCAACAATTTAGTATCTACTCTGATCGCAGCAGCAATATAAAAACCCCCCTCTACAGAAAAATATCACCAGATATCTTCAACCAAGTGTAGCGTCTTGAAAGGAATCTGAACCAAACTCATGGCCCTCACCAATGACCAGGGTACCAACGAAGCAGATGCCACATCAGAAACCGCTTTAACCAAGTTAAATACTCAAGAGATTACAGAATGTCATAAAAACATCGATAACTTACAAAACCAATGCAGGTTTGTCATGACAGAGAAATCAGAAGGCTGCTTGATACGCCTAAAAGATGCCATGATAGCGATCAAAGACCTGCAGACTGAGAACCAGGAAAATACCGACATGAAATCTGGCAAACGAGAAAACGTTAAATTTGCGAAGACCATGATGACAGAGAAAAACCTCCAGACATCAGGATACCACCACAGACGAGGGCTCTTTCCTACTAAAGGAAACCGTTGGGGATGCAGAAAGCTGGAACGCCAATGGAAAGATCGTAAATGCGAAATGCACCCATTGAACAGGAAAAACCCCAACACCAATCCAGAAGAACAGAATTGGAACAAGAAGCAGAAGCCCAATGGCAAACAGGATATTATGAGTAGAGAAGTACATTACCATCCCGATAAAAAGCATTATTGTCAGTAAACAGGATCGGTGAGCCGCAACCAGATCCTAACCTTATCCTAGACGAAGGGGTACCAACATCTATAGGTATTATAACAACAGCGACGCACATCTGTGACATACTCGGGGTAAAATTGAACCTCGAACCACCACGAGAAGAGTATCTACAAGGATGGGGTCCAAGCGGAGTGAACGCCAAACTGATAATATGTTCATGGACCTTAATTATTAACGATGAGAACTCCAAACCGTTGACCCCAACATCCGACCTGACCGACTGAGACGACCCACTTATTATGGGACTCAACCTCAAGTAACATGCACACAAAATAAACAGGGGAAGATTCCGGAAGATCATCATTGAACGACCCGAGGATAAAGAACCTCGTATACTCTCGGCATATATTGACCCTGACGTATATGACAAACGCTTACGTCTCTTCATCATTCCACGACCACATAAAATCAAAATATCCAAAATGATGTTAAGCAGTTCCAACATAAGTCATGTTCAAGCTATGAAGACACTCGCAAAACGGATACACAGATACAGGCACGCACCACCGGATGAAGTAAAGAATATATGCAAGGACGCAGGAATTCTTGATGAAACACTCGAACAACCCATCGAAACCGTCTCAGAAGCTTGCAATATATGCGCTCAATTAGGGCAACCAAAAAGAACAAGGAAGATATCCATGACACATGTGAACGAGGAATGCAACCAGGGGTTACAAATAGATTGCTTCTTCCTACAGATCACCGGCGACCAGCGTACTGTGATTCATATTAAAGACACAGGTACAGGATACTCCGAGACAGCAATCGCAACAAACAGATTGACGAACATAATCCTTAAGGAAATAGAGACTATATGGATCTGTAAGCATGGGTGTCCACTGAGATTATCGGCCGATGATGAGTACAGCTCACCAGCTCTACCGGCAGTTTTTACTAACCATAATATCCAATACCGACCAAGGCCAGCCCGAAGATATAATAACTTGGGGATATTCAAATGGAATAACCATATGATCAAGCGCATCACCGTAAATATTAACAAAGAGAACTCATCGTATGATTATCACACGATTCTCGCTAGAGTGACCTTTCTATCAAATATATTCTCTGGTTCTACGATTCTGAGCTCTTTCGAACTCTTAAAAGGATACAGTCCTTCACTGCTTGGAATACCAACTAGCGTCGCACTACAGGATATTCCCGATGCACATAAGGAACCAGTAGCAACAAGAGCAATACACAGGCTCCTAAACACTTGATCCCCGATTGCTACCAGCGCACATTTGCTACCCCAGGGAAGGAGAATATATGTCTTCATCCGACCATCGCAAGGGACATCATACTGGACGCAAGCCAAAGTCATCGATCCCATAGAGCACCACGTCCTTGCCAGAGGGACGAGACAGGATATACCAATTAAGATAGCATATGAGAATATACGCCTGATACCAGAGAACACTGCTGCAGCCTCATTCATGTGAGACACACTCGAAAACGCCTTCGGATATTTTATCGACTCACCGGGAGCGGAGGGGAGGGATGAGAACCCAACAACAGCCCACGCAGACGAGATGCTTCCGATGAATAACAATTTGATTTCATCAGGAGTAGCTAACGAGGAACCTGAAGACAAGGACATCGGCGTACAGGCTACGGGGAAAGAATAAGAGAAAAGATTACCGACCGAGAGAGAACTGAGATCGGAAAAACAGAGGGTTCTGACGGATATATTCGACAATATCGGGAACAAACAAGTCAACAGAAAAAACCTCTCGTTTGCACCACCCTGGGTACTTGACGAACCATTCGAGAAAGAACACGAAAACAACTGGGCAGACGTCTACACACCGATATCGGATGAAGAATTAGAAAGGAACGCGAACGTCATAGCATCCCACGTCGTATATAAAATAAAGACAGACGAAGACGGCAAACGCATGAAGAAAGCAAGGATAGTACTGCACGGTAACAGGGAGGGGAGAAAGACGAAATCCGTAAGGACTCAGCTACGGTGCAACTAGACATTATAAGACTACTCCTCTCACTAACAAAATTCTTGGGGTTCAGACTTACGGCACTCGGCATTACTGGAGCTTACCTCCAGAGCGCACCAATCAAGAGAGGCATATTCGTTCGGCCACCAAAAGAATGGAACGGATCACGAGGCATATTATGGAAGCTCATCAAGCTACCATACGGTATTGTCGAAGCGGGAAGACAATGGATGAAGGTAGTAGAAGACTGGATGCTAACATACGGAGGCCTAGGAAGAATACTAGTTATTGGACAACTGTACATCAAACGCAGGAAAAGCAAGATTTTACTCATAATCGCGACACTTACCGATGAATTTCTCATTTCGGGTACCATAGAGGACTTGAAAGAATTCATTGCCAGCATAGGGGAAAGATTCGTGATCGGAAAGGCAGTAGTTAACCAGAAGATTCTGTTCAGCGGATATGAGATCGAACAAGACGTACAAGGGTCAATATCGATATCCATGCACAATTACAAGAAGAGACTGAAGCTCATAAATCTCAATCGCACAAGACGAAAAGAAATACACTCCAAGGTCACCGAGAGCGAGAAGAAGATGTTCAGATCCCTCGCAAAACACTGCTTTACCCAAGAAACGCAGTAATGCCGCAACCCTCACTAATCGCTACACTGAAGCAGCAAACAATCTCCAACCCCAGGGTACGAGGTATTATAGAAGCAAATATCTCAATCTCCGAACTACTCCACATGAGCCCAATCCTTCGGTTCTTGAAACCTTCAGATATAAAAGCCGTATCTATCGGTACATTTTTCGATGCTTTGCACGTGGGAAAAGAAAGAGAGTATGGACAATCTGGGAAGCGGCAGGGACTGAAGAACCACACCGTTGACAGAACCATTTTCCATACCATAGACTGGTCGAGCTACAAACAGAAGAAAATATCGTATTCAGCTTACGGAGCGGAAGTTCTGGCATGCGCTTTTGATGACGACAGAGAATAATACCTGAAGAATGCTCTAACCTCGATGTTCACTAAGTGCTCAGTGACACACGAGGTTGTGGTGGACTCGAAAGCGCTATGGGATACCATTACTACTTTGCACGAATGGCATGAATATCGACTGCAGCCTACAGTGCAGCGTATCCAAAACAGGTTCGAGTGCTGGGAGCTTGACAAACTCATGTGGATCCAAGGAAACCGGAACGTGGTGGACGGTTTGACGAAAAGGAACTACTACATTCAAAAAAGAATAGACCGTCTGTGCTGTACTGGGTTATGGCGCAACGATTGTGAACCACAAAAGAAAGTTGATCGCAGAAGCTGGATATGGCGTAGACCCGAATACAAAATACTCCGTTTTCGAGCACGTACATGTGCGTTAACATGCTATACTTGAACAAGGGTTGACCATGGATTTGGCCAACTGAGGGGAATGTGATGAGAGACATACGTGTCTAATTGATATTGAATATTGTAATTGAATGTAGGCGCGTGACCAAATCGAACGTAGTACACTTAGATAGCTGACAAAGATGAAGGTCAGAACAGAGATGTATACAAAGAAAGAATGGGCACGTTCGAGTGTTATAAGACCAGCGAAGATGCTGAGAGTAAACAAAAGAGAGGGCCAAGGACTACGAGGGCGGACTCCGGGCAATTGTGCTTGCTGTTGTATTCCCACATTAAATTATAGTCCCAGTAATTGAGATGTAATCTAATCAACCCACAGTGGGCCATATGACATACGGTTGTCGCATGGGCTTCTGTCAGATGTGAGAAGTATATGATAGCGCAGTGTAGGGAGCCTCTTTCACAGGCACATATAATCAGCACAAGAATCTTCCGGAAGTCCGTCTGAGGCTTCAGCGGGATCTGAGTTTACTTAAATAGAGATATTAGGCGACTATTGGGATACTAAAGTATGTCAGAGGAGGAATTGTCAGTTTAAACTAGTACGTCAGTCCTCCGTACATCGAGACGGACTTGTACGTGTTCACACAAGGGAACAGAGATATTTGCCAGCTGCCTAAAATTATTCCAGTTGCAATGATGCTTTGCGTTGCAAACTGGTCATCCAAAACTTGAATAATTTGTGTCTTACATTGATGCAGCTTTCTTAGCATCAACCAAAGTCTTCTTCCGCAATATGTTCATTTCTAATTCTGGCTCGCCAATAATTTCGGCCTTCCGACGCACCGGATAAGCTCCCAATCTGTCCATAGCCCAAGATAAAACCCCAAATATCACTTTAAAATGCACGGTGTGTTTGCAGAATCCCGACAGCGCACAAGATGTACATCAACCGCCATAAGGCGCCTTCTATAACGGGCTAACCGTAGAATATTGCAAAAACATTGCCTCCTGGATTACCATCCACGCAACAAAACATGGCTCCAAACACCTCATATGGAAAACCGTTACATTGTTTCCGAGTTTTGCTTCGAAAAACTCAAAAGGCCAGTGTTGTGGAATAAAGTAGATTTTGAAAGGCGAAAGATGAATATGTTAACGACTAGAGAGCATCAATGAACAGTAACTCAGTCCCTAGAATAACAAGAAGCACCTGTAAAAAAATTGCAGGGGTCAACTTGAAAGCTCGATGAGGAAGAGGATGGAAGACAAGAGCTTGAGAGAAAAATGTGCAGATGGATATGGTGGTAGATTTTGAGCGTTTGTGGAAGCTGGGGGCTACCTTCAAATGGAAAGTGCTCCAGTCTCTCGCTCTGGATGTTATACAGGAGTGATGAAAGCCATCGTAACATAAGAACACAGTTGACAGCACATCAACGAAGAAAATTTCAGGGATCATATCCCGACGATAGATACTGTACAGAAATGCGTGCGCGTATATCCTCTAGTCGAGGTCGATCATGAATGATTCAATACCGAAGTGGCATCGGTTCAACTTAGGTATGAGTGGAACCTCGGAAATATTGAATGAAATTCGATATGAATTTTAATTTTATTCTAGGAACCTTCATGGGTGATTTCTGCGGTATCTGAAACAGACGGACGCATGGCAAGCGTAGGCATATTATTCATGGTTGGAATGATTCACACGTGTCGTGTTGTGCCGTGGGTGGCAGTGCAGCCAAGTGACACAAGTGTGTGTACCACAAGTGTGGCACACTACAGTAGTAGTATTTTTAGTATATTGTGACCCAATAGTACTTAAGGGAAAACGGTCTTGCCGTTTCACCCTAAACTGAAGACAAGGTGTGACTTGGCTCATAGTTCTTTGCCTGCGCGAAGTGATCAATTCCTGCTGGGGTTTGACCGCCTTCGGCCTCCGTATACTCACCCATAAAGTACCAGCAGAGAACAGTGATCTGTCTTATCCCGTAGACTCGCCCATTGCACACTGTTTTTACCGTTTTGATTCCTTTTTATTATGCGAACCAATAGCTGTTCGACTCAGTACTGAGTCTTTCTGTGCTGGCTGAACAAGCAACACCCCCCACCGTCGGGTCTCTTTGGGCTTCACGCACGACCCTCCGGGCTGTACCTACCCTTTCGGTTTTTCTAATTTTTCCCTTTTCCCTTTCTGGATTCTCCGTGGAACCGGACACCGCTCACGGGGACCTACGCACTATGTCTAACAGCTGGTAAACCAATTCTCAGTATCATCTCCGTCACTATAGCCAGAAGCCATCTCGGATTTAGACCTGAACACCTTATGGTACTGAGGGCCCTATTGCTGCGCCTACATCACAAGAAAGCGAGGCTGCGAACACATTGGGAGGATTTCTCGCCTAGGGATATTGCTCCACAGATACATTGCTTAGCTGGGCGCTATCGAATAGTTAGTCGTGCGCATACTAGAAAATATCTGATCATGGTGGGAAAGCAGCAACACACTCATTAAATGGTTGCATACTATCTTGGGGAAATGGCAAAGGACTAAGAGGATTGAACCATGAATTTAACAGATATTGTAACCGCAAATGAAACTCACTTTCAAATTAACTTAGAAAATGGTAGAAGAATCAGGTTTTATGGCGCAAAAGAAGTGAAGTTTTTAGAGTTTGTCTCCATTGAGGAGGTTCTGACTATGATGGGTGGCATAAGTGGTAAAGTAAATGCCAAAAGAGAGCCATTGTTCAGGTTTTTTCATAACAGAAAACGATCCTGTCCTATTAGGGGCGCCCCTGACGATGTCAAGAACGTTTCTTATCGAAATAGCCCAAACGGCTGGATGGGTACCATTTTTAGTTGGATGACGTACGAAGACCTCACAGGAAGGCAAGGAACACGTACATCTTGATGAAGAGACCGCTGAATCGTACGTGTTTATAAATACAGAGGTTTACCTTCAGTAACCGAATGGTCCCGTAGTACCACTACTTATCACAGCACCCAGTTTGCTAGTCAAAGTCCACTTTTTATGAGGACTTGTCATACGTACGAACTCATGACTATAGTCCACTTTGAAAGCTTTTAATATCATTCAAAAGCTTAGCATCTCCTTAAAGTGATTCCGTATTTGTCTAAGTGCACAACTTTTCAAAAAGCAAACAAAATGCAGATCAAGTTTTGTATGACCTATGAAAATATGAAACTAAAGCCTACACTTGGCGTCGATAAATTTAACCCAAAATAAGAATTTTCGCAACTTCCATGTTGTAAACAATCGTACATAAAAGACAGCGTGTACAGAAAATACCTGTACAAGTTGTATCACACTCCAAGGAAAGACTGCATAGAATTTCTCTTCCAACGTAGAGTTTTGTCGAGAACCCATCTATCTCTCACACCAGATGGTAAGACCTCGACGAGATCTGCAGAGAAAACGATACGAAGAAACATCGAGTGAAAATTCTGATCCCACAGGTTCAAACCAAATCAAAGCACAAATTTCTGGTATTCTCCAATACTTTTCCTTCGAACTTCTTGCTCACAATCTACCAGCCTCGCGCAACACTACCCCTATGCAATCAAACTACAGTGTGGATGTTAACCGATGTGATTATGTACTGCGTCAACTTTTTTCTCGTTTATGCGAACTAATATATGCAGCTGATGCTATTATATTTGCTACATCTTAAAATTGGACTTGTCCAACATATCCTCTTCCAATTCTTACAAATGACATAAATGCTGCTCTCAATGCAACGCGTTGTGGTTCCACTGAACGGAGAGTTCTTCGAAGTGTACTTTGCGCTTGAATGAAGCGAGATGATGTAAACCGGTTTTGGAGCAATTGATTTCAACTAGATGATGACATTGAAATCCTGGAAGGCGAGGGATGTGAAGCAATTTCAAAACTTGTATACGTGAAATCAAAACTAGGTTGGGACTACTTGATTCTAAATGGAGAACTCAAAACCTATTCACGAAACCTTTCTCGATGTTCTGAGGAGCATGTTAACACTTTGGTAAGCTTTATATTTTCCAGGCAGAATATACAGTTACTTTCCTGGGGTACAAAACAAATCCAAATCGGGGAGAGAACTTACATACTATCCCCTGTAACGAGGGAAAAAAGTATGTCATGTACAGGGACTATATAAGAACTTGATATTAAAAGGAACTGGCATGTGTAGGAAATTCTGCATTTTTGAATGTTTGCTCTACGCTAACAGCACGGGATTGCAAAAGGAAGTCATCTATTGAATACGTCGTTGGATGCTACGGTAATGGCATTGTAGCAGATTTGGTGCGAATGGTAAGACGTTTCTGCACTGTTGAGAACAGGGAGCGCTACAAAAAAAGATTTGAATGTGTGGAATACTTTTTGAAAAATATATTTCTTGAGTCTCATATCAATCGAGGTGAGCTTGGGGTGCACAGCTACCAATTCGCCTTGTTACTCATAGCCTATTTAGACGAGAGAAGAACTGTTGAATGCCTTGGCTGCCGTGCTCCTTTCGGGATTCTAAATACCATGAAACCCATCATTCCTGAAGAACAAAATGATGCGCTTTGTGCCATGGCAAATATTCGACAAAGGTTCTTCTTATACTACGCGCACCTCTACCGTGTTCTTGCTCAGCAGATAGCACTCGAGACTGTTCTTGAGGATATTATTGTGCAGAGATTTCATCCCCGTGTGGTTCTGTTGGCGGACTACAAAATTAAACTTTGAACCTCTGCGCTATAGAGAGAAGACCCTTGACTTCTTTGGCAAGAAAGGAATCAGCTGGCAAGATACCGTAGTATTCTATCTACTTGATGATTATGGCTCTGATGTTGAAAATATGTCTCCACATCACCTCTCTACGTTATTTTACGACCACATTGTACAAGGTGGCACTCAGTAAAACATTAGTGCAGTAGTTTTACTGCTCTAAGCGGCAATGATGTTGCTCAAAGTTGACTTGCAGAATGTGACAGAAGTTGTAGTTCTCTCTGACAATACCGCATGCTACTAGAACACAACGTTACCAATAATCTTACCATTTATTGCGAAAGCGAACGGTTTTTCTCTCTTAAGATTTACGAACACCGAGACACAGGACGGGAAGAGCAGGTTTGATGCGCATTTTGCAATTGCAATGCGGCATGTCTCAAAGATTGTTGCGGAAGGAATTGACGCAACAACTCCCTCATCTCTTGTGACAGCACTCCGTACTGAGAGTGGACTGAAGAATACAGCCACAGAATTGATACGATTGGATCTGGAGAACGTAAACATTCGCACTTGGGATAATCTTCGAGGTCAGAAAAAGAACGGATTGCCATGGATTGGAAGAAATAATGAGTATCAGTACCCGGGGTGGTGCGGACACGGCAAACGGTTAGCATTCGATGCTTTCGTTACTCTGCAGTTGGAACTGGTCAAGATTGTCAATTCAGTAGATGTGGGGCATGTAAGCAGCCTACGAGTTCTGAGAGGGTTGTGCCTAAGAACGAACTTTTCACCTTGGAAAATGGAGACGAGGGTATCATTGAATTTGCAAACAGCGCAGAAAAGATTGGAAATGAAACTGGAGTCTTAGTTCTTTCACAAGGAGCGATTAACAAGTTTCTTTGGCGCAGAAAAACGAAGTCAAGAGCCCAAAAGTCTCGCTACTTTACAGCAGCTTCTTCAACTTTGAAAGTATTGAACAATAGTATCGATAACAGTTATAGTGATTCTGACTATGATTGGGAAATGGGAATCGAATGCAACAAATGTTGCAGGCAATTTAAATCAGAAGGTAGACTCATGCAACATTGGCAGAGATGCAAAAGCGGATAGCAGTCGCGGGAAACGAGACCGGTTTTGGGACGTTGTGTCAATCTCGCTAACCCACTTGTGAGATAGTGAAGTCCAGTGGATTCCGCAACTCTGGAGACCCATGTGGACGATACACGTTGTGTATCTGGCCCAAGGATGGCTATCTGTATTTTATATAATTTATTTAATTTTATTGAATTAGTAACCATAGGACTAGATATAGCTACTGTAGAGTAGGGCACTTTACAGTGCCACAGGGTCGAGGCGCCTCGGTGCCGATACTTAGGCACCTCGAGCTGCGCCTCCCCTAGGGACAGTAAACTCAGACACCCTTGTGAGTCTTGAGCACCCCCGTACTCGGTACTCACAATTCCCTTTGGCCTTCAAGGTATCGCTACCGCAATTCCGACCTGTAGGACTGCGTAGTCAGCGCCACCCCATTGCGCCAACATTACCAGAGGTGTCGCCGCCGCTTCATTAACCTTAGGACCCCCCAGCTCTGCCACGCTACCACGAGACCATTAGGAGCTTGCCCACTTGGCTCACTATCCTACATTTGGTCTCCCGACCTAGAATCCCCTTTGGACGTTTCGATACAGACCTTTAGGAAAGAAGAATTTACGGGATTCTACCTTTGGACTTTGGACCGACGGACTGGTAATGACAAGCAACCGCCCCATGGATACCGAAAATAACAACCGACCAGATGACCAGAGGACGCCACAGGCTGGCCCCAGTGGACTGTCGACGGTTCCTGAAACCATTGGCCTCGCGGCCGATGCGAGCAGTGACCGACGGAGTACGCGCAGTCAACCTTTAGGGCGTCCATTGACCCCCGTGGATAATCCTGAACGGATTGCGAGAGAGTCCAATTTGGCCGCTCGTCTCCGCTCACGCCTTAACAGGATCAATTCCCAGCCGGCCACGCCGACGCAAGACCTACAGGAAGCTTCTCCAGATGTGAGGGAAGACCTCTCCAGGGGTCTCGCAGATGTCCTTTGGCCGCAGCTGATACGGCTCTGTGAGGAGCACGTCCAGTCCCTTTTGGATACGCGTGTTCCAGAGGTCCTTGACGGAATGATTGACCAACGGATTACTCGCCTCGTTCCTCAGGTCCTGGAATCCACGACCTTCGTGGAAGCCATGGCCTCGACCATACGGACGGAGGTCACACGCCAGGTAGGCACCCCGGCCCTTGCGGCCAATATTCAAAGTATTCCTTCGGCCTCCGTGTGGCAACCACACTCCGAACCCCCGGGAGTGGCTGCTTTACCAGCCCCTCGCCGGGTAAACCAACAGGACGACCAAATGGAAGTGCACCCAGGGAGTGGAAGAGAGCCTCCCCGGCAAGAAGGCCTAATGACTGCACGACCCATGAGGTACCAGGGCTCCCAGCAGGCCCGCAGACCCATCGGATTTGGCGATGTCGAGATCGCTCCATTGGACGAGCGAAGTGCTGACCGAAGGAAGAATAGAAGACCTAGAAGGAACAAGAAGTCGAGGAAGAGGAGAGACCATTCGGACGAGAGCGATGACGGGTCCAGTTCGGACTCGTCAGTTTCGACCGATACGGACGCGGATGAGGCGGCTGTTCGACGCCTCAGGCCGCTGGCAACCACCAACGAACTTTTTAAGAAAGTGTTGGACTATCGGACTTACCGACTGGACAACAGGTCCTCAAGGTATTCCGGTTCGGTGGCTCGACGAGTCACCAAGTGGGCCAAACGGATGCAGCTTACCGTCACGGACAAATTCTCGGGCGCTGACCCGATTGCTGTCCTTAGGCTTCTGTCTCAATTCCGTACGGCCTGCGACCAGAACGGCGTCCACGAGGGAGCCGCTCTGTATCTGTTTCAGTTTTTCCTCAGTGGACAAGCGCGTGACCATGTGGTTTCGAAGATCTCCGGTTCCAGTGACCCAATGGATGCGACCGATAGGGAGCTCCTTAGGTCCTACCCAGAGGTCGTCCATTACCTTTTGGAGACGTACGCCACTGATGACGTAATCATGGATGCCCATCAGGACGTGATTTCCTTTAGGCAAAGCACTAACGTAACCGAAACGGACTTTGCTGACCAACTGTGGAAGAAGGCGTACCGCTGTGGGAATGTGTTTTCCGAAGGGCGACTCAAGCAGCACTTCATCGCTGGATTGCTGCCGGCCATTAGGACTCACGTGCGTAATCACCACTCGGACAACCAACGCCTCTCGTTCCGACAGCTGGTCACATATGCCGAAGGATACGGCAAGACCTATAGGACATCCCGCCGAGCGGCTGACTTGGATACCAGAGGCCGAGCATCACCCTTAAGGAAGAGTTCCAAAGTCCATATGGTCAACTCTTCTGAAAGCGAGTCCACTGGTAACATCCGTTCGGAAGAAGGAGATATCCTTGCGGTCTCTTTTTCTTCCGCTCCGTCTGGTGCTCCATCCATATCGGCCACTGGAACTACTACTACTCCATCTGGACAAACGACGCCGCGGTATACTTTCGTCCAACCTAGGAAGGACGTATTCACCCGCGGGCCCCCTTGCTACCTCTGCCTTTCCACGGCCAGGCCGTGTGATTGCATGAAGTTCATGCCGGAGGACGTTCGCAAGAACCTGTTGGCCCTAAGGGATGAGAACTTCCAGGCCAGGAGGGCGGAGGGAAATTACCCTCGTCAGTACCAGCGGAATCAGTCCTCAGGATCTAGTCGATACGCCACGCCGCGGGAGGCTCCAGCCTCTCAGGTCAACGCTGTCGATATTTCCGATACGGATACTGTCCCTCAGGTGACCCCCGTGGAAGCTCCAGTGGACCGTCACGGAAAGACCGAACAGGAAAACGCGTAGAGGAGCGACCTGAGGCAAGCCGCCCCTCTGAGAATCCCTGCCTCAACCCCGATGGACAGGAGTCATCTGACTCCAGAAGTCCTTCGGAGTCTCACCAACCAATGGACGAATGGATCGACGACCCTTTGGAGCCGTCGCTGGATGACCAGGACCCTATTTGTGTCCTGAGGAAGGAGAACTATAAAGTTCGAATGACCATAGGACTCCGCCCCTCACACTCTAGAGTGGCTACGAGTGTGCTGGACACGGGCGCTGGGCCCAATTTGGTACATCCTAAGGTCCTACCGAGTGGTTGGGAAGACAAGGTTCAGGTGAGGAAGACCCCTAGGATCACTGATGCTTCGCGCAGACCAATGGCCATTAAAGGAATCATTTCTTTATTTGTCCAACTGGGCAGTTTGCGAGTCCGCACGTGGTTCCTCGTATGTCCAAACTTGGGAGCGGAATGTATCCTTGGGACTTCCTTCATCGACCGCTACGTGAAGGCCATCTACCCTGGCCTTCGGAAAGTCGCGTTCTATCGCGCACATCCTGTGGCCCTGATAGGTTCCAAGCCGGGACCTGAGGCAAACCCGCGGAAACCTCCACTGGCGACGAACACTGTGTCCAATAAGGTCAGGCTCACAAAAGCCCTGGTCATCCCTGCGATGACTCAGACCACCGCTTGGGTTCAGTGCGAGTCCTCTGGTCTTTTGACGCTGCAGAATCATCCCAAGACGATCCGGCGTCAACTCACCCTTATGGCCAATGGAGTTATGGACATCCGTCCGCGGCAGCCCTTTGTGGTCAGTATCAGTAACTTCACTGACCACCCGGTTCGATTACCTAAAGGAACAGTAGTTGGCATCGCCCTGCCAGCTCCTGTGGCCATTATGGAAACCAATATGGACAACTCCCAACCGGACGACGACGAGGACGTCGAGTCCTGGGAGGGGGACGTCAACATGGGCGACGAATTCGAATCCTATAGGCCTCAGGTTATAGAGCTCCTTCGGGAATTCAAATCCATGTGGTCTGGCCAGCTAGGCGAGATTCGGGCGACAAAGCACCGAATTGACCTTAAGGACGACGCGAAGCCAGTGTACCAGCACCCCTATAGGACGGGCCTAAAAGGAAGAACCATCGTGGCCGAACAGATGGACAAGATGAGGAGGGCCAACGTCATCGAGCCAGCTCCTCCTCATCAGTCCGAATGGGCAAGCCCTTTTGTCCTTGTGGCCAAGAAGGATGGCTCCGTCAGGTTTTGCGTTGACTATAGGAAGCTCAACGCTATGACCAAACGGGATTCGTACCCTATCCCCCGGATGGACGACTGTCTCGATTCCTTAGGAGAGGCAGCTGTCTTTACCACCTTGGACGCCAATTGGGGATATTGGCAAATACCACTGGACGATGACGCGAAGCCGCTGACCACGTTTACGACCCACGAGGGACTTTTCCGATTCATTCGGATGCCCTTTGGATTAATGAACGCACCCGCGACGTTCCAGAGGGCAATGGACATTATCCTATCTAGGGTCAAATGGAAGTTCGCGCTGGTCTACTTGGATGACGTTATCATCTTTTCGAAGACCATTGGTGAACATTTCTCCCATGTTAGAACAGTCCTGAGGATTCTCCGTGAGGCCGGAATAACTTTGAAGCTCCCCAAGTGCTTCTTTTTCCAGTCCTCTGTGGATTATCTTGGCCATGTGGTCCGCCCTGGCTGCCTACAGGTTGCCTCGAGGACGACTGACGCCATACGGCAAGCTAAGCCCCCCAGGACCCATACGGAGTTGCGTTCTTTTTTAGGTCTGTGCAACGTCTATCGTCGCTTTGTCCAAGGGTTTGCAAAGATCGCTGCGCCGCTTAACGACATGCTGCGCAAAGGGACCCCATCGGAGTTCGATTGCCTGACGGACGAACAATACGAAGCTTTTGAGGCCCTGCGGGATAAGCTTCTGAACCCTCCTATATTGGCCTTGCCTAAACCGGACAAACCGTACATCCTTGATACGGATGCGTCCGATGGCCAAATTGGATGTGTTCTCCTCCAGGAACAAGAATCTCCGAAGGACTATAGACCAATTGGATATTGGAGCCGCTCGCTAACGAGCCCAGAGCGGAATTATAGCACGTCCGAGAAGGAGTGCTTAGCCATTGTCTGGTCAGTATTAACCTTAAGGCCATACTTGGAAGGAGTCCGCTTTACCATTAGGACTGATCATCATTCCCTCAGGTGGCTTATGAACATGACCGACGCGTCCAGCAGGCTCGCCCGATGGAGATTGCGCCTGTCGGAGTTTGATTTCGACGTTGCCTATAGGCCGGGGATCAAGCACCGAGCAGCGGATGCCCTCTCTAGGATCCTAACCGACGGCACCGACGAATCCCCACTGGACGACGAGCTACCCACGCCGGACCTTTCAGGTTATGAATCTGACCATGAGGATGACTTCCTTCTAGGACGCGTTAATTGCGATGACTCCGATGTGGACGTGAATGCAGTTTACCTTGTGGACTGGCCTATGGATGACGACAGCGAAGCGCGGACCCTTGAGGTTCATGCGGTTCAACCAGAGGAAAAGGAGCTCTTGCCCATCACGCTGGATGAGCTCCTTCAGGCCCAAAAGGACGACGAGTACTGCAAAAACCAGGCTGACCTCGTCGGGACCCCTGGCTGTCTGTTCGACTACGACCGATTCGGACTGCTCTGTCGCAGAGCCCCTCTGGACGGAGCAATCCAGCGGGTCATTCCCAAGGTCCTCAGGGCACGGGTTCTATACCTCGCCCATTACCCCCGGTTGGCCGGCCATCCTGGCGGAACAAGAATGTATCAGTCCTTAAGGAAACATTTCTACTTGCCCTTTATGGCTAATGACCTCTGGCAGACCTCTAGGACATGCGCTTCGTGCGTGAAAGCACGCGGCTCGAAAACCATCCATCAGGCCAAGTTGAAGCTGTTCCCAGCCGCAGGACCACTGGAGTTTATCGCTACGGATATTCTAGGGCCATTACCGTCAACGACCCATGGGAACAAATTTATATTGGTGCTTACCGATCGGTTCACCAAGCTCACCAGAGCTATTCCCATGAGGTCCACTACGGCCACTGACGTAGCAATGGCGTTCTTGACCCATTGGGTGTATCCATATGGTCTGCCACTTTATCTCCTATCGGACAACGGGCCACAATTCGTGTCGAAATTCTTCGCTCACGTCTGTTCGACCTTAGGAATTAAGCACGTCACCACAACGGCTTATCATCCGCAGACCAATGGACAGGCTGAGCGCTTCAATAGAACCATTAAGGACAGGTTGGTGCATTATGTTGCAGAGCACCAGGCCGATTGGGATGACTACGTCGGACCACTGGTCTATGCGTATAACACGCAAGTCCATCGGTCCACGGGGACTACACCCTTCGACCTAACGCTCACGCGACAGCCCCCGCACTTTGCGGTTGACCTTAAGGACAGCTGGATACCACAGGACTTCACGGCAGAAATGACCCCTGCCCAGGCCAAACGGTACACCCGGAAGCGGATTGACGATATCATCCGTACGGCCAGAGCACGGTTGAACAAGTCCCAACGGAGGTACAAGGATGACTTCGATAAGTCCGTCAGGTTTACGCTATCCTTTAAGGCCGGTGACATGGTCTACTTAGACCGCGCTCCATCGGATAAGCCGCAGGACGATATCGAGGTCATCACTCGAAAGCTCCTCCCACGGTCCACTGGTCCCTATAAGGTTCTCTCAGCTACGTCCCATACGGTCACTATTGAAATCGATGGCCTACAGGACACCGTCGCAATTGACCGCGTTACGGCCGCGCCTATGCCGCCGAAGCCCACTGGTTCCCCTTTGGAAACTCCTGAGGACGCCCCTTCAGATGCTCCCAATTCCGCCGTACAGGACTCTACACCTACGGACGAGCAGCTTTCGTCCCGCCCTAAGGTAGTTACGGCAGATCCATTGATCGCTACACCACCTCCAAAGGCCGTCTCGGCTGACCCACTGGCCCCCTCATCCCAAGAGGAACACAACGACGGAGTACCGTCCCAGTTGGCCAATGATGGTTACGCCCCTTTGGACGAGATGGATCTCCCCGAGGAGTGGCCTGTGGATGTTCCGAAGGACGTATCTTCACTTCCTAAGGAAAGCGCTATAGACCGTGTGGTCAATGCCGGCATTGACGACGACGGCGTCGTCAAATACCGTGTCCATTGGTACGGCTACAAACCCTCTGAGGACACATGGGAACCCCGGGAGAACATCCCGGAGAACTTTGTCCTTAGGTTTTGGCGCCGCATGGGCCGCACGGAGCGCGACCTTAAGGAGGGGGCATACATATTGAAATCCAATGGTCAAGGTTCGAATTAATCCAATGGACGTCGCTAGCTATCGCGCTAAAGTCGCTGAGCTGACCATAGGACAGACGTACTAAGCACGCGCACTACGCGCGCTAAGCCGATCTGGCTTTCCATGGGCCACGGCGCGGAGCGCTAACCATCCTCTGGTCTAACTATAGTGCGGCCTGCCTCTGGGGCACACTAATTTTGGCACTAACTATCAGCCCAATGAAACATCCGATGGACTTACAGCGCGGGCAGCGCCTGCCAAGGCGCGCGCGCTTGATCAAAAACGCCGTCGGCCAAATGGACAATTTTTTGAAGTGGCGTTGCACGCCCCGAAATCGGCCAAAGCAAAGAACGGCCGATATCTCGGCTTCTAGGCCGCGCACAGACCAACGGACAGCCGATTCGGAGTCTCCTCGTTTCGGCCGAAACGGCACCGTACGGGCACATTGTGCGACGAGCACGCAAGAAGCGCGCGCGCTGGCCACTGGCATCTCAAAAAATCAACAATTTCCAATGGACAATTTCTTCGCTTGATTTTTCGAGTGCCAAGGGTGTTCTCCAGAATGGGCACGAGCCCCAGCGCTCCCACGTTGGGCACGTGTCCACGCCCATTGGACAACCGCTGCCCTGAGAAACCGGCCACGCCGAGCGAGATCACTACGCCTCCATTGGCTACTGCAAACTGTTGCAAGTCCACTGGAGCGCGAACCGTCGCGGTGCACCCTTAGGGCAACCCACCGCACTAATTGACCTGAAGGCCGGTCAAGCCGACCTAAGGGAAACGGACGTAATAACCAATGGATAACTTGACTTTATTGAGACCTAACAGGCTAATTGAAGAGTACCCTCAGGCCGATGGAGCCGGCGTGATCGCGTCGCCGCCCTGGCCCTCAGACGCACCACCACCGCCATCGGTTGGCGCCTGACCACCGGAACTCTGACCACTGGGACCCACCGTGCGCTGGCGCTTGCGCGGAGGACTGTGCGGACCACTGGACGCGGAGCCTGCACCGCCGCTACTGTCGCTCAAAGCGAGCCCATAGCGAGCGTCGATGTCCGCAAGGACCTTGTTGGACAGCACATGAGCGTTCTCCTGTAGGATCTGCTCCACCGAGTCCTTTAGGGCCTCATTCTCCTCCAGCAGGGCCCCGTAACGCGACGCACGACGCGCCCAAGACCTAGCGCGGCGCAATAAGTCCTCAAGGCCACCGGAAACATTGAGGCCAGCGGCACCAGCGACCTTACGGAGAGCTTCGGCCGCATTGGTTACGCCCATAGAGATAGCCGGGATAGGCGGCAGCGGGGTGCCGCTGACAGCTGAAATCGGACAGGTGCGTTGTAGGAACGGTGAGACCAAAGGAAAAACTTGGTAACCGGCCAATGGGCTGAAGATACCCGTGGAGGACAAGCGGTTCGACCGAGACGGTCAAGCCTAAGGAGAGGGCGATGTGAGATAGTGAAGTCCAGTGGATTCCGCAACTCTGGAGACCCATGTGGACGATACACGTTGTGTATCTGGCCCAAGGATGGCTATCTGTATTTTATATAATTTATTTAATTTTATTGAATTAGTAACCATAGGACTAGATATAGCTACTGTAGAGTAGGGCACTTTACAGTGCCACAGGGTCGAGGCGCCTCGGTGCCGATACTTAGGCACCTCGAGCTGCGCCTCCCCTAGGGACAGTAAACTCAGACACCCTTGTGAGTCTTGAGCACCCCCGTACTCGGTACTCACAATTCCCTTTGGCCTTCAAGGTATCGCTACCGCAATTCCGACCTGTAGGACTGCGTAGTCAGCGCCACCCCATTGCGCCAACATTACCAGAGGTGTCGCCGCCGCTTCATTAACCTTAGGACCCCCCAGCTCTGCCACGCTACCACGAGACCATTAGGAGCTTGCCCACTTGGCTCACTATCCTACACCACTATACAGTACAAAGAGATTTGCGTTATGTCTGTCAAAGATGATGAAATCTTGCAAAAAATTGATGTTTCCAACTCTGTCATAGATGCTAAATTTGGAGGATGGGTTCGTCGGGAAAGAAAATGGAGGACGCTTTCAGAGTTTATCGATCAACACAAAGAAGCATTGCAACATCTGTTGGATAGGGGTCAAAAGATAAGTTGGTTAAGATGGGATCTTCTGCAACGAGTGGAGCATCTCATGTCCCAGCTAGGAGATAGGTTTGACTTTCCAACAGAGTCGGATACACAGATATACATACACACTGTTCTGTCTGATGAATGGTTATGTTCAACAGACAGAACAGTGGTAGCAGCAGAAGTGTAAGAGCCCCTGGAATCATGGCATCGTATGGGAGTATTGTTGATGATATAGTTGAGTATTATAACAACACAAGTTCTCCACTTGCAGTCATACTAGGGTTGATGAAGAGATTCAATCAGGAATCTTCCCGGCCGAACAAATTCCCTACTGACGCACAAGTGAAGAATAGAGTTTAGTCGTTGAAAACCGCGTACAAGAGGGAACAATTTCTCCCTGATGCATCATAAACTTGCTTCAAATGTCATAGGAGAGCGTGAAATATCTACGCATCCATGGGATAGTGTGATGTGAAGCGCAAACTTTGAAGAACAGAGTCAAGATGGATGCCTGCTGAAGCTCGTGGATCACAATAATCTGTCATAGTACGACATTGTGAGATTGGATGGTATGACCACGCCCAGCCTAAAGACAGAGTTGCACGCACATAGCGCCGGTCAGGCATGCAATGACAGCATGAGAAGAAAAACGCGCTCTTTGACTTGTAATCGCCTTCATAGCCGGCAATGTTGCAGTTGGCCCTCATTCCGACCATGAGGCGCTTGAGGGACCCATCGTTGCCCATGCCCACCATTGCGCAAATCCACACGCCCCTGCCGTGACCACGCGCAAGCCTTGTGTTTTTGCGTGTGTTTGTGTGCGTGTCAGTAGAGCGATGGGTCGAGCATGAACTTTGCGCTCGCGCCTATGCGCGAGGTTATGAGCGTGTGCATTTCGCTTGCGAGGGGCGCCGTTTGGCAAAGCGGCTGCCTGGTGAGTGGTAACACCAGCTAAAAGCACCACGCTTGCAACACGGATCGTGAGGGTTGCTTCCTAAAGCGTGCGTTCAAGTCCGTGAGGCCATAAAGATCGTCGCCTAACCGAGGCGCACGGTTTTACCGTAAATGAAGCCTGACCTGAAGCGTTCCAAACGTCTCACTTCGCACCTTCACAACGTGAAGAAGCACGCTTTCATCGTGCGCAATTGCGTCAACAACGCTCTTGGCGTTTCGCCCGCCACTGTTTTGCTGTAGCACGGCCGTGTACAGACGGCCTTTCTGATACCGTTCGATCGGTAGCGTGATGGTGGCTGAGCCACAGTCTGGTGTACACGGGTCAGTCACTCTGATTGCTAAGTAATCATTCCTCATAATGCGCGAGGCGCACAGCCAGCTCAGTCGATCGTGCGCGCGGGGCGTCTTAGCGATGACAGTGAGCCCAGACGTCCCTTCATCTAGTCGGTGCACGAATCCCCGCGCATTGATCACGTGCCACGCACCCTTTTGTTGGGCGCGTTGCCCAGCGTTACCTTTCAGTAGCGCAGTGCTTGGTGCCACTTGATGCCGGAAATCTTTTTGATGAACAGCAAGAGCCTATACTCATAGAGCGCATATAGCGCGATGTAGTGGCTACCAAACTGCTGGGCACGTTCGGGTGGTCTTCTTTCTTGGCCTCAACGCGTAACAGGAAACCGAGTTGTTGCACGACACTGTCGTCCAGTAGATGAGATTGTGGAGCGTCACTGCACGGAAAATCGATGGCTGATGGGTTAATGTTGAGGGCGGCATCGACCTTGTCGAGCAGACAACGGAGGTAGTCGTGTGAATCCTGCTGTCCCACGGCCTCGAAGTCGCCATGCTCTTCAGGCCAGAAGGAGACGAAGGCGAAGAGCGATACGTAATTAACGTTCTAGCGACCATCGTCGAGAGGATTTGTGCTGAGCGTATCGCACTCTCTCGTCGTTGGCGGTTGGGAGCGTGGTTTCTCAAGAGGACTGCTTTTGTAGCAGCTGCGTATGGTTCAGTGTGCAGAAATGTGACTGCAGCACTGAAGTGCACGTTTTGGGACGTGATCATTGGCTGCAGGTACGTTGAAAAGCGAGCCTTGTGGCGAATGTGTTGTTTGCTTCACCCATACAAAACCGGAGTCATTCATGAGAGTTAACTGGTAGCGCATTCGTAGATCTGCCATTTGCTCGGTGAAGGCCATCACCTCCATGTGTGGCTGATTGGGTTACACGGACGCCTAGCAGAACGGTGGGGCCAGACGGCGGTTGCTTGGACGAGACGTAGATGGCATGTGTGTGTGTAAGGGTGAGAAGGGTAAGTAGCGCCGCGTTTATTTTTTTTGCCAGCGGATCACAGAGATGGATAACCTTGGTGGGCTGCATAAACAGCTTTGCAATGCTCTGCGGCACGGGAGGTCTCCACGTCCCCCAACCATGTCATGTTTGGTGCATTGACATAGGACTCGTACAAAAGGCAGTTCAAGTTCTGGGGCATCTGCCACGAGTATCTTCAAAAATTTTTATTTTTCAAAGGTGCCGTGCATGGTAGGAACCAACATGAACTCTTTTTCGGCCGTGTCCTAGCACAGGGTCCAGAGACCTCAAAACATAGCCACGCAAGTGCGTGCGTCAGCGCGCAGCAAGCAGTCTATCGACACGGTGGCCGATACGATTTTCGCGGGTGTGGGCGAAACCAATGGCTGTAGCAAAGCAAGCTACTTGCGTACCAGCAGCAAATTCAGTGGAAGAGTGAGATCCACACAATCTGAGCAATCTGAGAAGATGACATGTACAATGCACTCTGGTGCAAATCAAGAAATGATTTTTTTTTGGAAAGCTGTATCTTGGTTGAGATCTACAAACAAACCTAATATACCGCTGTTTTTATTGATGCAAAATTTCGACAGTTTATGAAATCTTGAAACTTTTAGGTGCATTTTTCAAGAAATGTTTTTATAATTGGCTTTGCTGAGTATCATAATTGAAGCTGTCGTGCCTTTCTTGAGCAATTTGGTGAGTTTGATGGCCTTCTGCGGAGAATATCTCCACACACCACTCTTAAGCATTAACATGCGTATGAAGGGGGTGTTCGTGATTAAATGGATGTGGTGCCCCAATAAAGCGCCCTGTATGCCCTTTTAAGCGCATGAAAAACTTCCATTTGGTGCAACGTCTCCCTTCCATTTAAAGAATTCAGCAGCAGCAGCAACAAAGCTGGCTGCTTATTGGCTGAACTTCGCATAATGACTGCAGTACCAACCAGTTACAAGAAGAAACATGTCGCGCTTTCCCCTTATAGGCTGAAACTGCAGTCAATTTAGGCCCCTACACACAAACTCCTACGGTTCTAGATACTCTAGGCGCTACAGTTATCTACGAGGGCTATTGCGAGCGCAAGCAAGCAAAGTGCTTGGAGAGCTTCCGAGCGCTGCTAAATCAAGAAAGCTACAAATAAGACGCAGCGCGCAGCGCCGCCAACTGCCGAAGGCCCTTTCTACTTTTCATGCTTAAAAATATTGTAAGTTCTTCAAAACACGTCGAAAAAAGCCTGCTTGACTGACGGAATCTGTGTTACACCAAATCAGCTGTTCCGGAGCAACAAAAGCACCCTGCAGATTTGTGCCGTATGTTCATGTATCCGACGTATTCTCACTGTGCAGATGATTATGAACATTAACCAGTTATCCGACGTTTGTCAAATAATTATAGTCATGCCTGAATGGCTTCATAATAGAAAAGACATTCAGTCTTTTCCAAAGAACAGAAGAGGTTTATTATTTCCTGATACTTCGGTGGACACAATTTGACTTCTGATCTTCGAGCAGTAGCAGCAGAGTTGCATACAATGATAAGATATTTTCTTCCCAACGAAACCGACCTTGCGCAGCCAGCAAAGTCTTATATTATACAGAACATTAAGAGGGCTTAGAACTCTTGGTGGGAGTGGTAAAAAATGGAGATGATTAAAGGTGGAGAATAGTCAAGCTATAAAAAGGTTATCAATCCTCGGAAAAGCTTCTTGCGTTTGGAAGTTTTGGTATTTTAAGATGTAAACGGCCAGAGAGATGTGAATGGTTTGAGTTACGCACGTTAAGCTATGGGTCGAACGGGAGTGGCACTGAATATTAACGGACGTTGGAAGGAACGATAGCTTTATAAAAAGCTGGAAGAGGTGATAGCTAAGCATTGCAATCATTTTGAAGGTGAGATTGTTGAAGGGTAAGAGATAAATATGTTGAGCTCGAGCCACCTTAATTGTAGCAGACATAAATAACGCGGGCCGCAGTATTTGCGCTTGAAAACTTATTATGGTTGTACAAGAGATAATGTGGCCCACATCATATCTTGTTGCCCGAGCCTAGAATTCTTTACCGCAAATAGCGTGACCCACTCTAGTTACGGTTAAAGAGTTACTGGGTGTAGTTCTTGGGATACCAATATCTTAGACAACCTCATCAGATGATCTGCGTGTCAAACACTACAGTGAACAAACTGTATTTAAGACAGATGAGAACGACGAAGAAGTAAAGGATGAGAGGTAAAGCCTCCCACTAACAAGGTATGGGCCTCACGCTGAAATCTAAACTTGACCCACCAGCCATATCCGCCAAACGCTAACCCCCTCCCTACAACGAAGCCCACCACTGACCCCCGCTCAGCCCGCCGCCAAGGGCGAGAGCTCCGTCAAGACCCTATCATCAACGAACTTTACAACAGAGCCATAAAAACAGCTAATGACAACCATACACCACAAGACACCACTCAGCATACACCCACATCTACCATACCACCAAATACCGACACAGTACCAGTAATCCAGCAAACAATGGAATCGGACAAAACACACAAAATTCCACACCTCAACACCAAAAACTACGCTCTGTGGTACCTGGCCATCAAAACGTATGCTGCCACAATCAAAGCACTCCCTCAGCTCCAAGTTAACCCTAATCTATCCCCAGACGAACCATCGCTGGACCTCGTCCAGTCCAGACAAAACCGCCTACTTTCAGCAACACTCAGCAGTTGGTCAGTAGACAGCCTAGGGCTCCTCATCGTTCCAGATGAAGACCCCACACCAGACGAATTGGTAGAGAAATTACTAGCGTACATCAAGCAATCAACAAAGGAGGATCACAAATTCCTCAAGACAGAAGCAGAGAATGTAGAACTCCAAAAACTGACAGACTTCGACCAGTACCCCCAAGCTCACATGGCCATTCGTCAAACACTGGTCACAGCAACATGCCCAAAACTTGAAGAAGAAGAAACTACAAAAGACTTTCTCATCAACGGTTTGAAGAAGCACGCCACACTCACTCCAACCCTTGGACACATTGTAGGTAGCAAACCCGATAGAATCAAGCAGTTCACCCGAATCTTCAAATCGGTACAAAACATATATCAACCATTTCAATCCAATGCTGCAAACCACACACCGGCTCAAGGAGTCACCAGGGACTACGGAATCCCGTCAGAACCTAGAACAATGAGACCATCATCCGGAACTGCGCTTTCATAATATGGCAGTAAGCCTCAACTTCACAGACCGCCATATTCTTATCGTCGCATTCCTTTTCATGAACTTTCCACATATCCAAATCAATAGGCATACAATGCAATCACATGGATGCCCAATGCAGAGAATCGGGCCATCCAAAATTCCGGGCCAACAAACCAGAAGCCAACTACATGCAAGCAGACCTGAACTACAGCCGGCAGCCGCATTAGAAAGGTAGCATGCCACCACCTTTCTCCACGTACTCATATCACACGCTTCCACAACCCCACGCTCACTACCAACCCATCCCCCCCGGCCCCGCACCAAGCTCAAGTCGACGTCACATCAGAGGCAGCAACGGAAAACAATGGTACGTTTGTCTTAGACAGCGGAGCCCACCAGACACAAATACGATACCCTCTTCTTCACATGCGCCACCTTCAAGTCTCCACGCTAACCCAATCGGCCACAAACCAACAGACCCGGTGCACCCACAGTGGAACCCTGCACCTCCACACCAGCAAGGCTAATCATATCAGCACTCACGCGGTAACAAACAACTAAATACGGCACAACCTCCTTCCGGTCCACGACCTGGCCTCGTAGCATTCACAAAAAAAGCCAGTTGTATCCTAGACACCATTTTTCACACACCAGCTCTCATAGCCAAAGCACCCTGGCGAGACAATCAATATCAGTTAAAGGCAAAGATTATTAACACCGCACAGGCTCCCACGGCAAGAACCATACCCCTCTCACACACCATGACTCATCGCAAAAGCAATTGCCACACTTCCAATAAGCCTATGCACTATACGAAGTAAGACAACCGCTACAGTGCCCGAAAACCACAGCAAGATCGAACAAAACCGTTATATCCCCCACCAATTACCACATGGATCACGAAACACATAACCAAAGCTATTCTTTAGCATGGAACCAACCACATACAAAGACCGCGAACCTCAAAAACCCAGCTCACAACGCACAATTGGCATGTAAAGTTAAACCACGCTCATATACAGAAACTGGCACTCACAGCTCGACACAGGCTACTACCCATCCTGCCAAACACACTACCGCCAGATATTACTATAACCTGCAGCGCTTTCAGGCATGCCAAACAAGCCCCAACCCTACACAAACGTACCACACACTCCTACCCTACAGGAGCATATGTCAGTTCAGATACATGTGGTCCGGTAAAACCCACTTCGAAACACGGCAACAATCACATGCTAGTTGTAGTATTTGCGGCCAGCAAATTTGCTATAGCGCAGTTCATAAAAGATCGCAAGGACATACCAACCTACGTCGACCACACAATCTACCATATCCAACAGAAAATGCAGCTACCACTGCAAGATTTCCGCAGTGACAACGGCAAAGAGTACACTTCATCTACAATGCAACAAATCTACTAGAAACACCCTATCTGGCACCACCTGCGAACCCACCACCAGCCGCAAGAGAACGGCATAGCCGAATGGCTAAACAGGACAATCATGGACTCAGTAAGAGCCCTCCTAATCACGGCCAATTTCGATGACACTCACTGGGAAGATGGGGCTAGGGAAACAATCTTCAAATAAAATCTCATGCACCACAGCACCATCAACACGTCTCCCTACCGATAATGGTATGTCACTACACACAAAATGAAACACATGTTCATATTTGGACAAGTGGGCACAATCCGGATATACGCCCCCGAAAAGAAGCTCGGACCACGGGCAGCCCCAGTGAGTTACATTTATGGGACATATTTCACCCACATCGTGGTCTTCAACCTCCGCATCCGTACCTACCACACGATTCGAGTCACGGACTTCCAACAGTATCATAAACAATGGTACCCTACGCTCACCACACATACAGAGTTCCGCAGCTGCACAACATCCCAAGACCCCACGCCGAACGCCATCCAACTCACCACACTCCCTCCAGCCACACCAGCCCAGGAAAGACGATACACAGATGCACCTCAATGGAAAGCCGCCCATGATGAGGAACTGAAAAACCTGGACATTCACAACACGACAGCATCGATGCCGTACTGCAGCAAAATGGCATGGAAAACTGCAACCCCACCGCCACATCCTAAAAAAACATCAAGCATTCAGATCAACAGGACCAAACCAAACCCCTCTCATCTCAACAAGCCACCGAGTACAGACACACTCTCGGCGAAATCCGGTACATAACAGATAGTACGCAACCGGACATAACCTAAGCCGCCAATCCATCCGCACAGCATATGGCAGCACCCCAACAGCATCATGCACAAGCACTAAAATGTCTCCTTCGATACCTTAAGGGAACCCGAACCCATGGCCTGCTCTTCACCAAGTCTACCAATAACAGCCCCACAAAACGTCAGATGTATAGGCATGCCGATTTCGGCAACCCCAAAAACCCTAATTTCATTTCTAACAAGCTCCACTGTACCAACAACACACCAATATCATGGGCATCCAAAAGCAAAACGTCGTTGCGTTATCTAAAACCGAAGCAAAATGTATATCTGCTACAGATGTGGGTCGACACACAACATGGATTCTCAAACTTACTCAGGATACACAAGCAGCAATAGAGTAACCGCCACCCCATTTCATCGACAATCGCTCGATAGTTCTGATAGCCGAAAATCAAGCGCCTTCCAAACATCACAAGTATATAGACATCAAAAATCAGTACCTGCAGCACCACGTCGCAAACGGCACAATGCAACTTAATCGCGTAGCCACAGCAGACATGAAAGCCGACACACTCACCAAACCACTTCATCACGACCGCTTCAGACATCTATGCACGCAACTCCAAGTGACACCCCGTCCCGAACTAAAATGAAATACATCAACCGGGGACTGTCAAACACCATCACTATCTGCTGCATCTCATTTTCAAATTAACAAACATTGCAGTGAGCAAACTGTATTTAAGACAGATGAAGACGACGAAGAAGCAAAGAATGAGAGGTAGAGCCTTCCACTCACACTGATTCCCATCTCAAAATGTTGTGAGCCGGCTCAGTTGTGGGCGTCACAGGCACGTGTTTACTTACCATCTCATTCTTTTCAGTGACAAGTCCAAGTAACTATTAACCTTAAGTGTCATTGGAGCCTCCAAAGTGGAGGCAACGGCTGCGATCTGTGAAACCGTATGGATCAAACAAACAGATTTCGACAAGGAGATTCGTGTGACGACGTGTTGCATGAGACTAACCTTACGCTATCTGATTTATGTCTGCATTCTTAGGCGTAGTAATAGTCAATTACGAAGGTACTGGAAAAGGATAATACGCTCTGTACACGTGTGCTCTGCCCACATTTTGAGAAAACAAGAAGCCTTGTAGTTCTCAGTGGTGTTTCAGGAGTTGACGAAATCCAAAACCGAAATCGGGTAGTCTGTAGATACCCAATCAGAAGTTCACACATCGCATACGTTCATTACCAGTTTCTGCTTCCAGCTGCAATCCACCAGCTCATGCAGTCCCCAAAAAACGGAAACCGTGTTCCGAGTTGTCTTCCACAGTGAATCCCACGTTCTACGTGACATGCACGAACATGAACCCGTTTTCTCCACTAGCGCACGCGTGTTTACCTACAACTGACGCTCAAGATGACGGAGATAGAGACCCGAAAAAGCAAGCGAGTAATGACAAAGCAGCAACTACTGGAAAAGAAACCGACATCGCAGAACAATCGATAATGATACCAAAAAGTGTACAGCATGGCATCCAAATTCTAGACCACTGCCACTTTGATAACGTCCACTGCAAGGTTTCTATAAAATTTTTTAATATTGTAGGCGCAAACAATGCAAAAGTGGCTACTAAGCGCAAAGCTCTACCAACTAAAATGGTACAACGAAAGGTAAGCTTATCGAAAATATGTAAGATCATTGATGGTTGTGCAGACACTAGTAGCTTGGATTGCGCATTTTTTTATGGAATAAGAAACAAAACTGTGCGAATCAAGCACAATGCTCGCGACCATGAAGATTTGATAGGGCTCAAGGACGATATACCTGTTTTTGTTGATGGTAAAATCGTTACTAAAGAACCTCCGCTTGGTGCTGAAAAGTTCGCTTCTGTTTCTCAACTTCAGAGTAAACCGCCGTTTGAGGCGGTAGACTTCTGTCGACTAATGCATGTTTTAGTGGATGCTGGGATGGTTTCCGTTCGGGAAAAGCTCATTGATTGCATGAAAAGAGTAGAGCTCGACAAACAAAAGGAAGAACCATGGTCCGAAGCAATTGCCGCACTATTCAATGATCCCGATTTTCGGCCAGAGCCGATCTCCGTAGTAGGTGGAGGTGTGACGTGCGATGATATATGTTCAATCAACTCGGTAGCTTGTATTCATTTTCGAGATGGTGGTATTCTCAAACGCAAGTTTGCGGAGTTCAAAAGTCTATACGGAACATCTGTAACAAGGTACGAAGCATCAGGTTAGGGAGGTCCTGAAGCTTTTGTTAGCTACGCAGACGGTAAGATCTATATTATGTATGATTTTTGTTTTCTTCGTTACATCCAATTATGGAACTGCTTTGTACTCGATCCCTGCGACGTGATTTCAAACAGGAAGCTGCAGTTGGTGTAGAATTGTCACATTATGGCTTTGGACCTCCCGCAGTGTCACAATCTAGATCCAAACGCGCAAGACCTGACAACAGTCGCATTGCTTCTTCAGGGTTGGAATGTTTGGCTGCTGCGCTTACGCCGCGTGACAAACATGTCGTGCGGGAAATGGAGAAGGCGGAGCGTGATAAAGCTAGGTTTAAACCGGTTGAAGCCCTTGCTAGCAGAACCCAGGATACATTGGAGGCTATTGTGACAGTTAAGGACATGGTAACATATATTTCAAGTGAACTGGAGAAGAAGGTGTCGCATGGAAGATTATAACGTTTAATACACAATCTGGATGGTTAAAAGTCGCACCAAACGCACCAATCACCTCAATCTCCGCCACACTCCCCGATAAACTCTCCCCAGGAGCACGCTACTCCTTCGCAAACGTCGATCTGGACCCCGATGCAACGCTTCTCGACGCCAACATCGCTGAAGCCTACGCCCACACAAAATCTCTAGTAAACTTCATAGACTCATCCAGTCCGGACCCGGACACCCAAGCTGCCGCTCTAGACTCCGCTTGCGCCGTCTTGGAACGCGTTTAAAGTGGAATTAAGTCTATATCCGCTCTGTGTGCTGCCGCTGCTTCCGACGAACCGCCACCGCACCATTCGGATGATTCCACGCACGATTCCGTCACCCCGGAACAGCTTGCACGCTCGCTTACTACCAGGCTGCCCCGCCTTTTTGCACCGGAGGATGACTTGCTTGAAGACGTGCCACTGCCACCACAACCATCTATTTACAGCATTCGCGACGCCCATCGCGCCATTTGAGAAAGTTCGCTCCCGCGCGACGAGCATGCTCTCGATGATAATGACGATCATCCCATTAAACAGAGCACAAATGGGCCCTTGCCTCGTCCCCTTCACAAGGAATCCGCTTCAAATGACAACATCATTCTCCCCCATTCCGGAAAGATCACATGGTTAGACGACGTCAAGACTACCTGGGAAGTAGACGCAGTTCGTGAGAGTGGCGTGCTATCCTCCTCCAAAATTGGACTCGAACCGGATGACTATCTCCTTAGTTTGGAACATTCCCTACCCGAACAGGAGCATATATCAGACGGCTTGAACGGTTCCACACAGCACCACGAGGAACTCGTCGCGTGATTCTTCAGATGACGATCATCCGCATTCTGTACCGCCAATAGACGCGATGTTACAGCAAAACACCCCTCAACCCGCTCTACCTTCTCACTCATCCTCTCACTCAACTCCCCCTACCCATCTGTCCGGTGCTAATGGTGATCCGGGTAGCACGAAGATGATGGCGTCTGCATCTTCCGTTGCACAAGCGCAAAACGTGCTGCAGTTTCCGCCACGTTCGCAGCCACCTTAACTGTCAACTTCAACTTCTATTTGTTTAAATCAACAATTTCCTCCTACTACTGCCACTCAGCCTTCGTCGTGCCTTCGACCACGCAGCCTGCACATGCCCTTCGTGCAAGCATATTCGCTTCGTCGGCCATGTCTACTTCCCCATCAGTTCACTCGCCAGCGACCACAATCACTGCCCCGCTATCAGTAGGAAACGCCGACCCTTCTTCGTTGGCAGCTTCGTCCGCAGCACAACATTCGGCACAAAGATAAGTGGCTAGAATCACCGCGGCACCGCATCTCACTGCGCCGTCCATGGGATATGGTATGTTCGGCTTTTCGGGAGTGCAGGTTCCCCTTGCTCCGTGGGCCAAACAAGCTGTACCAAAGGCACTGCTGAAGAAGAAAAGAGGAAGAAAATGCAAGAATCCTGAATTGACAGATGAAGAACGCGTTCTCTGGCGGAAACAGCAGAACACGGAAGGTGCCAAGCTGTCTCGTGTAAGAAGAAAAGTTAATGGCGCTGAATATGAAAGCAACCTCAACGTGTTGATCAATGAAAACACCATGCTGAAGAAACAAGTTGATGAACACGAAAATCGCCTGGCTTGCATGCAAAGTCTGTTGACGGTTTCGGTCCAGAATGCGCAACCAATGGCGTCATCAAACGGTGTTCCATGAACAGGTTTTTAATTGTGTTTGGATTTTATTCAAGCTTAAGCTTATCTTACTTTTCCAACAGCTTTGCCCAGTACATTTGGCATCTTGCGTTTTGACTATTCTAATACATCTTCCGCTTTGTGAAAGTGTGGCGCTGCCTCATGCAACCAATTGACTTCGATGTCAATCACTTGTGTTATGAACTCCTTGGTCGTGAACACGAGCTCGTGATAGATCAACCTTCGGGGCCTGATCTCCGCATTTTCGAAGCAGCTTGAGGAATGTATTCGAACCGTATGCGGCTTCTTTAGCGTTCTGTAGTGACTATTCTTCTGCAAGCGACATGCGTTGTAAAAAACCGGCCGTTAGCGCTTTCAAGATGGGCACTTTGTCACCAGTTCTGACAGAGTGGCGGGCGATTTCTACCCACTCTAACAAAGTGTCTACTTGCTTGTACACAAATCGTGCTCGCTTCATTGTTCTGGTTTGCACAAAATGCTCATAGCACCACTGCTTAGAGAACCCAGCATCGCGCCATTGTGCATAACATCGTAACAAAGTGATGTGATCCCTCCGCCTCCCCTTGCAAACTCGGCACGCGCCGCGTCTGCCATCATCTTCTTTTGCTTTGGACGGTGGAATACAGCGTTATTGACGCTGAGAATGGAACAGATGACGTTGACTTCTTCTGAATACTTGTACGGCTCACTTGCAAGTAGCGCCTTGGCCATCATTGGTTCAAGGGGTAGCTCCCCCATTTTGCGCCCTCTTTTTGTCAGCTTTCCCTTGTCGTTCAGAGCACCAAGTTCGTACAGATGCTACAGTGAATGCAAGAGAGCCTCCGGTGGAGGTGCATAGATAAAGTCCAAATCGATGAAGTTGTCGATTCCTAACGACAGTAGAAGGAGCACGACCTTACTCAGGTTTGTTCTCAACAACTCTGGTACAGTGCCCTCTTCCATTTCATTCATATACGACCATTTGGTATACACTCGAAAGAATTTACCAGGTTGTATTCGTCCTGCGTGTCCTGCACGTTGCTTCGCACCAGCTCTTGAAACTGGAACGACGAGCAGACTTTCCATACCTGTCTTCGCGTTATACGATCTTTGCTTTCGAAAACCAGGATCAATGACGTACAAAATGCCTGGAATGGTAACGGACGTCTCAGCGATATTGGTTGCAAGCACGACTCTGCGTGCGCCTTCTGGTGTTGGCTCAAAGATATTGGCTTGCATTTCAGAAGGTAGTGTAGCATATATTGGAGCAATTATGAGCTCTCCCAGTTTGGATCCCAACCTGCTGGTGCGTTCTTGTAGAATCTCTTCAGCAGCTTCAAATTCTTCTTGTCCAGTGAGGAAAACAAGAATATCACCCACGGATTGCGACGCATGGATTTGCAAAACGCTAACACAGCTGGCGTCAACATAGTCCCACTCCGGGGTCTTTGTTTAATATATGTCAACCTCATAGCGACGACCGGGAACTGAATATATCGGAGCATCATCAAAGCACGAAGAGAATTTCTCGGTATGCATAGTTGCCGAAGAAATTATACCGCGCACATCATCGCCTCGAAAGCGGGCGATATCCTTAATGAGTCACATAAAGATGTCAGCACTCGTAGAGCGCTCATGGGCCTCGTAAAGTAGAATAAAATCATAGGCTTTAAGATCTGGCTCAGACAAGAATTCACGCAGTAACAGACCATCAGTGACATACTTAATGACAGTCTGCTCTGAGGTACAATCTTCAAAGCGTATTGAATAGCCACTTCGTGGCCAAGTTTGACGCCCGTTTCATACGCTACACTAGTGGCAACAGACATAGCGGCGACACGACGAGGCTTTGTGCAAACAACTGAGCCGAAACATTCGTCAATCAAATACTGCGGGATCTGGGCTGTTTTTTCGCTTCCCGTCTCGCTTTGAACTATGACTACTTGATATTGCTTAATTGCTTTGATGAGAGCGTCTCTGTGGGCGTACATAGACAAGGAGCGTCGTTCCTCTTGAATGTGTTCTCTCTCCTCTTTTCGTTTTGCAAATCGCTGCTGGGCAAATGATCGCTGCGGGAGATGAGGCAAGCCCTGCAGCTTTGCTGGTAAGTCGAAATCAAGCGCATCGAACAATATGGGATACTTGGAGGAATGCGCGGTCTGCTGTGTATGCAACTTTCCCTTTCTGATATGGGAATCTTCCCAAATCTTCTGATCGGAAACGGAATGCGCATCTAGTGAGGTGACGTCAATACTATCGTCCTGCACGCCTGAGAGTACCCTGCCTCGTCAACTTTACGGACGCCATGCAACTGGATTTGGCCGACATCTACCGTCACGTGTACGCACGCTATGACAATCTTCTCACCACTTTGTTCCCGTATTCAATGGGTATTCATCAAGCCCCCACCTAGAATGGTACAGATCCGAGTAAGCATGAATATGCTCATTTCCATACGCGCTTTTGTCCCCCACTTCTTCGAAGCGCTACCATTAGAAAGTTCATGGTTGGATTTGAGATGCTTGGCGAGTCGCAGAGAGATCTTACCGCGGAGTAAGCTGCAGCCCGACTTCACGACTGTTTGGAAATTCACCTCAACCATACCAAGAAGAAAAGCTTTTGAAGCGCTGGTACAATGCCTTCAACCTGCGTTTCGTTTTTTCATCCTTGTCTCTAAAGAGTTTATGTCGCTGACACATTAACGCTTCAAGTATTGATTTAGAGCGTCCGCCTTCAGTTGTAACGTTGAATTATAACACATGTTCACTCAAGCAGTGACAAAAGCCACTTGTAGTCAACAATGATTTCGTCTCCTTTGCTTGGCCAACGCAATCTGAGTCTGAACTTTTTCGATGCTTGCTTCGTCTACCCAGTAGTCACTGGCTTCATTCGCATCCCATTCCATTTTGTCCAAAAACTGCTTCTCTCATCGCGAAAAGGATCCAAGAACGAATTCCGCCCAATCTTCCGCTCCACGACTCGGAGAACCAACGCCAAGTTGTAGCCTAGCGTAGTTCATACCGCCAACACATTTTTGTATACTCTTCATCCCATTGTGCCCACCGGCGTTTCCTTTCGCTCGTAATCTAATGTGTCCGAGATCAAGCGATATATCGTCTGTCACAACCAGCAGAGCTGCGACAGAAGCGTCTATGTACTTTAGAGCGGCACGTACTGCGCGACCGGAGGCGTTCATAAACGTGCTTGGTTTGAGCAGCATCACGCTTCTGTCGTTCAAATGGAAGCGCACTATGTCTCCCTGCACGCTGCTCTCCCGCCGGTTTTTCGTCGTAAGAGCCCCATTCTGTGCAGTTGTTCAGTGCCATTATCACGAAGCGTTGAAGACTGACGAGACCAATTTCGGGACCTCAAACTTTCATGCTACATGTGAAGCGGGTCTTGAGATGGAAAGCCGGGGACCCGTGTACATGGTTTTATTCGTGGCTTGGGATGTATTCGAACAGAGTTTCATCTGAATTATCAATAATGAAATTATGCAGCTAGCATGCCACTAAGATGATCAGAGGAACCTTTCTCAGGGGACAAATTATTGCAAACCAAAAGACACAAAATCTGCTGACAAGCAGAACGAAAGCCTGTTCCACTATGGTGCGACAGGAGGAATGGTACACGTTAAAAGTGTCTTAGTTCTGCGTCAACCGCTTTCCAGCGTATCGTGAAATGACTCTACCCTCGTTGCTATATGCATCATCAGCGACGACTGCAGCCTAGTCGGGTAGAGTAAAACCTTTCAGCATTTGTTAACATTTCGTTGCAGAAAAAGCTGGCACATCATGAGTGTTGCGGAAGACATGTCTGCAACGAAGCAAAACCGATAGTCTCCCTGTACGCTGGCCTGTACACATAACGCGAAAAACCCCTTTCGATTGTAGAACTTGCGTGGATCAGAAGCGTCACGGAGACGAGGTTTTTGAACTTCGATGGCGATTCCATCGAACGCTGCAATGACTCCACGAAGAAAACTATTTCGCTGTGTGCAGAATAAGTTAGCATTCAATTTGCATTCTAGTTCAGATTGTGGGAAGCGTATTGGAGGTAGAAGTTCTTGAGAGCGAACAATGTTTCTTCAAATAAAGAATACAGAGTTGTAGGTTCTATGTCGTACGGTCATCCAAGGTCCAAATAGCTTTTTCCGGCCATCATTCGTAGAGTGACGAAAAGCATAACTACGATGCTTACTGTGGCAGAAACATGACAATTTTTGCGTTTCTTTCTTTGAAAATGCTGGCGCAAAGTCGACGAAAGTAACCTAAACTGGAACTTGGAGATGCCGTAAATTCACTTAAAAGAAAAGTTGGAAGTGTTTCCAATGTGTTGAATCGGGGTAAATGGTGGATGACAAATGAATGTTTGGAATGCTTTGCGTCCCATAAGTGTAAGAGATACAAGAATACAAAATATTTGCTATCTTCATGTTTTCATCGTCTAGAGTGGCCGTAGATGGTGTCATAGAGTTTTTGGTGGGACTGTAGTGCATCCAGATAGAGTCTTGTAGGTCGCGGCATTTGCTGTAGGGGAAGGAAGCAGCCGTATGATAAGGAAAATGTGGATAAGGCCGAGGGAGTGTGAGGTTCGTAGTTGCCGCAAGTGGTGACGACGTGAACTCAACAGAGTTGCATGCCCTCTGCAACCTCATCAGGTTGATATACAGGCGTCGTTGACCAGGAGCATTACTGTTCAAGAAGCTGACAGTTAAATTTGGCTGTGATTTTAAGTTCAGAGTTTCGTCAACTCATGGAATGCCCCTCAGTTTCGAGTGGGAGCTTAGCGCATAAACGAAGCGAACAAGAATATTTTGATAGCTGGAAGGCCTGAAACCCTACGCTGCCGGCCCGGTTACGTACGTAGAGCCATCTAGTTCCAACACAGAACAGTTTGCATATCCTTAGACAGTTCCCGTGCTATATGCGTCTGCAAGCTTTTGTCATTCCCGTGGCTCGTCAAATGCGCAGGATCAGTTCTGGTGATTCCCGAAGTCGCGGTCGTGGTGGCGCACTTGGTAGCGGACGTGGACCACATAGGGGTAGGTCAACAAGACATGGTCGCATTCATAGAGGTCGAGGTCGGTCACGACCGCACTTCACGTCAGAACGAGGCAATTATCGAGGATCTGGCGTGCCATTTACACCTGTGGAGAAAGGCTGTAAGTATTTTAAGCTCACTTTCGTTGAGGATCCATGGCTTGAGCTTGAAACAAAATTGCTTGCAGTCAACGTCAAAGATGAAGAGGTGAAACTACAGCTTGATGATTCCGATATGGAACCGGTTAATTTACCAAACGAAGGAGGAAAGAACTTGCTGGTTGACGAAAACATCCGTCAAGAACCAGACCGCACATCTGAGGGCCTAGAAGCTAGTTTGCAATTCGAGAATACTCCGTAACGTACATGAGCCCGATCTTTCTTTTCTTTTCTCTCCTTCGAGCCCATCTCGCTAATGGCTGTCGTTTCTACGAATTGCAAGAGAAAGGTATCTACATCTTTCTTCGTTCACCAGTGGCGATAGGCTCGCGGGTCGTTTTGTTTGACAGTCGTATTGCTATGTTCGTTTAACCAGACACGGTTGTTAGTAGCATACAACGAATCTGGGCAGAATGTCTCAGAGCCTTCATTCAACCCCCTAGTGTAAAGCCGGTCTCGGCGAAGAACGTCTCGACGGTGGTTGAACTGCCATGCGCACGAACTAGGAGGCACTTATCGAACGTTCACGTATTGGTACAAGCATTCTGGGAAGGTTGGTTTGGTGTCTCACAATGCTTCGTCCCTAAAACTCCAAAGACGCGTTTTAACGCACAGAGCTAATCATTGTGTAGATATAGTCTGGTTCCGCAGCAATCTATATCTAAGATTCGTTTGGTCTCATACTGATTCATCTCTGGTGGTCTTCGGGAAAGTCAGGACATAGCAACGGCAAAGCGGTACATTATTGCGTACCTCGATGGGATTGCTGAAGGGCTAAAAGGTTATAACGATGCTTTAACCCTTAAGCCATTGGAACTTTGCCGCTGCACCCTTCTAACCCCCCAAATTTGGCGCTAATTTCCAAGGATCCATCGGACCTGGAATCATTTCTCGTCTTCAGACTCCGTATTCGAGGTGAAATGCCCCTTTATCCTACTGGGCTCTGTCCAGCGAGGGATATCGCTTCATTTTCTGTTGAATACTGACAACGTTTGGAGTAACTCCTACAATACAGTTTCTCCTTTCCACTTCCACAAAGTTCCACTATATTGACACCCATATGAGTACTCAATACAGTACCGTTGGTACCCAATGTAAACGGTAGCAACAGCTTTCTGCAGTTTGGCGTCAGCAATTTTCAGTAGCAGTCTACCTCCTGAAAGCATTTTCTCCATTGCACAATCGCAGCCAACAAAGCTACCAAGGTTACAGTTGCCAGTTAGCCGCGTTTGTGATGAGCTCTTAGCTTTATCTCCCCTTGAAAAGTTGCGTTAGATGTATAAGAGTCACCTGAACATATTTCCGGTGCCGATCAAGATCTTTCGGAGCCGATCAAGATCTTTCGGAGATTCATTTGGGCGAAGGAAATTGGAAATCCATGGAAACGGTGACGTACTTCGTACCACCAAAGCTAATTCTCTTTTCGTCCATACTTTCCACGATTGCTGTGCTCTTGATATCTACTTTGGTTTTCTTACGACCTGCACTTGATATTCGCCGTAACTATGATCTTACAAACTGTACAGCAACCTCCGCCACGTTATCCTGTTTCGGGGAATGTCGATTGATTAACGTGACTTCATCTGCGTTCCCCTTCGCTGAAATTCAGCTTGATGGGCGTGGGAATGCGCCGTGCTCCACTATCGCTGAGTGCGACGAAAGCTTCCCCTGTAGATTCAGGAACGATTCGGGAGTGCTACTTGTCAGAGAGAATGTATCTTCGACACCCGTCGGATTCATACTGTTCTTGGTTCTAGCCATAATTATTGCGATTGCATCAATTACTTATGCCCTTTCCTTAGGTTGGCAACCCAATCCAGTTCGCCTTGTTCTCTTCTTACCACCTGCGATGGATATCGAGAACGTATCAGCTACAATTGGCAGGCGGTGGCCGATTGTCGAAGCCCGTTCCCTAGTCTTCAACTATGAAACACATCAAGCAGATGAAGATGCGAAGAGGGCCTTTGATACACCTTGGTCCGAAAAGAAAAGAGGAGTTGTGTTCGCAGTGACAGCGACAGCGTCACACTACAACCAAATTCTCGCAGTAGTGCCTGGTTTGTTCTACCGCGTGCTCATCATGCCCCCTCTCTCTGCGTGTCTGGCGTCAAATTCTGCCATGGCCAGATGTTTGGTGCATGACTCGGAGTGTCCACGTGATAGAACCTGTGAGGATAGGATCAAGGAAGCATACACCAGACTGGAAGTAGTGACTGCGATGTTCGATGCTGTTTGTGTCGTGCCCGAATCTAAGGTAGCGGATTTCCAATGGATCGCCAAGAGAACGGTTCCAGACTTTCTGCCGTTTCGCGTTGTCTGCTGGTCTACCTTTGCTAGAATTACTGATGGTATTTGGGGTGGGTCGAGCAAAAGATGTGATAAGTGTTGGTTGGGGAGTCAAGATGACATGGAGTCGGTGAGCAGTCAGTCTTGCAGAACATGAAATGTGGCTGGGCTATTGGTTGACAAGATCTTCACGAAGTGTCTTTACCATGTAGGGACCTTCGAGGTAGTACCCGAGCTTGCGGTAATAATGACGAGTGCCAACACCGGAAATGACGATCATCTTAGTGGACCCATGTTCCTCAAGCGCAATTCGCTCCGCTTCCTCCATTAACAGAGTGCCAAACCCTTTATGTTGAAACTTTGCTGGATCTCGCTCATGCACCGGCACGACAGATCCATAAACATGTAACTCTCGGACAATGCTACACGGTTCTTTGGCCATCTCGGGTCTGACCGCTTTTGCACCGGGTCCGGCTTGTCGCAATCTCAAGAGCGCAACCAGAATGTCCTGCGCTGCGTCCTCGTACGATAGGAAGGTTTCCCAGCCCTCATTTGCAACATAGTCGCGACGAATGAGTTCAACTTGCTCCGGGTTGATGTTAAAATGTATGGTTTGAATCCCAACCTCTCGAGTTCTGACGTCTCGACAGGGGAGACCAAGATCTGCCATTCTAGCCAGCACCAGTTCGCGTAAGTTGCCATGCTCAACACCAGAGGAAACGAGAGGCATAGGGATATCACGCTGTATGCGGTAAACTCGAACCCACGGCGGGACAAGCGCTAGTATACGAGCGACCAAATCAATGAGTTCCGACGGCGCATAGTTCTTGTAAAGTCCATTCTTCCACAATTCATACAGACCGGTGCCTCGGATAACAAGGGTCGGATAAATCTTGAGTCCATCCGGTCGGAAGGCCGGGTTCTCAAAGAGTTCCTTGAATGACTCCATGTCACGTTCCTTGCCCATGTTGGGCAAATCGGGCATCATGTGAGCGACGACTTTGAAACCGGCATCTTTTGCAAGGCGGAAGCAGTCGCACACAGCTTGGACGGAATGACCCCTGTTTGTATCACGCGCAACATCCTCGTAGACGCTCTGGACTCCGATTTCGAGGCGGGTGCAACCATACTCCAGCATGGCTGACAAGTGATGTGGGGAGGAATGGTCGGGGCGACTTTCGATGGTGAGGGCGACGCACTTGGCATAGGAATGTTCGGCATAACGCACGGCTTCGAGCACATCTTTGGAAGTGTGCCCACTGAGTGCGTCGTGCAAGTTGCGAATGAAGTAGTCGCGGTAGGTGTTGTCGAGGGACATGAATGTGCCGCCCATGAGAATGAATTCAACCTTGTCAACATCGTGCCCCAGGTTGTGCAACTGATCGACGCGAGAACGGACTTGAACGTAAGGGTCGTATCGGGCGCGAATGGCACGCATCGAGGTGGGCTCGTAGCCGGTGTAGCTCTGAGTAGAGTATTCAAAGTCGCTGTCTGGACCGCCCGGGCAGTAGACGCAGATGTTTCCCGTGGTTGCGATGTGAGGGCATCGATGGGGCTTGGACATGACGGCGACGACGGCGATGCCGCTTGCGGTTCGAACCGGCTTGGCCTTGAGAAAGGGTGCCAGTCGGGCTCTGTGTGAGGGGGGCACGGCAGCGAGGATGTCAACTTGTTTTGGATACTCGGAGAGCCTGTGGCGCTTTGCTGCGGCGGTCTTGAGCGCTGTGACGGAGGGAGTTTGGTTGAGATCGATGTGTCGGATGAGTTCGGCGACGATGTCGGCTATGGCCGCTTTCTTGGCGACATTTTGATCGGGAAGCTTCTTGCGAGGGGTCTTGCTGCGCCCGGTGTGGCTGCACTGGCCGTTCTGCGGCGAGCAGGTGCAGTTGTCCTCCGCCATTGGTGCGGGAGGGAGAACTGTTGCTGGGTGCTGCCGACGGTAATGGAGTGTTCTTTGGGATGGAAGCGAACGGGTGGTGTGATGACGACGGGGAGGGAGGCGCGACAGGACGGGATGCGCAACGGGCTACTACGGGTAAGGCTACCAAGGGAAGTGAGCGCTACCCGGGTGGGCAGGGGCGAAAAGGCGCGCGGGTAGCTTACGGAAAGCTAATAATATTCATGTGGATGGCGCATTCAGTGCATTACACATACGAGTCGTCATGCGGCGTGAAAGATTGCATTGTTCCGTTGGTGTCGCGTTGCACACACACGCAACACAGTGCCACACGAGCGCTTCCACGTTCCACCGCCGTGCGCATTTTCTCTGACAGTGGTTCTGTTCTGCACTTTTCCACGGCCGCGCCGCGCCCCTGCGCCCGATCTGGCTCACACGACCGGCCATCGTCCTGTCCCCCCCTTCTTCTTGCCAACATCATCTCCGCCTCTCTTGTCTGTTTACACCATAGCTAAGCTTGATGGCATGCTAGGCACCGTCCTCGCGCCTTACTACTAGAGAGAGTCTTGTGTGAGATTGGGTGCTTTTTGATACGCGCTGTACGTTGAGTACCGCCGTCACGTTACATCTCTTTTTGGTTGAACGCGTCTTTCACGCTTGTCTCTTTGTGGTGAGCGAGAGCGAAGCAAAACAATGATTTCTACCGCGCAAGCTTCGCTGCGCGCTGAGGAAGATGCTCCTGCTCCTGCGCCTGCGCGTGCGCCTGCGCAGGAGCACAATCGTGAGGTGGAAACGGCAGAAGCGCGCGTTGACAGCAGCGGCGACGAGCAATCTAGCAGCAGCGAGGACGCGCAAGAGGCGCAGAGCGGCGAGCAGGGCGACGTGGAGGGAGCGGTGAATGGCGGCGGCATGGACGTGATGCAAAATGACGCTCGCTACTTTATGGTGGCCAACGTGGTGTGCTCGTTCTGCGGGCTCAAGGGCCACCGGTCGTACGACTGCGAAGAGGAAGAGGAACAGCAACGTTGTTTTCTGTGCGGCGGCAAGGGCCATTCAAGCCGCAACTGCCCGGACGAGACGTGCCATCAGTGCAAGCAACGCGGGCACCGGGCGAGAGACTGCGCTATGAAGGGGATGAAACGTCGGGTGCGTCGCGAATGCGGACCGCCGCGCGAACTGGTTGCGGATTGCTTTGTGTGCGGGAAAGCGGGCCATCTGGACTGCAGCCTGGAGAAGATGATGAGCGGGGTGCTATCGTGCTTCAACTGCGGGCAGAAAGGGCACAACGGGGCGAACTGCAACATCCCTTCGATTGAAAAGATGATCCCGATTGTGCTGGAGATGGAACGCGGGCGCAAGATGGTGCGTACGGGAGAGCGCAAGAAACGGAGGACGGAGGAGGGGGTGGATGAGGCGAGTAGTTTCAGGGAGACGTTTATGGAACGCGCTCTGCAACGGCGATTCAAAGGGTGCTAGAGTGTTGTTGAGGGATGACGATGACTTTTGAGGGAGAGCAGTTGTTCTGGTATGGTGTGCATTGCGGATGAGCAGGAGCGAGTTAATTTGCAGCGAAAAGAAAGAATAAAATGGAAACGGTGGTGCCTGGCAGGATGTAACGCTGTGTTGGTGGGGAGATGATGATGATGATGAGGCATGGAGGCGAAATCAATAAGTGTTGATGAAGCAAGGCGGAGCAATGAGGGGGGGGCGCGTGCTCGCCACGTTGCGGCAAAGGCAGAAAAGTGAGATGAGAAGCAAGCGCGGCGGGGCGCACGCACAAGCAAAGATAACTTTAGGTATAGCGGGCAGCTGGTATAGAAGCAAGCAGCTGTGGTAAGAAGGGGTCGAGTATGAGGTGACGGACGCGTAAGAAGTGCTGGCGGAGGTGTAAATGGAGATTACAGAGGAGTGAAGTTGAGAACAAACGATCGCGGCGCGAGTTGCGGGCGGCGCTGGGTGGGGCGGCACACGCTTTCCGTGCGGAAATAGAAAACTGTGTAAATGCGGGAGCGGAGCTTTACGTGTAGGGCGGACACAGCGGGCGAATTCATGAGGCAGCGGCGGCGGCGGCGGCGGCGGCGGCGGCGGCGAAGGCGAAGGCGAAAGGCGAAGGCGAAGGCGAAGGCGAAGGCGAAGGCGTCAGTGCGCGGCAACGGAAGCAGCAACGCGTGCTGCTGCTGCTGCTGCGGCTGCGGCTGTCTTTATTTTGTTCTCGGCGGCGCCACGCGTTGTCGTGCATGGCGACGCAAGCGGCTACCGTTTACGCCGCAACTGCAGCGCCCACGCGCAGCTTTGGGCGTTAGCCAATTCAGCGCTCCGTGTGCCAACCGCCGCTGTAAAGTCCAACTTTTATTTCACAATATTTATCCCATGCATCGCTGCGCCCACTCGCGCCAGCAACGTGGCCCGTGTCGGCCGCATGCCGCCGACTGTTGCTCTGCCATAATTGCGCAGCCCCTCCCTCCCCCCCTCTCAAGTAGTCCACCCCATAAAAACTTACAACCTCCCACTCCCCTCCCCTCCCCCCCCCCCCCCCCCCCCCCCCCCCCCCCCCCCCCCCCCTCCCCAAACCCCTTGATCCCCTCCCCCCCCCCCTACCTCCCTCTCCTCCCCCCCCCCCCCCCCACACACACACACACCCCCACCATGTCCGACCAATTCCTCCTTCCCGACTCTACTGCCCTGTCCAGCAGAATGATGTCGCGCTACCTCGCCATCCCCGGCGTGCAGCGCTGGCTCTTCAATCGCGCCCCCACCCCCCCAACCAACGCCCTTTCCTTGCAAACCGCATTCAGCTACGCCTGTATGTATTACTCCGCCACCGACGCCCCCCAGGCAGCCCCCTACCCCCTGCCAGAGCCTTACCTCGACTTTGGCGACGTGCTCCTCTGGCAGCACGTGTACGACGGCGTCGCCGTCGGCACCCTTCACAACAACAAAGAACGCCACGCTCTGGCCTTAGTTCGCGACTCCGCCCTGCGACATTCGCGATATTCCAGCATTCCCCGCAAGCGAAACTTTGCAGCCGACCTGCGTCAACAGCACCTCGAACTCATCGAGTTTGCATGGATGCAGGATCACAGTTTGATCATCGCCTGCCGTCGCTTACATAAACCGCCCACCCCGCATCATAATCAACTTGTCCTATCGTCTGACCTGATGTTTTACCATGTCATCCCGCCGAATGCCCCGTTGGGCAGCCCGATGCTTACCATGTTGCTGAGGGAGAGACCGACCATCTGTCACTTTTGTGGTGTACGCGGCATACAGCAGTGCGCGTGTCCACCTTCATTTAAACGTCGCGCCCCGGCGCATGCAGAGCGCCTTCACGCTTCACAGTCTTCGCAACAACCGCCACTGTCCGCCGCCTCCTCTTCGTCCTCGTCGTCGCCGTCGTCGCCGTCGCCGCCGTCGCCGTCGCCGTCGCCGTCGCCGTGCACGCTGTCGTTGAACATGCCGCCCACGTCGGAACGCTTCATCCAAGCGTGGCTCACATTTTGCAAACGCATTTTCACCTTTGCGCACAGCGGCTGTTTCTTCGTCAAGGTGTTTCGCGCCACGACGAATGCGGCGGTGCACAAACTGGTGTACAACCCGTCTCACCCCATTCCGTACCAGTTTGTGTGCGGCGATCGCTCGCAAACTCTGCAGCTTCTCAGTCTTTACGTACGGCGCGTGAGATTGTGCAATCGACTCATTGCCGCAGAGTCGCGCCTGCATGCTGCGGCCGCCGCCGCCGCTTCGAATGCGCCTTTCCCGAAACGAATGGTGAGCGGTCGGGGTGGCGTTGAAGCTGGTGGGGCCAACGACGAGGGCGCGGTTGCTGGCGGTGTAACCAATTCTGCGGAGCAGCAATTTTTGCTGAGATTTGACAGTGACGCGTTGCACGGACGAATTTCGGATGACGGAAGTAGCCCGAGTCCCAGCACGACGTTGACGGGCAATTCGCCCACTTCGTCCATCCGGGAGGGGGCGCAGGTTTTTGGGTTGGATGTGGAGACGAGCAACGGAGCGCTGCAAACGACGGCGGCGGCGGCGGCCATGGCAGCGGCGGCGGCGGCAGGAGTGGCGGCCGTAAGGGCAAGCGAGGCGGAGCGCGTATTAAGCAGTGTAGCAGTAGCATCGGCATCGGCAGCGGCATCGGCATCGGCATCGGCATCGGCATCAGTGGCCACAGCGGCCGCTGCTGCTGCAGGGGCAGTTGGTATGAACAACAGTGCGGCGGCGGCGGCGGCGGCGGCGGCGGCGGCGGCGGCGTCTGGAATGGGCAATAGACGCATGACGACGGACCGGGAGGTACGACGGTTCATCACGTGTGACGCGCAGAACGTGCCGTCGTGTAAGAAGTGCGGGCATCGATTTCCAAAGCGCGGCAACCTGATCCGACACATTCAGGCGGTGCACCTCAAGTTGAAGCCGTTCATTTGCGGGTTGTGTTCGGCGCGCTTCGGGTACAAGACGCATCTCAAGCGGCACCAACAGAAGCACCAACGCGCCGATGACGTGGCGCTGCAGCTGCAACTCCGCGCTTGACTTTTTTTTTATTTTTTATTTAACTATAATTCTTTTCTTAGCCGTCAGCCGCAACTGTCTGCGCCGTATATTATTAGTTTGTGGCTGCGCCAACATGACGTGGCGACGTGTCCACGTGGGGCATGTATTGCACTCTCCGCTGATGCATGCGGTCCCATGCGCACCAGTGACATCTTGCACGTATCGGCTGTTTGCATTGCATTCATTGCCGATATGCATCTCCGCTACGTGCACGCCTCTGACTGGACGCAATGGCATCTTCTTTCTCGTGAATGTTCGCCGCCGCCTTGCTCTTAAAGCGCTAACACTGTGCACGGGAACCATGATTGCGCCCCACTGCCGCCGTCCGTGATCGGCAAGCAACCGCTCGGTACAGAATGGCCTCCTCCGCCGCCTCCGCACCGCGCTTTCCGCCCCTCAGAGCGCATGGCGTGCGCAGCAGCAGCGGCAGCAGCCGCAGTGGCAGCTCAAATCGAACAACAGCAACAAGACACTTGGTGCGGATGCACTTTCTACAGGAACATTTGTGCGATGAGCATGAGCATGAGCATGAGCATGAGCATGAGCATGACGACGATGCTGATGATGACGCCAGGTTGTTTCGCGTGCAATGTGACGTGTTGCACAACCACGCCATCTGGATGTACGAGGCGCGTTGCGAGGCGCAGGCGTTGCACGTGGCGCGGAGCATATCTGGAAAGCTGATGGGACTCAAGTTAATTCGGGCGTCAGCCGTGGATCGAAATCTGGTGCGCAGTTTGCAGAGCGCAGGGGCGGGCGACGAGGGGCGACGGCTGACGTTGAGAAGGCGGTTAGTAGCGATTGCACCGAGCGGAGAGGAACGTGGACGCGCTCTTCTGGCCACAAATCTACCGCCAGTGCTTGCGCCGCGAGCGCTGTGGAGCGCGTTTGCGCCGTTCCAAGTGCTGCACGTTCGACTGCTGCGCCAGTCCACAGCGGCTGTCATTGTGCTGGTGAGCGCGGCGGAGGCGCAGCGTGCGCTGCGTGAACGCGCCAATTATTGGCTGCTTGGTACGCAACGCATCTCTCTCAAAATGCATGAATGACACTTGTTGATTTGTGAAACTTTTTTTTTTTTAAAAATGAAGCGGCAGTTTGTCGGGCAACGCGTCATACTACTTGCAGTGGCGAACCGCAACAGCATCGCCGCTTTTAAGCTTTATACGCCAAACGAAAGAAGGGCAGCTCACTCTATGCGCACTCCCGAGTCCGAGTACTTGCCGCTGTCTTGGTCCACGCGCTTTCCGCTCACTTGATCGAAAAAGTGGTTGCTTCGAAAGCCAAACACAAAGCCCGTCACCAAGCGGTACATCGCCTTGGCAACCGTCAGAAAGCGAATGTACGCGTTTCTCTCATCGTCCACAACCACACTTCGCAGCCGAGGCACAAGCTCGTCCGCCACAGTTTCGGCCTCCTCTGCGAGAAAGTTGAATATCTTTCTAAAACGCCCCTCGCCATTGCCCGCCAGCAACAACTCCGTCAGCACCATCCCGGGCGACAGGCAGTGAAAGCGCGTCATACCCTGCGCACACTCCTTGTTCAACGACTTGACAAGCTGCGGAACGGCTCGTTTCGTCGCGCCGTACGCGGCGTAATTGGCCGTGGCGTTGCCCATTGTCCCGCTGCCGTCCACCAGGAACACGTGCATCGGCTTTTGTTGCTGTTCGCCCAGCCGAATCGCCTCCTTGGCGCAGTACACAGATCCCAGTAAATTCGTTGTCACCACGCTTTCAAGCAGCGCCGCAGGCGCGTTGACCACGCTTGAACGCCCGCCAACCGTGCCGGCATTGCAGATGAACGCGTCCACACTTCCAAGTTTGACGCTCGCAAACTCGCAAAGTCGACGCACATCTTCGTGCTTGGATACGTCCGCCACGCACCCAAACACACGTGCAGAAGGTCGCTCCTCTCGCAGCTTGGCCACCGTCTCGAGAAGCGCGTCCTCGCCGCGCGCGCAGATCACCACGCCGTCTTCCTCGCGAAGAAAGCGCCTCGCAAGCGCGCGGCCCACACCCCTGCTGCCGCCCGTCACAACCACGCCCAAAGCGCGCGCAGCCATCCGCGCAGGCGCCAAGCGCGCCGCGCAAGCGCGCCCGCCGCGCATGTGCCGCGCATGTAGCAAAGGCGAGTGCAGCGCGAAGAGCAGCGACATATTTATTAACTTTAGCTACACAGCGGCTGTCTACTGCGCTGCGCTCCCTCGCTTACAAGTGTGCGCTGTGCGCGGTGTACGGGGAGAGATGAGATAGCAAAGCGCGCCCCATTTTTTGCGCGCAAGCGCACCCTTTTTGGCGCCCCCGCCGCGCCCTTTTTCACCTGCCTTCGCCGCGCTCACCGTCAAGCACAGCTCCGCCCGCAACGAAAAAAACTCACACTCCCGAGCAGAGCGCCACTCCGCTAGATACCCCCCCGCCCCCTCCCCCACGCTGCTGTTGCGCCTTCCCAATTCCGCTACCTCTCCCCCCCCTCCCTGCCCCTCCCCCTTCCCTACCCCCTACTCCCCGACCCCCACCCTCTCTACAACGAAGACAACCCCCCACACCTCCCCCCTCTCCACCGCCATCCATTTCCACTCCCGCCTCCGCCTGCCCCGCCACCGTCCCTTTGTCACTCCTCTCCTCTTTGCTCCCACGACCCTTCACCCCACTCGCTTTCTCTCACCTCCTTCCTCCTCGAAAAATCTGCGCTCCCACCGCGCAACCATCTCCCGTCCCTGGGTACAGACGCGCATCAACGCATGATCCCCCACCCTATTCACCCGTTCCCCAAACTCACTCTTCGCCACCGCCCCCACCGCGCCCATTGATCCCCCCCCCCCCCCCCCCCCGCGCTTTTCCAACCACCACGCTCCCCAGTTAGTTTCCCAACCCTCCCTTCCATAGAAATACCTAACTACCCATGGCTCAGGTCGTCGCTGACGAGGCTACAAACGACGCAACAAACTCTTCCAACTCCACCCCTCCTGACACCACCGTCACCCCCGATCCCCCCGTCAACAAGCACGCTTCAACCGCCCTGCGCTCAATGGATCGCCATTCCAACCAGCCCCGCATCCACGTGCAGAACGCCACCCGACCCCACAGCTCCACAAAACCACAACTCTCCTCCACCCATCTCAACGGCTCCTCCTCCCACTCACCCGTCCTTCCCGACGCGCTGCACCACCCGCACCCGACCACTTCAGACCTGCCCCCGCGTCAACCCGCCGACCAAACGCACCACTCGCAACGTCTGCACCCCAATAACAACACCACCCTCCACCACCCGCTCCACCCCATTCCCGCTTCGAAACCACTTTCCACCTCCCAATCCACCACCAAATCCGAGCCCTCAACGCTGCCCTCTCAACCAGACACCGCACCCGATTCCTCTTCGCTCGACTTTTCTCGTCCGCCCCACGCGCCCCAGCCCTTCAACATTGTATCATCGCTCAACGACATGTCGCTCAACCCGCAGATCGACTATCCGTCCACGCTGCAGATCATGCCCATGGGCCCGCCCCAGATCATTCCCATTCACCCACAGCACCCTGCTCAACTGCCCCATCAACACCGTCGCCATCATCAACCACCAATCATCCATCAGCCCCACCCCCACCACCAGCAGCAGCAAACCTTCGAGCACTGGGTCCCGCAAGAGCGTGTCGGTGCCGTTATCGGCGGTCATGGCACCGTAATACGCAACTTACAAGAGAAGTCCGGAGCCACTATTCAAGTCCACAACGACACCGTTCGTGACGAGCTGAAGCTCTTCACCATTTTTGGTACCCGCGCTCAGTACGAAACCGCCGTTCAGCTCGTCAAGGAAATTGTGGAACGGCCTCGTCCGTCCTCTCATCACTACACCTCTCACCACCCCACCTCGTTTGACGCTCGCTCTCATCAATCCTCCTCTGTGCACTCTAGTAATCACATGTCAACCACCAAGTCTTCCTCTACTTCCGACATGTGTAAAACTGTCTACGTGCCAACCTCTTGTGTGGGTCTCGTAATTGGTCGCAATGGTGAAACCATCAAGAGCCTCCAAGATAGATCGGGAGCCGATATCAAGGTCACCCCGGATCGAAAGGCCACACCGGGTTCAGACGATCGTTCCATTCTCATTTCTGGCACCGAGGACGCCATTGCTACCGCCCACCAGCTCGTCTCCGAAATCGTCAACGATGCCCGCTCGCGCCGTCCCTCTCACCATGGAGCCCTACAACCGGGCGCTACTTTCAAGGGTCAGCCCGTTATCACCGAGGCACTGGCCGTCCCCAACGAGAAAGTGGGACTCATCATTGGTAAGAAGGGAATAACCATCCGCGAACTGCAAGTCAAATCCGGCGCCAAAATCCAAGTCGCCAAGGATGACAGCAGCATTCGCAATGACGGCAGCCGCCCTATTGCAATAACAGGAGCCAGGTCTCAAGTTGAGGACGCTAAAGCCATGATTGCGAATAAGATTAACGTCAGCATGCTCACTATCATACAACCTCCGTCTACATTCCAATCGCCGTTCGTTGGCACACACGGCATGACGCTTCCGCCTGCCCAACCGCACGGAATGCAGTACGTGATGCCGCCCAACGTCTACGACCCAGAGTACTCCAATGGCCAAATACACACATTTCCGCAAGTTGTCGACCTTACTGACCCTAATAACTCCCATAACCGCCATCCCATGGCCTACGTGCCGTCATATTTTGGATTTAATAACGTCGCGCCCATGACGCAGCATGGCCAGTATACCCCACAGGCAATGCAGATGCCCTTCAACCATGGCGTTCATACCTTACATCAAGCTCAACAACCCCAGTCCTCACAACAGCAACCCTTGCACGACCAAGCATCTCTGCAAGGTCCACAACAAATACAACAGCAACCGCAGCAGCAGCAACAACAACAACAGCAAACACAACAACAGCTTCAACCGCCAGAACAGGAATCGCAAATACCTGCTTCTGCTGTAGTGCAATCACAACAGCAAGTGGACGGTGTAACTCCTCCAGCTAATATGGTCGCAAGGGACGCTAATTCGGGTTTTGTCATGTTTCCTTCGCATCCTTTTCATCCAATGGCCTCTCAAATCCAGCCTCAGCATTTGTATCCGGGCATCCCCAATCCACGCGTTTTCCCGCCTCGTGAGTCGCACGCACACGCTCATGCGCAAGCACAAATGTTGGCTCATGCCCAGGCTCAAGCGCAAGCCCAGATGCACTCGCAACCGTACTCACAGCTCCAGCCCATGGGGGCAGCACAACCAAATGAAGCGGCTGAGGCTGGCCCTCTTCTTGATCAGCAAGCAATCGAAACAGCCCAGAATCCAGCGCCCGTACCAAGTGAGATCGAGCAACAAAACCGATGAGATCCGTAGCCCAGTAGCCGGTCTTTCAACTGACATTCAATCTGTAACTACATCTCATAAAAAACTCCGTATCACCGTGTACATAAACAAGTGGCTTCCTTTACAACGAGGGCAAGGAACTGCTCATGGTACTCCGAAAATAGCCGTCATAGGCAGCGGTGGTGCAGAACGGACAAAATCGCATCTCAGTTGATCGTAGTCCACCGAATAAACCACCATGTCGTTCTTGTCGGACGTCGCAGAGTTGAAAAGTGTTCACTTGTTTCTCACAGAACACATCGACGCTTTAGCTTGGGCGTGAAGTTGTCTGGTTCATGAAACATATGGCTTTTTCACGTTCCTTGTTGCGCGTCATCTGTGCCGGTGGAGCTACAAGTCATTCAATTTGCCGCATGAATGACGACGGCGAAGAAGCAGAGCACGCAAATTTTGGCCCGACGACCACAAGCATCTCGAATCACACGAGAAATAGAATGATGTACAGCTGGCTTGAAAGCATTGGTCACAATTTTACCTTCGACAGATAAGAAAATGGTCGTTGCCCTAAGCTTACTGATCAACGACGCTTAAAATGGGGGAGACATGCTCGTGCGTTTGTGTCGATAACCCTCACCTTTGTATGGTTCAAAAGCATGGAAGGCTCAGATATCACGACACTCCAACGGTGAAGAGTAGTAGTACGTGGTAAAGCTTTATCACCCTTGTATCCTCTTTGTGTGGACCCAACAATAACCTTGTTTGGTGTTTCCTGCGGGGGCCCAATAGGGTTGCCAATGAATATCATGAACCCCAAAGAAGTGCGCAAGTAGCCCAGCATACACGCACAGATACCGTGCTTGTTCGCCATTTTACCTAACTCCGTGAGCGTTGTCCACGAACAGGAAGGAAGGCCTGGTTTGAATACTGATGTTTGTGGCGAGGGTATATCTACATATCGACAAGAGATGCGACAAAGATAGCCTTCTACCGGTACGTTCATGTCTGTACTTAGTGATAATGGCAGGGTCGGGAGCAGCAGTAGTTTACAGGAATGTGTTTCGCTGTTTCTATCGCACGTCTTCACCTACACCTGCATTGGATGTAGATTTAGCCTGCTTCTCGCCAGACAAAAAGACGCAAGCAGCGAACTGAACTCCGCTTTCGTTATCCCTCACAACGTTTTCAATCTCTCCCGTGAATAAGCTTTTGCTAAGCTTTTCAAATCTAGCCAATAGGTGGGCAAAAGGTAGTCCCTTCGCGCTGCCATTCGTCATCTCTTGTCCGAGTTGTTCACAGAGATGATGCACAACGTCAAAACTTGAGCTTTCCACAACTTCAGATACATCTAGACACTCGCAAAGATCCAGAGATTCTTCCAAGAGCCAATCCAAATTTTTCTCCCTTTCACTTTCCTCGCGAAGAGTGCGCAGTTCATTCCGAAACCAATACTCGGGAAGTCGTGAAAGGGAGTGCATCTTGCTCTCTTCACTCAAGCCGCGTATACAGTTTGAAAGTAGACATTCGACTCGCTGCGCATCATACACGGCTGTAAGTTTCACGTCCTTCACATTGGCTCGGACCTCGGCTTCTACTTGTTTTGTTAGTCCATCTACGTCCGCGTTCGACAAAACGCGACGACATAAATCAAGAAAGCTCTTGGAAGTTGAAGGTTGCAGATCTCCAGACGGTAAGCTCTGGACGGGGGCGTCTGCATAATAAGCGCTATATCGAGCAAGGAGGTTGATCTGCATTGATATAGTGACATGAACAGTAACGATCAAGAAAATGGCAGTTACCAAATGCGTTACACTCGCAATTTTGAGCCTTTCCCAGAGCGAGGCTTTTTCTTGTAGAGGTGGCCGTTCTCTCAATCTCTTCAATATTGCTGAGCAGTCAATGCTTTCGCATGCGGAAAGAATGGCACCAATCTCCGGCAACAACGCCATATACGCCTTTTGAATGGTGTTTTTGTTAGCCAAGAAAACTGCGCGAAGACTTCGAGCGCCGGCAACACGCTCTGCTTCAAGGGTTGAATTGACTGTGTTCATCTGTGTTCTAAAGTATCTATACGCCACTACCAGGCCACCGGCTGTAAGAGTGAGAAAGGTAAGACGACCGGAATTCCTTCGAACGAATCGCATGAGGGATGTGAAATGGGTTGAATTGGCAGACATTTTGTAGAAGAAGTGCTTCTGAGGCCAACGAAGGCTGATTGCTCGACAAAGAAGATGGCGCCAAAGGGGTCCGGTGCGTAGCAATGGGCTTCTGGTCTTCACAGAAGCTTGAAACTTGCCATTGCTGTTTCTATATTTACGGGGGAGATATTTTGGGGTTTTATTTTGGCCAATTATGGAACCATGACACGTGTGAGGTATGGTGCTCCTCCTTGGTCATTAACCTCGGTTACCATTTAACCTTACAGCCTGTTGGCATTTCACATTCCCGGGCGACCCAAGAGGCTACCTTGGTACGCCAGCTTCGTCTGCACCTCTGCAGAAACCATTCACGTGCGGACAACAGACTTTGTTGTCACCTCCTCCTCGCCATTCTTGTTGACTCTTGCGATAAACAATGATACTTTATTCCATTCTAAGACGAGCCGCACCTTCATGTATCACGATCATCAAAATGATTTTTCCAGCAACACCAAATTTGAAATACCAACATGACTTTTTCTATAAACATCAATCCTCCATTAAGAGAGTCTGTAGTGTCCGCAAATCTACAGCATTCCGCCCTACATTTGCTGAAACAGAGGAGAACGGGAACCATGCATAGAAGATGGCTGTGGAGCTCGTTTATTCATTGAATGAGGCCACTGCAAATGGCGCGGTCCGCAAATTTTTCACTATGCACATATGTATCTTGGACAGTGGCCGCAGAAATTCTCTGGTTTCCTCCGGAGAGAAAATTATCTTTAACCAGATATGCTTTTATGTAGTAATTAGACATCAAGGACCAACAGTAAAGAAGAAAATAGGTATCGGCACTAGGGTTAATTCCGATATTATTGTTGGAACAGATTGAGAGGACAAAGCTTGGGACGACATGGCACATTAAGAACTCTCGTTCTCGTCTTCTTTCAGAATGAAGAACCTCTGGCGAAGCAGCTGCCTACCGAATTCGAGCAGTCATAACAAGCCCCTAGAACTCCTAGGTATTTGTATGTATATTACCCTTGATGTATAAATTGCTTTTCAACCGTTCCATGGTTTTTGGTCCCCGTCGGAAACCCGACGGCGAATCCATTTCGCTTTGCTCGAAAACCCAAAAAGCAAAGTCCGCTACACCACGTTAAGGTAAATTGCATGTGCCCCTAGGTCCTAGCTAGGCCAGTATCGCAACAGCCTTTGGAGGAACAGGTGAAGGTTTCATTGTATTTCTTGGATGTCAAATTTCGATTTGACATCCCCGAAGTTCAAGAAGAAGCGAAAGTGTTCATGCTTATTGCAAGAATCCGCAAAACTTGTTATGCAGAAGCGGAGGCGGAGGCGAGGTACAAGTGGTTCTTTCTCAGTTCTTCATGCCACTCATGTAATCATTCACCGTCTTAGCACCCGGTTCTATCATACCAAGGGTACGTGCTCATCGAAGAAACTAAATGTACATGTAGCATTAGCGCCAAGAAAGAAGTAGAGCAAGCAATGTTGAGGTGTTTGTTGCCGATTCGGACCAGACACCAAGACTTACCTCTACTGAACAAAAGCAAGGACATGGCTGTTTTCTGGCATAGTTAAACTGAAATACAGAGAGTAGACCTCGGGTGTAGGATGAAGGTATTGATAGGTTTGGGGTCTGATTGGCCGGCCGCGATCTCAGGAGGAGCAGGCCACGTCGTGCCTCTTTATTTATATTGCTCCTAGAAGAGGGCTTGTAGCTAAGATATATTACGCTGTGACGCTTTTCTAGCTTGCAGCGTCACGTGAAAGTATTGTAGTTAGAATAACAGACAGTTTAGCTTGTAGTATGTGACGCTGAAAGCATGCCTCTCTCATGGAGGTCTGTTTACTCAGGAAGGTGACTCTATTTCAAGGGCACCGTCGTCGTTAATCGTGTGCGTGTCGTGTGGACACTGGTGACAGTTGTAAGGCTCTGAACGTGAACGCAGGTTGCCCCAACTCTTTTTGTGTTTGTAAGGCTCGTCACACTCCCCTGGAGTTGGGGTAAGCTTCGTGGGGTCGTATATGTAGTGCGCGGATCATGCGCACGAATACTTGTCGCTTCACAGCCTTGGTCATAATGTCCGCGAGCATGTGCGTGGTTGGTATGTGTTTGAGTTTGATGTGTCTCTTACGTATGTGGTCTTGGATGTAGTGTCGTCGCAGATCGATGTATTTCCGTTTCTTTGTCGGTGCAGTGTTATTAGCTACGTCAATCCCCGATGTGTTATCGATGTGCAACGTGGTTGGCGTCGTTGTCGTGCATCTCATGTCAAAGAGGAGTCGCCTTATCCATTGGATTTGTTGTGATGCTGAGCAGGAGGCGACGTACTCGGCTTTAAAAGTAGAGAGAGCAGTGATGTGTTGTTTTTTGGAGTACCACATAAATGGAGTTCCGTTAAAGCAGTGTACTGTGCCTGACATGGATTTGCGATCCGTAGTGTCGTCTGCGTGGTCTGCGTCCGAGTAGGTGTGGTAGTACCGCAATAGGCTGGAAATGTCAAACGAGGCGGTTGTGTGTTTCATTAATATGCCAAGGTTAGTGGTGCCTTTGAGATACCGCATCAAGCTTTTCAATGCTTTCCAGTGTCGGTCGCAGGGATTGGAGAGGGCCGCGGCGAGTTTGTTGACGATGTAGAAGATGTCCGGACGGGTGGGATCTGCGATGTAGCGAAGTTCTCCAACGATTGATTGGTACGACTCATTAGAATATGGGAATGGTTTGTCGAGGTTAGTGGTTTTGTGCAAATCTATGCCATCGGGAAAAGGTGTTTGTTTCGGGTTGCAGGTTTCGAGCTTGAGTCGATGTAAGAGGGCAGTTATGGCGTGTGGTTGTGAGAGGTGAATATCGCCGTTGCCTGTGCGCTGTACTTTCCATCCGAGGTAATTGTTTGGGAAACCAAGACGCTTCACGACTTTGTATTTGTCTAGCAAAGCGTGGTATAGGCTGTCAATTTCTTGTGTTGATGTAGATGTGACTTTAAAGTCGTCGATTGTGACATATATGAAAGTGGTTTCTCCGGCGCAATGTTTGATAAATAAGCATGGGTCTGCATCGGATTGTGTGAATCCGATGGATTTCAAGTACTTGGTGTTCTTCGTTAGGTAAATGTATCCTGCTGATTTTCCACCGTATAAGTTACCTATTAGGAGTCCGGTGTGGTTGTGATGTTTAAATTTGCCGTCGAATTGGGGTAGCTCCTTCACGTAAACTGGTTTCTCGTATTCAAATTTCTCCTCGAGGAAAGCGGACTTGATATCGAAATGTTCGACATGGAGCCGAAAGGTAGCCACCATTGCCAGCAGTAGGCGGCTGGTGACTCGATTGGCTGTATACGTGGTGGTTTGGTTGGGGTCATAATGAACGTGTGGCACCATTTTGTCTCCTCTTACGACGCAGCGCGCACGCCTGCCGATGATTTTGTTCGAGGTATCGCGTTTGTACATGTAGGTCATGCGGAGTGGGAGCGGTTTGATGTGTGCTGGAACTTGCGAATTCGGTATCCATTTGATGATGCCGTTGTCCTTAATGTATTGTAGTTCGGAGTTGTGGGCCTTGTGCCAGTGATCAGCATCGGGGTATTTCCTCGCTTGGGATCGTGATAGGGGTGGTGGTGTTGTGTATGTGATCCTGAGCGGGATAGGGTGAGGTGTAAAGGCTTTATGCGCGTGTGAGATGCCTACTACGGTCTTTGATGGGTCGGTGTGTGGGTGGTAGGGTTTGAAATCTTTGATCCGCGTATGAAAGACACGGTTCGTCTTTGTTTCGAGGACTGCGATTGTGGAGTCGTTGAGAGGGTGTAGGTAGCGACAGAGCGTGGCTCGATGTTGCAGTTTCTTGCGGGTTGATTTGTTGGTTTGTGTTGGTGTTGTGCCGTACTGGCCAAATATGAATAGATCTCGTGAAGACGGAGTTGTGCCGAACCAGTCGGTGTATGGTATTTGATTAGTACCAGAGTGCAATGTTCGGTTGTATTTGTGAGTTATGTCTCGCAGTGCGTCTTCCCAATATTTGTCGGGGAGATTACTATGTGTCAGGGCGGCTCTTGTGGCGGCCAGAAACGTTGAGTTGATGCGCTATGCTATTCCGTTTTGTTGTGGCGTGTATGGAAGAGATGTCGAGTGGTGTAGGTCGTGTGATTCGTACACGTCGTGGGCTTTTCTTGATATATATTCTTTCGCGTTGTCAGTACGCAGTGCTTGGACCTGTCGACCAGTATAATGGTGTATATCCTTGAGTACTGAGCCGATGCGGGCGGGTAGGTGTTGGCGGCTCGGCATGAAGTCCAGGATGAGGTATCGGGATTCATTGTCAATGAAAGTAGTGAAATAGCTATTTCCTTGCCGGGATTTGGGTGTAATGGGGCCACATATGTCGCTGCCGAGGGACATGTGAGCAACTCGAGGTCTGGTGATGCTTTTGTATGGTGTGGGACGTTGTTTGGCTAGACGGCAGGGTTGGCACGTAATTGTAGGAATTGGGGATTTCAGTGATGCCGGGAGGTGTTGTAGCAGGGATCTTTTTGCCATTTGTTGTAGGGTATGTGGCTTGACGTGATTGAAGATGAGATAGAACTTGTGGAAGTCGTGGGTGATCTTGGGGTTTTCATCGGTCGGAAAAGGATGCGATGTTGGGATTTGTATGATTGGTGGTTTGTGTGGGATCGTTGAGGCAGTGATGTGTTCTGTAGCTCTTTTACCATTGTGTTTGTATCGGGGCTTATGCTGTTGGTGTATTTTTTGGGGGGTGGGGACTGGTGTAGTACGGGAGGCAAACACAGAGGTAGTTTGTTTGTTGTGGCGGTCGAGGATGTAGAGTCCGTTGTGGAATGTGGCTGTTCCAATACAGGAAGGTAAACGTGGGTTTAGAGTGTTGATGATGTAGGCCCGATGTGGAGTGAATGATACCAGGCCCCACTTCTTTGCTGTGTCATGTACTGATAACAGGGGTCTTGAGATCCTTGACTTGGCCACAGCGGGTACATTAAATTGATATCCAACATTAGTTGTCACCTGAATAGGACCAGCGTGCGTTGCGTGAGAGGTCGTCTCGGTAGCAGTTTTTGTTAGTATGAGGTTTTCCAGCGCGTGCATCGTTGTCGTAGGTGTGGGAACGTGGGTGGGCGATGCTGCTGAGTCAAGAGCAAACGTACTCGTTACGTCATTGTCGTCGTCGTTTTCGTAGGGCGTGAAGGGGTCCTCGGTAGCGACTGCTTTCGCCTCCGTTTTGCGTCGCATGCGTCGACCGGGGGTGCGCTCCCTCGTGGTGGCAAATTGTTGTTGCGGCTGTGGTTGAGGAAACACAGGAGGAGTGTAGAAGGGGTTCGCTCTCTGGGGCGTCAATTCTGATGGGGCTTGGAAGGACGGTGGTGGTGGCGCGAATGGAGGATACTGAGGTGGGCTGTACATATAATACGGGACCCGAGAGTAAAACTGCTGCTGCCACATTGGAGGCGCGTAGAAACCACGTCCACGTCCACCTCGCCCACGGCCTCCCCTGCGGCCACGAGGGCGTGCGCGGGGGGCTCTTGATTCAGTCTAAGTTGAGGTACTGGCAGTACCGCTGCAGAGGTTGTCCCTGCCTTCTGCTGTCTTCAATCTTGTCTCGAATTCGGCGATAGTTTTGGGAACACTGTTGGAATCGTACCAAGTGTCAACGATAGTTTGAAGATGTGGAATTCCGCCGAGGCCTCTGATCATGAAGTCTATCTTGGTTGATTGTAAGGTAGCGTTGGGAAATTTGGTTGTAACCATCTTTGATCGGATTGCTCTATGTTTTTTCACGTATTCTGCGATGGACATGTCCGGTTCAAGAGTAGTATATTCAGCCTCTTGGCGGAGTAACTGGTGGTCGGCGGTTGTCGCAGATTGGAGACTTGAGGATACAGCGTTGATGATCTCTATGAGCTGTGTGTCTGGTCCGATGTCGATGGGTATGTCGAGATCTTCGGGGATACTGCGCATCAGATGTGTGCGTAATTTAGCTCTTTGTCGGCGATAGAGATTGTGGTTTGCACTCGTTGGGGAGGGGGTTGATGTTCTTCGGTGATAAGGTTTTCCATGTCGTTCATTATCACGAAATTTTCTATGGCCATTTTCCATGCATTTAGATTGGTACCATCTTCTTTCAGGGTTGGAAAGGCTGGCACATGCACGTCTGTATAGTTGGACGGAGCAGCCATTGGTGTTGGTAGTAAAGTGTAGGGAATGTTCTTTGCCACAGCGGCAGGGGTTCCGAGAGGCGTTGGGCTTGCAGGAGGCGTTATTCCGGTATTTGACTCGGTTTGTTGAGTGTGGCTCATTTTGTGAAAGATATGTGCGGTTTAAGGCTTTGTGGTTTGGCGTTGAGGTGTGGAGATATAATTTTGGTAGCGTTGTGGCCTGTTGTTTCGTGTCGTTCGCTTTGGGTATCTATTGGGGTTGGATGTGGTGGGCTTAGGCATGTGTGGTAGCGTGGGTGCCCATAACCTGTGACGCTGAAAGCATACCTCCCTCATGGAGGTCTGTTTACTCAGGAAGGTGACTCTATTTCAAGGGCACCGTCCTCGTTAATCGTGTGCGTGTCGTGTGGACACTGGTGACAGTTGTAAGGCTCGTCACACGCACAGACCTGGATGGCAAGGAAGTTGATCCAGCGTTGCTTGAATATGCGCGCAGTAACGAAACCGTGGTACATACTGCAGACTCGCTGTGTGATATCCGCGATGGACCCAACGGTATTGAGCTATTAGTCCAGTGGGATGGTTTGCCCGATGAGGTAGACCGCACGTGGGAACCACTCAGCAATATAGCAGAAGATCTACCTGGCGTATTACAGGACTTTCTTTACACGACGAAAAAGAGAGAGCTCAAACAACGAGCTATGCGACCATGCTTTCCTGAAGAAACAAACTAACATTGTTTCTGAGGCCACTATAGCGCGTAAGAACTCGCTGTTAGTCGCTGTCGGTTATCCTGAGCGCCGTGGAGCCAGTGCTCTCAGCTGCTGGTTAGAATCTTGGCAATCTACACTACTTTAATAAAGCCCTGGAGGATGAGGAGAAGAGAGAGAGCTCCTCATCGATCCGTTGGCCTTTGGTGTGCCTTTCCCTGCGAGCGAATTGCGCGAAATCCCGCAAATCCGCATAACCTGTTATAGACCGTGAACCCAGGCAAGGTCGGTTTTCTTCTCCTTGTATGTCAAAGAGGTCTGTAACCGCTGGGCATGATGGCTAAAACTTCTTCAGAATTGGTTCAAGTAATGACGAGAAATCAGAAGCGATGTGTGCAAGAAGCTTGTTAAGGTTGTACGGTGATAATACTAATACACCAGAGTGCTATCATATGGTTTTTGAGAAGTCTGTGGGCCACCAGACCGTGATGGATAGGGCAGGCTGGAAGTGTTACACTTTGGTTCCACTTTGCCCTGGGTGACCAAAGAAAAGGGGTTTAGAGGTGTATTGAGTGCCCAGCCGGTTTCTCGGTCGTGGTGCAAAGTTGAACTGCCAAACTTGGCACCCTGTGTTGACAAGTAGTGAACTCTCATTGGAGCAGAATCTCGTTTATAATATACATGTGAGGGCTGAGATACGAGCGATTTACGTGAAAAGTGTTCCACTTCGCCCTGCCCAGGAAGTTAGTTGGACAAGAACTGTCAGCACATGCTGAAAAGTTTTCGCGGCTGCCTTTATATATGGGAGCTCCCACAGCTGGTTCGTCTTCTTCTTTTTTCGCAGGTTCATAGCCTTCTAGTGGGTATCTAGGAAACTCCGGGACACTCGTAGAGAGACATCACGGTTAAGATAATTGTGGTTGTTGTCATCTCCATCAGAAATGAGATACCATTTTCAACTACTCACAGGGATTCACAGATATGCGGAGAGATCCGCACTAGAGCCAAAATCGTCCTACAAGCACATGTGCCACAGTAGATTGTATCGTAGTTTGCTTGACAGTGGTACTGACCCTTCTGCACACTTCCTCAATAAGCATCCGGGTCGCGATAGGTGAATATTGAGGTAGCTTCCGATATTGATCTCAGCAATGCAGGATCAGAAGTTAGTCTTGGACGGGCAAAATGCTCTTCTTCTTCCTCTGCCGCGTGTCTTTGAAAAGCCAGATTGTCACTGCCTGTTTCCGCTTCGGCATTCTGAATCTGGGGTGCTTCCGAACCTCCGGTTGCTTCCCGTTCATCATGCAAGTGGTCTTCGTCGGCAAAACGTTCGCTTGTTTCTTCCTTCAGTTGTTGATGGGCTTCATCGTGAGCTTCTTTTTCCATTGGTTGTAGACGTCTGAAGGCTGCGTTAGATCCTGAAGATGACAAAGGCCGAGCATCATCTTTCTCAATATAGTTCTCGACAACCACGTATCGTGTCCAGGTGTTCTTCTCATCTCTGGGTGCCCTATCTTCTGCGCTGATTTCATCTGCGGCTCTGGCATCTTTCACACTGTCTGTCTGCGAAATAGCACCTTCATCATCATTGTAATTGTTCCCCTGAACCCTTCCTGTCCATTCTCCTCGTTTCGATCGTACGACATGTCCGAGAACCGATGAGCGCCTCGCAATACTTGCCCTGTTATTCGAAGTGCTATGGACAATAGGCTGCCTCCCGTTCCTGGTCCACATGAATTCTAACCAACCTGCTGTGATCAACAGAATGATGGCATACACCAACCAATGTACCCATAGCACAGTTGGAGCAACTATGAGAAACAAGCCAAGTGTGATATTCACGGTACCCATAACGAGAACTGCGCTCCCGATCAAACGATGAATAAAACGGCATATCCTTGTAGCCCGGCTGAGTATCATTCGGGGCGCCTCAGGTCTGTTGATCATAACTAGAACAGGATTTACTCGCATTTGAGCTATTATTCCCACGGACGCTACGAAGGGCTGTAGAGAGGCTAGAATGATTAAAGCAATTCCTAAACGTGCGTGTACGAAGGAGCCTGATACGGTTCGTCTTGCATAGATCGCAATGCCAATTCCAATCCAACCCAAAAGAAGTCCAAGTGATTGTAGTAAGAGATGGGCGACGAAGTACTTTGGGCGCCCGTTTGGGTGCTTCAGATATCTAGCGATAAATGCCCCAGCGTTCATCAGAACTCCCCAAGCAAAGAACATCACCAAACCATGAACTAGAGGGCGCGAAAAGTATCGTGAGGAGTCTCCAAGAACATCTGATTCCACGTACGCGTCGAAGGAAATTCTCAACAGATCGTTGGAGAATTGTCCATTTTCAAGTTCTCCACCAAATACAAGAAAGAACTCGTTCGGGGTGTCTATATCATCAGTTTCGGTTCTATTTGTGACTATGTCCATCGAAGCTCCTTGTCTCGGCATTAGCGCCAATTCTCTTGATCGCCCAGGACCGGTGAAATGGACTCGTTCCTTTAACCACGTACGGGCTTGGGTAGAAACAATGTCAATCTCACTTCCATCAAACTTACCGGCAGAAATGATGTGACTGGAAGGCAAGCGGTTGACAGATTGAGATCCACTGTACAAAACTGCAATACCTAAACGACTTTCATACGCACCCTCGAAGGAGTTCAGCCCCTGTGCCATGGCGGCTCCTATACGAGGAGCTGGCCCTCTAGGCATAATCCGCCACTTAACGGAATCCGTTTCTGATGCTAAGACACTTTCATTACCATCAGTAGGGGACTCAAGATCGTTTTCGAATGTGGTGCGTCCATGTTGGTATTCAAGAAGCCATACGTCGTTACTGGGACATAACCCCCCGGTTCTCTCACTTGCGTAACAACCACCAAAGACAACCAGATCACGATTAGCTGTAAACGAGCTTGCCTGATGCCACATTGCATGAGGTTTTCGTGTAGAGTACTGGTGAACGTGTCCGCGGAGTTTTCTCCAAGTTGCTTTATATGGATCTTTCTCATCAAATGAGCACTTGTACGTGTTACTCAAGGGCCCATCTTTTCCGTACCCGTGACTAATAATTAGGGCTGGCTGAAGACTTCCATCAGGTTTGCTGAACCTCTCTAGACTTCCTATTGCGCCGTACCGGGGCTCTGGTATATCTCCATCGACAGTTACTCGTTTCCATGTGAAATTTCGGAACTCCATCACCCACATGTCTGTATTCATCTGAACTCCATCTGTCGTTCCCAGGGCCACGTACAGAAACGGAGAATTCTGACCATTTACGAAGCGATAACCGCCAACTGTGCCGAAAAGGGGAGGGGGGTGTTCATCGGAATCCATGATGTTTGAGGCAAGAAGACCCCATCTGTTCTGCGAGACAATGTAGGTCCAGGTATCCGATTTTGGACCGTGCGCATCCCGACCACCGTGAACTATGAGTAACGGACCGTCTCCGGAATTGACAACAACAGAAAGGTGTTCACTTCGCGGAGATGGGCGCCTCGCGGTAGCGAGTTCCACAGGAGTGAGAGAGAATCGATGATGAGCAGTGATAGAATGGAACAAATAAGCAAAAGAAAAGAAAAGCAAAACCCTTGAGTTGTCGGCTTTCATGCAGAGACGACACCACATTAGGAAAGGAGCGTACGGAAGTACATTAAGGCAAAACACTTTCTCCTCGTTGTGCAGATTCGTGTCTTACTTTTTTCGTTCCCTGGCTGCTGCGACTAGCAAAGATACTAGACACGGGCTCTAGACACCGGTTCTAGTTTCCTTATTACAAATACGGCCATTGCATTGGTAAGACTTGCACATGCAAAAACAGGGCCAGTGGCTTACGCTTGACGTCTTTACAGTCATATTAGAAAAGCATCCTATTCCACTTTCCCGTAGATGTGAGTGAGAATGAGAGGATGTCTCGAGTATTTCTAATATGTGAGACCGTCGATACAGCCAGCCGTATTCATGAAATGAATGCAAGTCTTTTGTACACAAAAGTTGTGAGAGATATTTACCTGAGAGTGTTAGGGAGCAACTTCGTGTATTCCCCATGACGCGTAAGCTGAAGTACGACAGGAGTGACGGGCTCATTCGATGATCGGTGACACCCAAGAAGAGTTAACTGGTTTGTCGGCATGTGTAAGGAGGATACGAGGGTGGGACGGCTCGAAAGAACTTGTCCCTATCCAAGCTGTATCTCTCTGTGGGACAGCTTCTACAACTGTATACAACTGGATAATTTTTGGGAACAAGAGCAATGGAGCATCAGAGCCATAGAAGTTATAGGAGAATAGAGACTTGTTTGGATGGGGAGAGAGTACCAGCTTTCCACGGTGCCGATCGTCTATCCTACAGAGGACGAATCTCAGTTAATCTCGATAAAGAGATACTCAAGACATCCGTGGTTGTTTAGCCTTACTACCGACACAGGTGCAAGCACTGTTCAAGGTTGCTATTGGTGGCCGAGCGAAGAAATAACGACTAGAGATAAAGACTGAGACTGTAATGGACGCGCATTCCGTTGGAGTCTGTGTGACGAGAAAATTATGGAAGTACACTTGGCGAACCTAAGAAGGGCAGACCCCTTGACATGGGTGAAGGCCGCGAGTTCAAGGAAAAGTAACATGCGTCCTCATTCCACACCATTGCGCACTTGTAGAACGTACGACGTGGCATGAGGATCGCTCTTCAACTCTGCAGTTCGCACACACAGCCTGTCATTGCGCACAGTCCGAATGAGCAGATTCAGGAATCTGTGCGACTGCGATGCAGGGAAAAACCTTTCCAGAAATGGAGAGACGGCAAAAGGAGAATGCGTGTTCGATCTCTGCATTGAGTGCAAAGCTTTTGTTCCCATCACTGCGAAAGTTATCAGCTCTTCTGGGTATGCCAAGCTCACAAACCAAGCATTACAGGGTGATTCATGCGTAACAGCTGGGCGAGGTATGAAAACAACCTTGCAGCGCGGTGGGGTCGATTGATATGCATTGCGTTTCCCTCCCCGACAACGGCTGTTCATCGACGCAATGCAAACGTCGTGAATTGTGGATGCGAAAATCCTTCAGGTAACAACTGGGCTCGACAAGCATTGCTCCGAGGCAATCATAACGGCTGACACGATAGGAGAGGTGCGAATGGAGCATTACGACGTCTCTGGAGCCTCTGGGTACAGGACATACTCAGATATACCAGTCGTGAGTAGTATAAAAGAGGCCTACCGGTCGGACAGAAGCTGAACCTGCGGAAACACCACAGATACTTGGAGCTCAAATGCCAAGGCACATCAACGACATAGCACTATCAACTAGCGGAAAACTGAACCGAAGTGTAGAACGATGGCTTTTAACAAAGCAATTGACCTTGACTTGTATGGACGTGGCTTCGACGGGATTTTCGGAGACGGCTCCGAGTTCGACATCAAGAGGCATGCCCTGCGGAAGCAAAAGGCGATGGAAGATTTCAAAGTTCACGTCAAACCAGGGATGCACATTGACTATGATCTGTACGGGCGAGATGATCCAAGGGTGTTTGAGACTACAGAAGAAGCCGCTGCCGACCAGGAACCACTTCTAAACACGGAGAGGACGCGAGTGAGGCGGCTCTCTGCGAGGTCCTTTCTTGTGCCAGTGAAGATATTGAAGAAAAAAGTTGGAGCTTTTGTCCGGAAGCTATCCGGGAGCAGTGCGAGAAACAGAAGCGATGGCGATTCACGGAGAAGTGCCTCAGTGCAATCGGTAACTCCAGTAACGGTGCGTGAAGAGAACCTGAACGACATCGATGGTGTTCCGGTGTCGGATGGAGAGGCTGGTGTTCCTTCTTTGAGGCCAATCAGTGATGTGCGTCACGAGGTTGAGGAAGGTGTGCTACAAGACGAAGAAAAAACCAGTGCCCCGACACTACTGCATGAGAGCAACTTGGTAACTATTGTGGAGTCTGCAGTTGAAGTGACGGAGTCTGACGCCGAAGAACCGGCATATGACGATAGGGTTGACAATGCTCCGCGTAGGGTGCGGAGCAAACTACCCAGCGAAGAGGAGCGGCCCTACATCGAGCCGGGGATGGTTGCCAAAGTAATCGCAAAGCTCAATTCGGCGAACAGCGTCGAATTCAGACAAGCGTCATCGTTTGTGAAGAAGACGAGCTTGCTCCCGCTCACTCCAAATAACGCCCGTGCTGTGACAATGATCAACTCGTCAGCCGATGGAACTGAATCCGGCTCTTCCGAAACTGTTTCAGATGCGATCTCGCTGACGCAAAGTTCAGTTGCGTCAGAAGCGAAAGAGTCGTCCGGGAAGTCGGTGATCTTTGACGTCTCTCCCTCCGGGAGAGTCGAACGCCTACGCAGCCTCTTCCAGGAGGAGGATAGCCCCAGCCTCTTCCAGTACGGTATGGGAAGCTCGTACGCAGCTACGCAAGCGCCGCGCAGTGGAATGGGGAACAACAAGGAGTTGAATGGTGCGGCACAGCAGCCTGCGATTTCATCGCCCAGAGATCTATTCTCAGGTTTGGCCGACCACAACCAGAACTCATTCACACCGAACGTGGAAGGCCTCAACACAAGAAGCGTCGATTCAAAACGCGTGTCTGTTGAGGAAGTTGCTGATGCGGCTGCTGTCGGTGCTCCACTCTTTGTTGACCAGTCAAAGTCGCGAGGAGAGTCCGTCAGCAGCAGCGAAGAAACCGCCTTACCGCTTGTACCGAGGGGTTTATCGTGCGACAGTCAAGCGGACTTGGATGATGGTGGGAAATTGGAAGAACCGACCCGGCGTGAACTATGCGACGTCAGTGGGGGCAATGCATACGTGCAGCAGCACGAGAACAAGGGAACGCATGCCTCTTCGGGATCTGTTCAAGAGTCTGGTAGTGGAGTGGAACCCCTTGCGGAAAACGGCATAGTTGAGAACAGTTTGCGCACGGAAGGATCGCAGGATTCTCGAACAACTTCCGCGAAGAGTGCGGAACCATGGGCAGCGAATCTAGAGGGAGATAACGCTCCGGCCTCCGCTTCAATGGGTAGCACTAACGCTGTAGTAACAGTATCGTCAGGCGAGGACAAGGAGTCACAGAATGCGATCGATGGTGACAAGTCAGGAGCGGAAGCTGAGACGAGCTCGCAGGAGTCTTCGGACGTTCCTGTCGGAGCGTCAAATAACCGCATTACCCTAATAGATGCCACTCCGTTATTATGGTCCAACATGTTCGATGAGTACGTTGAAACTGATTAGTGAAGTCCTTGTGGGTATACTCCACTGGCTGTGACTACAACACAGATATGCTGCGGGACGGCGTGCAGACGATCCGAAGTAACAGGGTCATAGGCAGATGCGAACGGTCCCCGACATACGCCCAAGCCAGTGGCGCGGGAGGTAGATTCCTCACATACCAGAGACAACAGCTCAGCGCAGACCTATTGACGCCATAATCTGTTGCCAAGAGTGGAAAAAGTGAGAGCTGGAATCTGGACAACACGAGGATTGCTCCGAACGACCCTTGTACCAACCTTTATGTCGCACCGTCTCTTGCGCAACACACTGCGTCAGCAGCTTGGGGGAAGCTAGTATGATAGTAAGAGATTGTAAAGCATGTAGCCCTTAGCTGACGTCCTGTGGTGGAAAGGGCTGGAATAGCAGAGAAAAGAATAGAAAAGGCGAGCCGCGTCAGAACGAAATGGATCCGCTCTCAGGTCTTCCCGCAGAAGCTTGGTGCTGATCTTTCAATGTTCCGAGATTATAGCTAGTGAGCGCAACACGGCTGCTGCAAAGTGAGAGCAGCAGTCATCGGCTACATTCCGGGGACATGAATAGAGATTGGTACTTCGGGACAGAGAGAATCTTTCTTTCCGAGGAGCTTCATGTACATAGCGTTTAGCATGCCAGACGAAGAAAAGCTCCCCTGTAGAGTTAGATTCTACCACAATGCCGTAATCAGGTAATGTGTTCCCATAAAGAGGAAGAAGAGGAAGAAAGCATGTAGTTCGTGGTTTCCAGATAGGACACAAACAGCAGGAGCGGAACTAGAAGGTTGTTTAGAATCAACTAATCGGTGAACTCTCAACACCAACAACACGCCAACAAGAGTGGTTTCATCAGTGCGGATACAGGGTTACTTGCAGATAGTGAATGCGTTGCGAAGGTGCTGTGCAACCAAAAGAACAGAAACTGATTATAACTCCTGTGACATGTGAAAACACCCCTCACGGGTAGGGTGGGTAGGGTAGCAATCCTACCCTTGTAATCAGGTGCATAGGAGTACATGAAGGGCACGTGCATCTCGCCTTCACGTGGTGTGCCTGACTCCGATCCCTTTTCACCGGGGCAGAGCGAAATGAGAACGCAGACGGATCTCCAACGGAGGCGAAGGACGGAAGTACATGAAGACGTATCACAACATGTGCGTTCTGTGGGGCCAAGATTCTGAACGAGAATATGTAAAGCAGGAGCGCAGAACTGTTTTCACGACTTGAATGTACTAACAAGAGACTACAGCAAGGGCTCGTTTGGGCACTACGGTTGAAAGGAAAAGGTTAAGGGTTGGCACTGCTAACCTTTCTCTGGACGGAAAGTTGACTTCAAATCCAAAGAGCCCTGTAGTTATTAATTGTTAGGCCACACGACGTTGCGAGAATCGTTTCTCTCTGCAAGGTTTCCGTACAGCGTAGACGTAGTTCTCCAGGAGAACTTCTCCTCTTCTTCTCGATTTTGGACCAGAAACCCAATGAAGATAGAAGCAGGAGGTGTGCATATCGCCGACATAGGCTTTTCTTGCGACATGGAAGACCTAGTCGTTTTATTACGCCAAACAAGTCACGCTGGGTGGAGGCAGAATACAACCTCTCATACCTCATCGACTTAGTCGTTGGGTCAGAGTTGCTGGCCCGACAACGTGTTTGCAGACTCTCCTAATCCTGTATTTGATGTACATAGCCTACGACGGTTTCGGTCGCGAGTACCACGAGATGTTGCAAAGTTCGTTCGTTCGTTCAATCAAAGGTCATCTTCACGTTTTCGTTCTTGACAGTAACCCCGACTCACCTGGTCTCCGTGGGAGACCCGCGCGCGAGCCCATTTCGTTCCGGCCGCTTAGTCGCGACTCGGGTTCAGACACACCACGTAAAGGCGGGTTGCGTGTGTCCATCTTCACGTTTAATTCATGCCGTGGCACTCCCGAAACGGGTGTAGCCAATGTGTTGATAAAGAGACCAAGAGCCAGTCTTCCGAAGTCTCCTCGTACTGCGGCTTATTGTTCCTCTTCGCTACATAAACTGTCCAGAGGTGACACATTGCGCGACAGAAGACCTGCGCTATCGAACAACGTAAACGCACTGCGAAACTGTGTTGCAGCCGGAGCACATGAAATATGGGAAGCAGGTAAGCTCAGTCCGCTCAGCGAGGTCAAGCCGGCTGGCATTGGCGTTTGTTCTTATACAGCTGAAATCATTGCCATGACTGAAGCGGTACAAACGCTCCCTCTAACAACAGGGGAAGTGATCCGAATATTTACGGACTCTCATGCGGTTGTTACAGCGATACAGGGTGACATGAGACGCCAAGCAAGGCACTTGCAACGTCTTGCGAACACGCTTTACGATCTGAGCAGCAAAAACAAAGTCTATGTCTGCTGGACACCAAGTCACTGTGGAGCAGTCCGGAATGAACGCGTCGACACTCTTGCAAAACGTGGACTTAGTTTGCCGTTGTGAGACCAAGTACGAGTTCCAATTGATATGCTAGACGTTAGAGCGGCACTGTCTTTGTCTATTAGAGGAAAAAGACTCCTTCAGCACCGTCCGCGTAGCATCCAGTAGCAACATTTCTTGAAAAGAGAACGCTCAGGTGCGACTGTGGAATGAATGTGAAGAGAGACTGCGAGCATGTCGTTTTTCGATGCCCGTGGACAAATGCAGCCCGTAGAGAGTTGTTAACCGGTCTCCTGAAGAGGTGTAAGGAAAGTATACAACAGTTAATTCGACATGAGCCACAGAAGTTCTTGGCCTTCCTGAAGAGAGAAAGCTTTTACTGAAATCTTTTCTTCAGCTTCGTAATAGAAAGCTGTTCAACATAGTAAAGAAGAAGACGAAGAAGAAGAGCGTTTGTACATCGTTGGTGTAGATGAAGCTGAATCGATATTTGCCGCTTCGGATTTCAAGAGAGAGTATCGTCGTTGAAAGATCCTTTATAGAAGCAATTCTCATTCCACAGCAAGGGCGTAAATAGTCTGGTATCATGGAGCAACTACGGTTGTGTTGCGGACACGGTACCGATCTGTGATACGGGGATAGTAAAAGGGCGGACTTGCGTAACTTAATCGAAACGCACTGTCGTGAAGTGTTGCAGTCGTTGCTCTTCGCTATATATACTCGTACAAGCTTTCCTTCCTAAAGCGGTTGGGAAAATCGCGTGCACTTGTTCGCTCCGTTTCGGTGACTGAGTCCATGATGGCGGATGCTCGTTGCATTTGGTTCCTACACCTGAGCGATACGAGAAGCGCTCCAAGATTCTGAGAATCTTTCGAAAGGCGACGCGTTCATCATGATCATGCAACCGTCCTCTCGAGAGAAGAAAAGGAGCTTACAGTCTCCTGCATTACAGAAAGGCTACCACGGCTACCACTCTGCGTGATGCCCTCGTTCGCGTGTTCGGTCAGCTGATGTTCATGCATTGTTCTTGAGCACGTCCTATCCGTTCTGTGGTTCTCCGAAAGCCACATCGCCCGATCCTCGAGCTGCAGACCGGCAACACTCCACGCAACTCCCCGCCACGCCGTTCGGGTCTTGTCGCACTCTCACCTCCCAAAAATGAGCGGCGAAACCAAAGTCACCGAAGTCGCCGCCCAATTGCGCCAAAGACTCCCAGTCAACAGGAGCCAGTTTATGAGGTTATATGAATGGTACCAGAGAACCTACTTCAAGACTGGCAGCTTCGCACCCGTCGTTCACGTCATGTTGGGGATCGGTATTATCGGCTATGCAATCGAGTATCCTCACATCAAGCATGAGCTAGAGGAGCAAAAGAAACATGCCAATGACGTTTGATTCGTAACCGATCGCGCTCTTGGTGGCATGATTACTCATCCATCCCACTTTCTTGCCGCTGTTGACGAACATGTATCGCTTCTTGCGTTTTTGCGCTTGCCCACATTGGAAACTGGCGCTCTCACCCTCGCCACTCCACCTTCACTGGTTTTGCGCCTATGTCACCACGATTCCTCCATGTTTTCAGCGCGGTATTGACCGCTGCGTTTTGGCTACGTATTGTACATCGCCTTCAGTTGCGCGTCGTTACAACAATGTGTGAGTTTACGGTTAAAATGAGCTCTATCAAAAGCGAATGCTCCAAAACTTTGGACAACTTGTGTCGTATCAACCATCCTAACCCGCACCAATCTTACCGTGCCCGTGCCCCCCTCGCTCACACGTAGATCCTGCAACATTAAGTACCATCCTGATACGCACTTGAACCCACAGACACCCCTTTTCTTACCACGCGAGATGGCGCTGGTAGTCGAAGAGTAGCCCCGATCATCACATGATCCGATGGTTCGGTAGCGTCTGGATAGGGGCCTTGCACCGCCTCTCTCTTTGCCAATCTGATAACGTCCACAACGTCTACGTCCTTTGTACAAAACATGTAGTCAAGAGTTTCTATGAAAACTGGTTGATTCTCAACCTTTGCATAATTTGTGAAGTCCGGCTCATCCCCAAGTACTTCGCGATATGCGCTTTTCATCGGTGCGAGAGGTTTGGGGAACCATGACGATGCGGGAGATCCGTCTGGTGCTCTCGGAGGATAGTCCTCATGCGTTTCGTCAACTGTACCGCGAAGAATCATCGCGTAGCTTTCATCCGTTGGTTTGATATTGAAGTCTCCTGCTAAAACCCCATAGTCGTCTCCGCAAAGCTTTTGAAAGCGGCTTACAACTAGTGCACAATGTATCAACATTACCGATGGAGACCAGAAAATGCATGGCATGTGGTATGTCCCTACACAGATTTTAGCCCCGTTTGTTCTTGATCGCAGACGGGCGAAGATGAAGCGGTTATGTCGACCTCTCGCATGTGCCCAAGGTTCTCTTTTTGCGTACCGAGACGGTTTTGAAAAACCGACCAAAGCCTGCATGGCCTTCACTATCCGTGTGCGGATTTCCGACAGCAATCCTGCAACTCCCACGGGCTTGGGAGCTTGCGGCCAGTTCATGAAATCCGTAAGCCTTTCAATGTGCAAGTCGACCGCTTCATAAAGGTCAAGGGGGAACGCAAGCCCTTCCCCCATATAACCATTAAAGTAAGACCCATGCGACGCAAGCATGAGGTGAAAGCCTCGGGTTGCAAAAAAAGTGTGCAAAGGACCACTCCATGCAAGTGAAACTTCTTGAAGACAAATGATTGACCTTGACGCAACGGGTCCTTCTAATTTGATAAGAAGTCGCTTCAATCGCGCGCTCGCTTTCAAGTTTTCAGGGTCGCAATTCGGAAAATGCGAAGCGCCTGCCAGTGATGAAGATAAGACATTGTACGAAACTATGCGCGTAAGAATTGGAGCGTCAGACGACTTCATTGCAAGCTGTTCAAGCTCAGGAGAGGACGCAAAAAGCTCGCCCTCGCCAAAATCTGGGGACCCGTTTCCCTTCGACGGACCGTTGTTACCCGGTCCACCTTTCTGGGGGTTTGGAGTAGTAGAAAGTGAAGGGACTCGCGGAAAGGCACGTAAGTTCGGAAATGAGCGCCACGGGGAGGATTTCCATTGCGGAAAGGAGGCCGCAGCAGTCTGGAATGACCGACGACAAATATTAACAGGAGGCAGGACGAAACCGGGCGGCCTGACAGGGGAGAGCATAGCGGCAGAATTCGCGGCCCGACTTGATCGAGGAATGGCACGCAACCGATGCGAAAAAGGAACAAGATTATGTTGCGCGAAAACCAAAGGCTTCGAGCTCAAAAAGGGTACTCTAGTTGAACAAAGGCGGTCTTCATCAGTAACGGGGAGGAGATTTGACTTCGATTTGCGGCTGGTGCGGGGCAAGTTCATCGCAACCAGCACTTGAGGACCTGAAGTTCAGGTGTCTGTCAAAAGGCTGAACGGTGCAGCGGCGATGCTTTGCCGTTGCACCAAAAAAATAGGGATGATCTGCAGCAAGCGTGATTTTTGTGCCGGCGGAGTTATCTGCCGCACGCGTATAGTTTACGATAGTACTGTACCGCCCTGTACTAACCTTTGGGTTAGCAATCTACCGTCAGTACCGTCGGTACCGCGTGATAATCTGGGGCGAGTTGCGCCGGAATTGAGCTAGGCTTTCTGATTAGAACGGTTCATGAGCGTCGGGCTTGTGGTTATGAATCTTGACAATACAACTTCGCGGGTCGATGTAGTAAAAAGGGTACCTTGCATCACTGCATCTCTACCGAGGAGTCTGCAGTAGAGGTGCGGTTTCGGTGCAAGGTCTTTTCTGTGTTTCTTGAATCCACGCGGTTCTTCGCAGTTTCAGGCACACTTGCCCGTTCTTCATTATATTCTCTTTGGGTCTTTCTAACTGAATTGCTTGTTATTATCGCTTTCTTTTGGCAAAGTCCGTCGAGCCAATTCGACATGTCAGTTAAAAATCTACGCAACTTCGTTCATGCCCTGCCCTGTTTCGTGAGCTAAAAGTTCAGTGCATTGAGAATAAGACTGCAAAGAAACCAGCGGGGGTAGTACCCAGGCTTCATCATTTTAGCATCTGCACAATCATACACACTCAAGCCCGGTTCTCTGAGACGAATATGCACTCTTAACCCTGCAGTTACAATCGCGTATATTCACAGCCGTTTCCGATGGGGGCTGTTCCTTGTTTCTCATGGTCATCACGAGGCAGGCAGTGTTCGTAGTTGCGGGAAATCATCGCTGCGAAAGTAACGCAATCTTGATACATGAATCAAGTGAGAAGTAGAAAGGTGTGGGGTGTATAATGACAGCAGAAACCTACGATGGCCTCACTTGTACTACTTTATCAGTTCATATGGATATCTTTTTCTTCAGTTTGGCATGCATGTGATCTGACGCCTTTGGGTACCCGTTTTCCTTTCAGGGCGTTGCACACTCATATTCTGGTTGTCGAATGTCCTGACACCGGTAATGCACAAACCAAAATTTGGGGGCTGTGAGACCCTTTGGATTACCAATCGTAGGTACTCTCGCCTGTACTAGCCATCCGATTCCGGGCTCAAGATGTGATGATCTGTAATTCCCTCTGAACGGTGTGAAGCAGGCAATGAAGTCACGTTCCAGCGATTGGGTGCTCTCAGTCACCGAGCAGCATCTGTCGGGGTTCATAGTAACTGGGCAAGAACTGATGTGATTCTATTGACACGAAAGGATGGATACAACTAGCACGCAATGAAACGGGTAACTTAGCCTTTTGTGATGCATCATACATGTTTCCTTTTTGGGAAAGAGATCGCTGCAGACTGTCAACTAGTTATCCATGCCGTACTACTCCTATCCTACTTTGTCGCAGATGAGCTGCTGTTTCGAGAAGGTGAAATAATATCCGCTACGTTCAGATTAGCGTCTACGCAAGATGAAATGGATTCTCTCTCGAAACCGAGTGAGTAACGCAAAACGTCACCGTCAAAGAAACATGGAATTGTGACCATTTCGGGCTTCCCACTTTTTATGTCGTTGCTTGAGAACCAAACTGGGGCACGCTAGGATCTCGGCCTCCCTTTTGGCTCCATTTTTGACAGCACAGACTTGAGGTGTGTTTTTCGGGCATGAAGTTCTTCTCGGCAGCCCTTCGTCAGTTTAAGAACCCATCGTCAGCAATGCGGAGCTTACGTCGCGAGCCTGCACCCCACCACAAGCGTTTCTGTGACTGCGAAAGTTTTGCTAAGCGAACAATCTACACTCTTTGAAAATGACCACCGAACAGCAGGCTAATCCCACAACCGAGAGCCCTGTCCAGACCCCGCCCCCGATGAATATGGCTCAGCTCTCGTCCCAGTACAGTGGGTTTCATGTTGATATCCCGGTTTCAGCATCGACCCCGCGGGGAAAGACGGAACCAACCTCCCCAACTGCGCGAACACGGAGATGGAGCCCGCGGGCACTGGGAGCTTTGAGTTCCATATTTTCACCTCGAAGCAAACCACGGCCCCAGGGGAATTCTTCTCAGCCGACAAGTTCAAGGTTTTTGTGTTTATCCTTGGGATGTTGGAAGTGAAGGAAAGGTGGTGTCTTCTCGATAGGATGGGCAGGCACAAAGATTACGCATGAGTGCGACGATGTCAGATTGTGCTTGGAAACCCCCTGAACTTCGACCACATGAATAAACAGAAACTAGTTTCTGCGCGAGTGTATGTTGTTTGTTTATGAGCGCGCACTACGAAAGCATGGTAGGAGTTCTTATAAAAAAACTATCTCTGCAAGTGCCTTTGCCGACATCATGCCGGCACCTGCACTCAGATATACCTTCGACCTGATGTATATTTGAGTGCTGGTATATACTCAAAGGCCCCCTATTACCCCTGGTAAGGACTAACCTTTCGTTTGTTTGTTTGTTTAAGGGCAAAAGAAGGCTAATTCAGACTTCGACGGGCTAACTCTCTAGAGAGCTAGTTTCCGCCCCGAACCCAAGTCCTCGAGGCAGACCCAGTTGTGGATCCGTAGTCCGTCCTCCTGATTCGCATCACCAGGAAGGCCGACACACCACGGCGGGGGGGCTAATGCGTTGTGACTGAAGCGGGACCACTGGCGGTTCCCGCGTGATCCTTCTCAGCCTAGTACTAATCCAGCAGAAAACGTCTTGGCGCTGCAGCTCTAGCTAGAGATGAGCTACGACCGCCTCAACTTCGATCCATTTCGCCTGGAAGAGCTGTGTGTGTGTGTGTGTGTGTGCTTTTTTTGTGGGTTCGTGTCCCTAATTCCGAGACTCCGGTAGAGATTGACTTATGAATAACCAAGAACAACACGCTCTTTCTAGACAAACAAACTTCTCTGGCCATGTTCTTATTTGATTCGACATCGAGGCCTTTTCTTTCGCGAACAGAAGGAAGTTGTCTCCGTCGAGATGCTGCTCTACGATGATATCCTAGAACCAAAAGGTCAACACATCTTTCAGTGTTATGCCTGCGTCCAAGTACGCAGAAAAGTATCTGCGTAACCTGCATCATGCAAGGATCAGCACAAGGCTAACCGTCATGATGGCGGTTAGCCTTGTGTTGATCCTCTTATTTGCTGATGCTAACCACCACATATTTCGCTTTCCTCCACGGCAGAGGGAAGAAGGGTACACCTCACCTCTCCAAGGACGATCGGTTTATACCCCTTCAGAAAAATTTTTTTCGACGCAACAATACGCACGGAATATGGTAGAAAAAGCAAGAAACGAACACAGAAGCATCATGTTAGAGCCATGTAACATAGCACATGGGTTCCGCCCATCATCATGATGGGCGGAAGCATGATGGTGTACCGACTTTGTGCCAACGGAAAACAAAACGGACAAGCCATGGTGTCTGTTTCAGGAACTTAGCCTTCCGATCAGGGAAGTCCCCCCCCCCTCCCCCCTCCGACTGAACCTGGATTCCCTACACAACAACTGTTCAAGAAAACGAGAGGGATGTAAATTAGAACTATCTAGATTGCTTTCCGGACGGGTAAACGTAAAGCAGGTGTTTTCTTTAAAACCCTAACAGTCTCATTGTACTGAAGCGCTCTTTGTAAACCGTGAAGGAGTGACGGTGGTCAACGGTAAAAACTCCAGCAAACTAAATAACAAGTTGACGTTTAGTATTTCAATCTTTGAATGGTTTTCACCAAGCAACGATCGTCATTGTCATTGAGAACGCATCAACTCTCTCCGACACACTCACAACCGGGCCCTTCACTTCTAACAATTCGTTAGAACTCGTCCAAATCATGAACGATCATTGGGCGCCACGATTCTCCTCCTGGACCTTTTTCCTTCTCTTTCTGTCCCTCCTGCTTCTTCTGCTACTACTGCTTCCACTAATCGTCCTCCCCCCCCTCTTCTTCCGCCTCTTCTGGCCCCCCTGTTCCTCCTAGTTCTTGATCTACCTCTCTGAGAGGAGCCAAGAGAAAAAGACGTAGCCATATTGGCGGCATCGGGAGTTGGGTCAGAAGCCGCCGTACCTTGTTTCGTACGAAGGCAAGAAAAGGCAGTCATTTTCTGGGTTGCGGGAGCGGCAAAAGGAATGTTGCCAAAAGCTTGAGAGGGGGAGGGCTTGTTTGGCGACTGCGACTTTTCCTCACTAGGCGAAGAAACGGCAGATGGTTTAGCACCCGAAGCTGGGATAGAATTCCCAGTGCCCTTTTCAAAGGAGGAAGCCGTGTCACCAGCACCAGACACGGTGGAGGAGCATATTTCAAAGGCTAGAAACGGTGTGCAAGGCTCGGTTGTTGACTTTGGCACTTGCACACCGGGGCAGTTCAAAGCCCTATCGTGTATGTAGATAAGTGATTCTAGCACCGAAGTTTCATGTCGGTCTTCACATTCTTGGGGAGCGTTGGTGTTATAGAGGGCAATGCTTCCAACTTCCTTTAGTCCGTTGGATGGAGAAGGGCGTAGGAACTTTTCAACGTCTTCATTGTAGAATGGCGTTATGCGCTCGTCATTCTTATTTCCGGAGTCTTTAGCCTGCTTGCGTTTGCGCTGATTGCACTGGCACAGACCGGCACTGCAAACAACAGTCGCAGTAACAGCAACAAGGGCTGGGAGCAGAAGTACGATGTTTTTTGCCTTAATCATGTTGTACAGGCTCAAGTGCAGGGGTGTATCTCAAACAGAAACTTATAGATGTCCAACCACAACGGTCAACGATGGCGCTTTCTCGACAACAATGATGTTCGTGGCCTCGAAAAGCAGATCTGTTGCGATGACTTACCTCTTTTTATATCAACCGGGAGGCAGCATCTGCAACAGACGTCGAGTCTGATTCGAATTGAGACATGGAAGTTGGTACCGCCAGGGGGGCTGGCCCTCACTAATTCACTGGTACGCATATCTCTGAACGCGCTCATACGCCGTGAGCAGGAAAGCTGCAGGGAGTGGCGGTAGAAGTACAAAGTGACGAACACTGGTCGAGATCGATTGCGAACGCAACGGGTTTTGGCGACATTCACAGATTGCAAGGGGTGATGAGCAACGGCGACTAAGTTCACAGAAGGACGAATGGGGCCACGACGCTTCGCAACATGACGTCCTACGTAGATCTGCATGAACACGGCGTGGTAGGTGCAAAATTTGGGAGCGAACGCTTAGAACCATAGAAATGGGCTCTGTGAAGTACGTCAACATCTAATTAGGAACGCTGTGACCCAAAAACAGATGACACCCATGAAGCAGGGTCTTGGACACGAGAAGACTATAACTTCGGTGTTGTAAGTCACAAAAAAACCTGAGCATAAGCGATACCGACGTCTAATTGCAAGTGTATCATACAAGCCCACTTTCCTGTTATATACCCGTGTTCTCCATACGCCGCAAGGGAAGCAAAACGCTTCAATTTGCTAGTTCGGCAATCGCAATGATTGCGATTGGAGAGATGCCGCTTCAAGTAGTTCCCTTCAAGAGAGTATCTTGCGATAAATCATCAAACTGAAAAGCAAAATCAAACCGATGAGAGGAAAGCGTAGAACACCTTGCTCTGCGGGCAACAAGAGAACAAGCAAAGTGTAGAGCTGGGATACTTGCTTGGCGGCCAGAAGGTAGTGTAGATTGGTTTGTAAGCTGCTCAGCGAAGATGATATCTACTCTAGATGAGGAGCACAAGTGGAGGAGTCAGCTGGGGCTGCTTTCGTGTATTTGTCATTTACGGACCGCGTGTGTGGTACACACTGTGCACTCTACCTAAACGGCACCAACGGTACAAAGGGTTTCTGTACCTTGCTTGTAGCGACGTGAGTTTTTGAAGCGGAAAGAAAACATGCCACCACTGCAAGACTCTTTGTCTATCACAGGTTATGGAGCAGTTGTTGATTTGATCGGCTCGTTATGGGTGTCGTTTTACACAGTGGCCTTGTATGCCTTGAGCACACGCAACGTTATTACGACGACATGGTAGAGCCTTCGTTTACGATGAAGCTGTCTTCCCTCAGAAAAGCTAAAACCTTTGAGGGCAACTGTCTAACTATGCCAGAAAACAGCCATGTCCTTGCTTTTGCTCAATGGAGGTAAGTCTTGGCGTCTGGTCCGAATCGGCAACAAACATCTCAACACTGCTTGCTCTACTTCTTTCTTGGCGCTAATGCTACATGTACGTTTAGTTTCTTCGATGAGCACGTACCCTTGGTATGATAGAATCGGGTGCAAGACGGTGAATGATTACATGAGTGGCATGAAGAACTGAGAAAGAACCACTTGTACCTCGCCTCCGCCTCCGCTTCTGCATAACAAGTTTTGCGGATTCTTGCAATAAGCATGAACACTTTCGCTTCTTCTTGAACTTCGGGGATGTCAAATCGAAATTTGACATCCAAGAAATACAATGGAACCTTCACCTGTTCCTCCAAAGGCTGTTGCGATACTGGCCTAGCTAGGACCTAAGGGCACATGCAATTTACCTTAACGTGGTGTAGCGGACTTTGCTTTTTGGGTTTTCGAGCAAAGCGAAATGGATTCGCCGTCGGGTTTCCGACGGGGACCAAAAACCATGGAACGGTTGAAAAGCAATTTATACATCAAGGGTAATATACATACAAATACCTAGGAGTTCTAGGGGCTAGTTATGACTGCTCGAATTCGGTAGGCAGCTGCTTCGCCAGAAATTCTTCATTCTGCAAGAAGACGGGAACGATAATTCTTAATGTGCCATGTCTTGCCAAGCTTTGTCCTCTCAATCTGTTCCAACAATAATATCGGAATGAACCCTAATGCCGATACCTATCTTCTTCTTTACTGTTGGTCCTTGATGTCTAATTACTACATAAGAGTAAAGCATATCTGGTTAAAGATAATTCTCTCTCCGGAGGAAACCAAGGAATTTCCGCGGCCACTGTCCAAGATACATATGTGCATAGTGAAAACTTTGCGGACCGCGCCACTTGCAGTGTCCTCATTCAATGAATAAACGGGCTCCACAGCCATCTTCTATGCATGGTTCCCGTTCTCCTCTGTTTCAGCAAATGTAGGGCGGAATGCTGTAGATTTGTGGAGAGTACGGACCCTCAGGGCATTAATCGAGGATTGATATGTGTAGAAAAAGTCATTCAGTCTTGACTTTCGAATTGGGGTTAGCAAAATCACTTTGGCGATCATGATGTGGAAAAATGCACCTCTTTTTAGAACGGAATGAACGTTTATTCTTTGTCACAGGAGTCATCAAGAATGGCGAGGAGGAGACATAAGTGCAGCCAGAGGCATTCACAAGTGCAGGGGTGCCGCCACCATCTTCTTCTTCTTCTTTTTTATTGTGGACAACAGCATTCTATTACTAAGCTGAAGGAGAGCTTTCAGCAAAAGCTTTCTCTTTTCAGGAAGGCCAAGAACTTCTGTGGCTCCCGCCACCATCAATTTAACCAGAATCGTTGAGGTTAGATATCTTTGAAAACCCTCAAGGCCATCAAATGTTCAGCACATCAAACTATAACTAACTTTCGCCTAACAACTGCCGCCAAGCTTTGAGCGATCACTCACAAATTATGAAGGATGCAAACCAAACTCCCTTGCGAAAATAACTCTTGACCAAGAAACACGCAAAGATAGTTCAAAACAGTACGAATTTCAAACACACACACGTTTTTATGCTCTTCGCCAGCTTAAGAGCTCGCTCTTTCGGCTCGAGTCTTCTGCTTCGCGATGGCGCAACGAACTGCCAACGATCGCGGCATCTCAAAATGGGCGGAGTCTTCGTATATAGCGCGACGACGTTCTATAACCCACTTTGGGAACACTTGATTTGCAGTTCTTCTGTTTTATGGGCGCACATTGTCTAATTGCGACGCTGTGGTAGAACATATCATATTTCTTCTCAATCTCTCAAAAACTAAGGTTAGCGATCGCTAACCGCTAGCTACTCCTTGCGAATGACAAGTTCTCTCTACCTCGTTACACCAGTCTTAACTTCCGACTCAAAATATTGCTGATGGCTGTTGCTTGCTCCCACCCTGCAGCAGCCGTGTTACGCTCACCAACTGGTATTCCAAGACGTATTAGAATGGTACAAAACTTCTGCGGGGAGACCCGATTGTGTAATCCATTTCTTTCTGGCGCGTTTCGCCTCTTCCAGACTTTGCTCTGCTAATCCTTCCTCAACTCGAGAGAACGCCAGTTAAGGGGTATACCACTACAAGGCGGATTCCATGTACCACGTTCGCGCCACCCAGAAGATCTGCTGACATCTTACCCTCCCTTTTTTCTTTACCCTTGGCGATAATGGGCGGTAAGATCGGGTTGGGGCCCGTGTGTGCTGTAGATCTCAGCGTAAGTCCAGAAAAACCCTGTAAAACCATTCAGATCCTTGGACAGGCGGTGTAGTCGCTTCCTATAATCTCTGGTCTCCGTTGGAGACCAGCCGCAATCCCGCCAGAGTTTCCGTGGGAACCTCCATGATCCTTCTGGGAAAAGTCAGGGAAAGGTTGGTAAGATCCGCAGGGTTACACGTGCCTCGTTCTTTCTGTTTCGCACAGATAAGCGGGGGTCTTTTTCCGACGCTACCGCCCAGGCCTTCGGGCTGGCGGTGCGCCGACTGCTGGGGCGATTTTACGGACATCCCTGGTCCATGGAGGCGATCAGTCCGCCGATCGCCTGGACGAGTTTAACGACCTCCCGGGTCAATGCAGTCCTCTTCGGCTTTACAGGACTGTGACTTCTTTGGCCTCTTTTTCAGCTTCACGAACCGCTAGAGCGGCAGCTGCCAAGGCTTTATTGTGCTGCTGCTCGCGCATCAACGCCATTATTGATTCTGAACTGACATTCATGGCTACACTTGTGTCAATCCAACCCAAGTCTACGGTAACCTTGTATCCTGGTCGCACCTCTCATTCTGAAAGTGCGGACTACCTCGAATATAGTCTCTTCTTCAAAGAGTTGAGTGTAGTCTCTCTGATTTTGGCCCCGGCGCAATGCGTTGCTCCACCCATCGCAGTGTGCCGACCTCGCCCAAGAATGGGGGGAGGGACTGGATAAAGAGGCGTAGGACAAAGTGACCTTGCACGCACCATTCAAGTCATGCGCAAGTTTTACGGCCATCCACTGCCTCCCTTCTCACCCAACACAAAAAAGCGTAGCCAACGCTCAGAGGAGCCTGTTTTTGTTCTGATTCTCTGCCCTACCTTTGCAAAGACGTCAGCAGTACGACAGACCGGGTGTTGAAGACAGCATCAGAAAAAGGCCTGAACGAATGCTGGCTTTCCTAGCGAGAGAACGCTACTTTCAATTGCAGCGCTCTGCAAAAAGTAGGAATTAAACTAGTGTACCCATAAGAGAGAGATATATATATACTTGTGATGGCACTTTGTAGGTTGCAAGGCTGGGGATGCTTCGCACCTTTTGGAAAAAAAAAAGAGCAGCTTCATGAAGCTCTTGGCACTTTCAAACATGTTGCTGTTCTGGCCACTCTTTAATATACATGAATAGGTCAAGGCGCTCATACAAACGATAAACAATAACAGAGCATAATTCGACCTAGCTTCCCCGACACTGCCGAGGTGTGCTCGTCTTCACGTCCATGCGATGAGTAAAATGGAGCGGCGATTGGAAATTTCACGGAGGCCGACAACTTCACAGCAGCAGTTGTCGGTTTATTCTCGCGAGACCTTGTGCCGAGCCGCAAAGGCTTTGGAAGCACAAAAGCTTTGGAAGCACAGAAGCTCGACTGCAGGTGCAGGCGAGACTGCAACGAATCCCGAAGTTACAGGTCTGCCTTTGAAACCCGAATCGTGAACAAGAGGTTATACTGCGCGGTTTTAGCATACCACAAGAAAGGGGACATAGACGGCGGATATTGCTCTATTCCGCGTCTCGTCAGTCCTTCTTTAGCATCGTGCTTGAAAGCTCTGGGCTTCCAGACACCATGCTGATAACAACAGCGGCAAGTCTTTAACCTCTCACATCCGCAATAATATTGCGGCCGTGGGACGTTAAAGACACACGAATCTGTACCAAGCTCATGACGATAGTCATGTTTTTTCTGCCAGCCGTTCTAACCCTTACCTGTTGAAGAAGACGGGATCTAGCTAGAATGGGCTGACGCAGACTGCGCCAGTCAAAACTGGATTCGTTTGAGTGTGTTGAGTAGTGATGTGGCAGTGAAAGCTACAATCGCAAGATCTTTGGTGCGTCCAAGCACAATAGCGGTGGAAGCTAAGCATTAGAGGTGCGCATGTCTTGCAAGAGGATATGGAGCTGACCTGTTTTGCATGGCATACCGACGGTATACGTTGAGTGAAATAGAATAGAAAAGCATTTTAAAATCACTCTTGCGACGACGAATGGTGTCTCTTCGACGAGAGTGTGTGGGGAGGAGTCGCAGTGCGCAAAGGCAAAAGTAATGAAGATTGCGTGGCATGCTTTCATGTTGAGCTCTATTTGCAGGGTCACGCGATTTGAATGAGCTTCATGTTGAAGCAGGTGCTCAAAGAAGAAAGGGGGTCCCCAAGAGTGTCCACAGCTTCGTAGAGGGGCGTTTGCTAAGCAAAAGCTCACAAGTCATATCAGTATCTAGTAAACTGTTGCTTCATTGGAGACCGCAGTCGCGCATGAGCGTCTCTCTCTCACTGTCTCTATGTCTCTCGAGTGCGGGAGGGGGCGCGCGCAGTGTCCTGTGACGAAAAGCGTTGAGAGTGCGCGATGCGAAGTGCATGATGCGTTGTTGGGCAGGTGTTGTTGTTGTTCTTTATGGGCGCACATTGTCTAATTGCGACGCTGTGGTAGAACTTATCATAATTCCTTCTCAATCTCTCAACTAAGGTTAACCGCTAGCTACTCCTCGTGAATGACAAGTTCTCTCTACCTCGTTACACAATCTTAACTTCCGACTCAAAATATTGTTGATAGCTGTTGCGTGCTCCCACCCTGCAGCAGCCGTGTTACGCTCACCAACTGATATTCCAAGACGTAGTAGAGTGGTGCAAAACTTCTACGGGGAGACCCGAATGTATAATCCATTTCAGGTGTTGTAGAGCGGGCCGAAGGCTGTGGGTAATGCGGATCTTTCTGAGCATGCGCTCCAAAAGAAGTGATAGAGTTATTTTTGATGGCGAATGAAGAACGGAAACGGTTTCCGCGGAGTGAGGTGGCAGAAGTTGAGCAGTGAGGCGTGCATGGAGTCGGTAGGTTTCGGAAGCTAGAACGGTAAGACTGAGCGGTTGCGACTGGACAAGTTGTCAGAGATAGATATGGATCAAACAATGCTGGAGAAGGGCGAAGCAGTGCTACCGTTCGGTAACTTACCGCTGTACAGTACCCTTGGATTGAATGAAGTGAGCAAAGCGCAGTTTGGGCGTTGACGAAGCGTGAGCCTCTACCGTTGTGACTGTTGGCAAACAGTTTCAACACTTGTGTGCTCATGAGCATGCCCGTTCGCGGGGTATCCTGGCGGGGGCTTTTACTCTTCACCGGCGTGAGCTCGGCGTCAGTGATGCGGCAGCACCGTGAATAGAACGGCGCGCACTCAGCGAGAGGGGGATGCACCACCACAGCGTTAATATCTAGCGAATCTCGAAATTATGCAGATAGCTGCATGCATGTGATTGCATGCCAACACGCTCCCGCGCGTCGCCGCGTCAGCCAATCGCAGCCGCGCCGCACCCGCCCAGCTGCAGCTCACAAAAAAAACATTATCTGCGTTCACCCCCACTGCCGCGGTCCCGAGCTGAGCACGCACCTCCCGCCCCCGCCACCCTTTCCACCCCCTCCCGTCAAATCTGGCAGCTTCAGCTCTCGTTCACGGCGCGCTTCCCCGCCTGACACGTGCCACTGAGCTGACCCCCAACCCACATGCGCATAGGCTCGAATTCGCGCCTCGCTAGCGTCATTCCGCAGCACACACCTGCTTACGTCCGCATGAATAGCTCCTTCCGGGGCAAAACCCACCAACCCTCCTTCCGAATCAACTGTCCGCAAAACAACTGCTGACCGCGAGATGCAGGGTTCTCCGACGTGACACTCCCCGACTTTGCGTCCTTGCTTCGAATGATCCGTCTTGTTTTCTGAACGCAGTGCTGCCATTGGACACCCAACCGAGACACTTAGTTCACTTTGTCCGTCAGTGTATGTAGCTTCCCCCTTGCATAAGACCACAGCCAGTTGACTCCTTCCTGCATTCATTCATAGGAATGCTTCATTCAAGCACACGCCTCCCCTAAACCCCCCCTCCTTGTCACTTACACCGCCTCTACCTTCCCTCGCCCCAAAATCTCTCTGCTCTTCTGCTGCAAATCGTTCCACTCGCGCCAACGCTCTTCCCGCCTTTTGTCACCCGCCCTTCGTCTTCTTCTTCTACTCCAGAGCAGCGCCGTCCGCAACTTTGTACTTTCTTACTCTACCAATCCTACCCCCCCTCCCCCTGCTCACGCTTGCGCCTAACACCGGTTGGAAGCACCCCACTAACTGCGCTCCCTTCATCCCGTACACCTTCCACCGCCCCTTCTTCTCACACTGGTAACACTTCTCTAACGCCCTCCCGAGTACCCTGCTGCTTCCACCACCAAGTCGCATATCACTCTTTATCTCCCGCATTTTGAATATCACCACCGCCTCAGCAAACACACAAATGGCTCGTCTAGAACAGTCCGTCCAGTCCAGAATTCTCGCAGGTTACCCGCGCAAGGCTCTTCCACTGCTAGCCGTCAACCACATATCATTCGCAGTACCGCAACCGCGACAAACCGCAAACTTCTTTGAAAAAGTGCTGGGCTTCAAGCGTCTGAGACGGCCAGCGGCAATCGCTGACAGGGTTGACGGCGCATGGGTGTGCGGCATGGGTCTGGAGATACATTTTGTGGAGCCCTCGGAGTGTAACTTGGCAAGGAAAGCACGCAGAGCTCATAGTCGGAAGGGAATTGATACTCGTAACGACCACTTGTCGTTCCTGTGTACGGATGATACAGAGGATTCTGGCTTTGAACGTATCATGCAAACGCTGGAACAATCGAACGTGGAGTACGCCACTTATGCGTTTCCGGAGGACAACCTTAAACAACTATTCTTTTGTGAGCCATCGAGTGGTATTCTGATCGAGGTAAGCACCAATCCCAAGTGCTGAGGCGAGTTCGACAGTGCGACCCGAACGCGAGCTGTTGTGTTGTCACACCCAACCTGTGGCGAGTGCTTCGCCAGTGAGGCAAACCGAGCGGCCATTGATCACTTCGCAAGTGCAATCGCGCTGCTGGCCATGTATGCACATACAACACATACAACACAAGTAAGGTTGCCGCTGTTCATAGAACCTGCAGGAGACGTAGCACCCGCAGACACATTGTTACAAGAATACAATAAAAGGTCGTTAGAAATCGTTGCATGGTCATTCGTTCGTCTGTCACAACGCCGAGATAGATCGGTTGCCAACTGCGCGTCGCTAGGCTACTGTGTCTTTCTTCCCTTGAACACGAATTTGCAGGATGCAACGTGATACTTATCGGCAGCAATGCGTGCGCTTTTCTGCCCGCCAAATGCAGTTTTTCTGGCATCGCTGGTGCTCCCCAACTGCGAGGTACCGTTGGTAGCCTTATAGCCCTTACCTGCAACCTTATAATCCTCACCACCTACTGTACGTAGTGTGTCAACAGATGTCAAACAAGCAGTCACAGCTGTGGAGAAAACGACGCTCTCACCCTGAGGGTGAACGTCGCGGACGTACAAGGTATAAGGGTTGAGGTTAACTACGAACGATGCAAGGGCCTCAGTCATTCCAACTGGCACTGCGGTAATGAGTCCCTCAGCTGGATTCAAGTTGAGGAAACGCGACAACAAGATGGGAGTGTAACGCAGATGCGCAGAGCGTGTCAAGAGCTGCAGCAAGGCATCCCGAAGTCCCTACTAGGAGCGCAGGCCAGGCGCCGGCGGTAGATGCATCGAGAGGGCCGGGTGCGAGGAAAGAGCCACACAAGTCCCGTTATCCACAAAGCCGCCATATCCAACATTGCGGACCATCTTGAGAACCGTGGAACCTTCCCTTCTGCCCACACAAAGAGGAGCGCATTGCTGTAGCCAAAAATGAGCGCATACACGTTGTACACTGCACTGGCAGCTGTGGCTGTCAATCACAGCGCCCTTTCGTTTTAAAAGTTGCAATAACCGGCTCCTCCTCCCTCGCTCGCCAATAGTGTCAACCCTCGCTGACTGGGTCATCACCACGCCCTGATCCTCCTCGTCGACCTCGCCCACTCCCGCTGAAGCTGCCTCGTTAAGACCGTTCTCTCTCACTCTCCATGCCGCTTTTCAACATCACGTCCCTTTCCCTTTCCATTGCACACGTCATAATCCCGTATGCCGAGTCCCCCACAAGCACCAGTCCCGCTCCAGATTCCAGAGCATGTTAGGGCCTGCATCGTAAGTGCAATGCTCTGTCTCCTTCGCTATCCACGCTCTATGACTGACCCAATCACCTTCTTCTAGCGTCAATCTCGCGCCTACCAGCCTCAGAATGAACCCCGTGTCATCCATGACCTCATCGAGTGTTGCACACGCTACCCAACTCTCCATGCCATCATCTCCAACTTCAGACCGCTGGGCGGCACACCTCAGCGCTTGGTTGCTCTGCGAGGCACCATTCCGATTGTATACAAAAGCAGTTCTTACAAAATCCCTGTCCATATCTGGGTCATGTCTTTCCACCCCCAAGGCCCGCCCTTGATTTACGTCGTACCCACGCGATCAATGGTATTCCGTGCGAATCATCCACACGTCAATCACACCAACGGTTTCGTCCACCTTCCGTACCTCTCTCAATGGGATCCACTCACAAGCACCTTACAAGCCTGCGTCCATGCCATGATACAGGTCTTTTCAGTAAAGCCGCCAGTTTATTCTCGGGACAATCGTCCTGTATCGAACTGCGAGGCCGAAAAACTCAAGCTCCTGAGAAATCTGTCTGCGCGCCTCGCGATCGCCCTAGGCCATCGTCGTCGTTCAGCAGAAAAAGAAGTCAAACGCCTTGATGCACACATGGTCAAAATCGCTGCTGAAGACGATACGCATCAAGCTGTGGCACGCCAGAGGTCAAAGGAGTACAACGGCTTGACACAAGCGCGTGATGTGCTCAAAGCGGAACAGACCGTTCTTAAGGACTGGCTTTCACAGCATCCCTCGCAAGCACAAAACGCCTCAATTGACGACATAACTATTCCGCGAACAATGTTGAGTCAGCAAAGCACCGAGGCCACCACCAAGGACGCTGCCATTACCGATGCTTTAGATCAGATGGATGAAGCTATCGACAGAGGTGTCATTGAGACTGAAACCTACATGAGGGAAGTCCGAAAGCTCGCCCGTCTGCAATTTTTCCACAGGGCAACGTTGCGAAAGATACAGCTTCACTTAGGGTCAGCTGAACCACAAAGGCTGCGCGACTATCCGATTCCAACAACATCTCCCAAACTGCACAGAGTGCCGCACGCAGCCTTTCAACTTTAACATGTACAGTTGTAACTGACTTTTTTTTGCCAACTTTGATGCATTGCTTCTTGCGAATGCGTTATTCACTTTCCGATGACTACCCTCAGCTCCCCGCTCGCTATTCATTTACTCATCTCTCACCCCTAGTTGTCAACGGGGAGCGGCATCTTCACCGTGTAAGAGAAGCGGAGAGTGCTTTTCCGTTGTTACAAACCCCGTTCTTCTTCGAATGTCGGCTCTAGTAGAAACGGTACTAACAACTTGTTAATAGTTTCTGGACGCTCATCATGAATACAATGTCCAGCATTTGGAATGACTTCAAGGTCAAGCCCAGGGTGGTACTTTGGAAAATCAATCCCTGGATGAAATCCCTTGTAGAGGGGTGTCCATGGGTCCTTGTCGCCCCAGAACACCAATATTGGGCACCAAGTCAACTGTGGTAGTAACTCCTCCGGCGAGGGACCTGAATCTGCATTCAGAATGGCCAAGAAGACATCACATGCACCTTCATCCATTGCTGGCTCGCATAGAATGTCCAGTAGATCTCCAGTGATCGCTTTTTCTTCAATGTAGACTTGCTTCAAAACACCTGCTATCGTTGAGCGTTTTCGGAAGTTTTCGAACAGGTATGGTCCGACAAAGGGGTTGAAGAGAACCTTGTTAAAGAGCCACAAGAGTGCTGCTTGAAGAGGATTCAGTTCTGAATATCGAAAACTGACCAGTCCACCAGCGCAATTCATTAGAGCGCAAGAGCGGACCTTTTCGGGACCAAGCTCTTTAGCGGCCATAAGAGATATCAGTGAGCCAATCGAATTCCCCACTAAAGCCCATTTTTTCTCTTCATTCATTGCATCGATGAAGTCGCAAGCCAGCCTTTGCCACAACGGTAAGCCGTACTCTACTTCTTTGGGACTAGCTTTCTCAGAGCCTCCAAAGCCCAGCAAATCGATAGCATAGACGCGCAATTTCTCAGTATCCACGATTGCTGGGATGTTCTTTCGCCAATGGTTTATGGACGCCCCAAACCCATGGATTATGAGCACTGGGTATGCATCCGTCTCCGAGCCTTCCACACGATAGTTTATCGAAAATCCGCGCCACTTGAACGTCTTGAAGTATCTCTGTAGCCCAGGTCTCTTTTGAGTATCATGACTGATTTGCTCCATTGCCGATGCACACGATACCGCTCTTCCTGTCCTCCTTGTGTGATAGCACCTTTCGCGTCGCCGAGATCTATACAGTCGCTGTGCGTCGCAAATGGAGCTAAACGACGAAGAAATACAAGGGGAGACGAACAAAATATAGCTTCCGTTCGCTTTTGAATCTACATGATAACATTGCAGACCCGGATTCCAAAGGTTGGACGGGTGGACCCCGAGAGTTGCTCTCTTTGGCGTACCCATTTTCACTTTCGATAGTCAGCTTGCGTCCTGATTAACCAGAAATCCTACGAGGATACCAGGGATAGAAGGATATCTTTACACCTTCACGCCGATTTGCCACGCTGGTGTTCCGCGGTCCGAGTCTTCTCATTAAGTTGTTGTGATAAAGGGTTAACCCTTTACCCGAACTTATGTTCTGCGCATCTGAACTTCAGATTCTGAAACAGCCTCGATCTTACAGGGTATCATATTCAGATATCACCCGACACCTGTCATACTATTCTACGTAAGATATTTTATTTTCACTCCCCGGAACTCGGCTGATATGAAACAGGGGAACAGGTTAAAGGTCAAAAAGTCAGCAGTCTGCTAACGAGACCGAAGGTTATAGGGATACCCTTCCCCAAGTGCCGTAGCTACGTCATTAGACAAGCAGACAGGTTCTCAGGTTGCAGAGCCCCCTCAGAACTAGCAGCGTTCCGGCGAGCCCTATCCGAAATTGCTGTGAAAGTTTGCTGTGGCTGGAGAGGGACAGTCAGACTTGCTACGGACTCGAAAAGCCTCATTCAAGGCTTGCAAACGTCCCAACGACGCCAAACACGCCACCTACAGGACATCTCTGAATGCATGACATTGATAACTAACTATTGCCGATGTCAAATTGTTTGGATACCGGGACACTGCGGGTTACCACAAAACGAAGCTGCCGACGAACTTGCAAGGAAGAGCCTTGGTCTCCCCTTAGCGCAGCAGCTCCGAAAAGACATAGACTTCCTGGAAGTGAAACAGAGAACCTGCGTCCGTCTTACTAGCACAGAGCCAGTAAGCGAAGTCCCAGAGACACTATCAAAGGTATTGACTCTAAGGAGGGCGCATACAGCCCTGTCGCAGATATTTATAGGTCACGTTCCGACGCTACATCCAGTCTCCACTTTTCTGAACAACAGGAAATGCTTCTGCCCGCTCGGATGTGGGCTCAACATACTTAATAGTGTAGACCATTTCGTTCTTAGATGACGCCGAAGAGGTGCATCCCGGCGTCGAGAGCTCCCGCCTCTCCGAGAGGGGCAGGGCTCTGACCCCGAATCAATAGTAAGGACATGGCCAGAAAAGTTGGTGTATCTAGAGAGAGAGGGGTTCTTCTCAATGTAACCCCTACCGTAGTCTTGGAATTAGAGACGCGAGCTCATATAAACACACACACACACGGAGTCCCCTGAACGCGTAGATATAAAGGAGCATAGCGTGTAATGATTCGACGAGCCGTGCATAGGGCATAACGACCATCGCTGTAAGCCGACGATCTGCTGCTTGGAAACTGTCGATCGTGAAGCTCTGGAGCTTGGCTAAGGTATATCTTTGGTATATCGTTGATATTGTATCTTTAACAGGTGGAAAACGGATAAACGTTTACCGACTGTACTTTTGCTGATCAATTCTGGTTCTCTGTCGTGAAACTTAGCTCCACGGAATTGTGAGCCAAATCTATTGGTATTAGCCGCAGTGTTGCCTCAGGACCGCCGTGAGTGTCAAGCCGAAAACCAATGTTTTGCAAAGTGACAGACTCGCAAAAACCATAGTGTTGTAGGTCCTCTAACATCTTTGCCCTCATATATTGCTTTGTAGTTTGCAGCCGCCATTGCCTCCAAAACCTCACAGCAAAAGGCTGTTGTTTATCACCCATTCTTGCAATCATCACGCGAACAAGCAAGCACGATACCATCAGTAAACTGCCGATTAAAGCGAGTCCGGATACGCTAGCAGGCAAGTACCCAGTAGCGGTCGCCATCTGCCGAGACCCCCCGACAACTGTGCGGTTCACCGTGGCTGCTTTCAGGCCTCCCACACCTTCTTCGTTTGCCGCGACAATCATCCATCTCGCAAGCGTTTCCATATCATTCTTTTCTGCAACACGCAATGAGGGTGATAGCTCATTGAAACCAATGCCAGTGAACAAGTTTTCGTAGATAATGGTCAAAATCAGTCTTACTTGTCTTCCTCTCTCGGTTAAGCCCTCCAAGGCATTTCCAGATGCCTTTATCACGACTACTATCGACTCAAACGTCCAGAATACGAGAACGAAGCTACGGTCTCTATCTCGTATAAGGCACCAGCTACCGGCACATGTGCCATTATCACCAGATCTAACTTCGCCGACTTCTGTATCAGTGTAGAGAAAGAGATCGATTACCGGAGGTGGGTTATCCTGGACAATCGATTTAATGTACTTATATCCGCTGGTGGGAACCTCAAGAGATACTCCTTCGACTTGTGAAGCCGTGCGTGTCCTCACAACCCGCGGAACAATAAACGTGGCTTTTGCGGTTTTCTGCGTAGCACTGCATAGTACTTCATCATCACTGCGAGCCCTATACGGCATGCGGATGGTGTAGTTGCCGTTTAAGCGGAATTCCAAGCCGCCTTGGTACCTTTCGTTTCCGTCTGTGTGATTGCTCCTATAGCGAAGCATAGTCCGAGGGCCTCTTGTGCAACGCAAAGCCACTGCACCAGGGAACTCGGTGGGCTCTCTGTAAAGCTCGATACGTTCCCTACCAGCAGCAGGAATATAGCGCTGTGCATGGCTAGGCTGCTTCCACACCTGTCGCACTTCTTCAAGGTCGACCGTGGTGGAAGAAAACGAGAACTCAAACAGCAACTCTGTAGCAATGACCGCAAAGCCAAGAGCAATTAGCATGAAGCGATTGCGGCTCCGCCCCCAATAGGTACCATGCAGCGAAAAGATCCCAAGCTGAGAGTGCGAGAACTCGATTGTGTGGCCACTGAGTACATCGTACGTAGACTTTGCACTGACGAGGGAATCGGCAAGGATCTCAAATAATGGTGTGAGAATGAGGGCGACCACACCGTACTTTATCACATTCAGTATCGAGGGATCAATTCCAAGCTGTATTTCTGTCATCGTGGACGCTCGTACGCCATGCACTTTGGGCTGTGTAAGACTCAATAGTTGGGGGGGGTGTATCAAGGCTAATTGGAGTTGTTCCCTTCGAAAGAGCAAGGTCTTGTCGTGGCCACGCCGAGCTAAACCAAGTTCAAGCATGCTTCGAGTACAGGTATAAGGTTAGGTTAGCCTACACAGTGGTAGCACCCACGACGCCTCCAATCAACTACATGTCCAACAGGCAGTTGTTTCTTCCTTGCGAAGTCATTACTGTATGGTATCGTTGTACATAGTTAAGGGGTTCGATACAAGGCGTAGGAGCGCACCGAACGAACGAACATCGCCATAACAGAAGCAGGTGAAACCTTTGACACCGCGTCAGCGATGGACGAAGAAACTTGACGCAAGCCCAAGCTCATAGAAACATGCTTGCATAAATTCCAGAATAGCTGCTTCCCACTGCTGGCTTGTGGCTGCATGCTCATGCTGGAGGAGGATCTAACTTATGTGAAGTTCATGAAATCTGTACACCCCTCCCACACGTACGTTAGCCGCTTTTGACCACCCTCGCAAACAGGGTCAAAATCGAGGGTTGTGTCACGAATATGAACCCTCGCTGACAAGCCATACAAATGGTCAACTGACACGAAAGTCAGCACCGTCAGAGCTTCATGCGTGACGCAGGAAAAACGTTACGGGAGCTACTAAAGACCCTTTGCCATGAACTTGCGTCCCACAATCGTTGCCTGCAGGTCTTGACCAGTTTCTTCTTCCTGTGAACTTTTGCTTTCTTTTATTGTTAAAGACCCAATATGGTATACCGGCCAAAACGAAGATTGCGTAATCTACTTTGAAGCCATCGAAGGTCATGTCATTGAATTTTCTTGCTATCACGTGTTTCATTTCGAGTATGTAGAATCCATTACTCCAGATAGAACGGAAACGGAAAAACATAGTCCCCTACATCGATGATGATGGACATTGATATCAAACAAGGGAACACAAAGCAATGCCTATGAAATGCCCTATATGCCGAAAAAAAGATCTTCATAAAGTAAAGCACTTTATAGAGTACTAAAATCGTAAAAAACAAAAAAATAGATGGCATGACCGATGAGAAATCCAAAAAAAGACAGAAAAAGAACAGGAAACAAATACAGCGCAGATTACGTAAAAAAGCTGAAGAGAAAGGACAAAAGAAGCAAAATCACATTAAAGTTCTTCTTCCAATACAGCTATGTCTCCTTCTCAAACGATGGAACAAGTTTCTGCTTTTGTTCAGAGTTTTTTTCGTCAAACTGATGTGCAATCTCCTCAGGGAAAGATTTTAGGTACTTGGTTGATTTCCTGAATGTTTTTTTAATTTGAGCATTACATGAACTACAACCACTAATAATGAATTTGACACATAGAACACGGAAGATTCAATTTGCGGTTGGCCGAAGTACTGCACATGAACCATCAAAGTGGAGTAATTTAGTTAATTCTATTTATTATTTTGACACCCATTTCTGGGATGGCTAGTACTTAGTACGCCGGCGAGTTGCCCTCGCACCAGTATATCGTCCCGAACAAGATACCCTAACCTAGGAAATTGGCTCTAGACCTCACCGCCTTCGCGTGTTCTCTACTCGTCCTTGGATGGAAGCACCGTAGCATGCAGAAAGTCTAAACCCCTTGCCTATGTAAAGGATCCAAGTACTCAGATTTTTATTCCAACTGTCTTGGTGTTCGCCTTGTATATGGTTTATTTTTCGGCACTGCCGTTAGTCTTCGTCACGACACTCGTGACTCAGTTCCTGTAGTGCACGCCCTTCTTAAGGGGGGGGGATTCCAGGCACTGGTTCATAATTTCCGATATATCGGGGATGGCAATTACTACACTGTTATGAACAGGAGCAATGTGGCGACAGTGGGCATACACGTGGTGCACGGCATAGCCGGAATGCGCCGTGGCAACGGCTCGCTCACGTGTCACACGGGTGGTGGTACTGTAGTGGATACATGGTTAGAAATATTCTATTTATTTATTTATTTATTTAGTGATTACACTGGGTAGTCTACTGTACTTAGTGCAGTGGCAACCGCCGCTGCACCTCAGTAAACTTCCCCAACAAGGGTGTTCCTGCTTAGAATCTTCCCGAAGAAGGGTGTCTAACCAAGGACTTGGCTCCGAACATTCACGCCTTCGGCGGTACTTGACTCCTCCACGGAGAGGTATCCCGTTGCATACGGTTTGTTCAACCCCCTTGCTCGCTTAACAGAACCCATTTCTGGGATACCAGTCTACTCAAAGTTGTGGCTTCGCCGTGTATACGGTTTCACCCGGCCCTGCCGATATCCATCGAGTCCCTCTTGTGACTCGCCCCCTTTTCCCTCACTTCCCTATTCCTTTTCCTTTTCCTTTTCCCCTTTTTGGGTAGCCCCCGCTATCTGCGGCTCACACCGACTCATTGTCGTGTGCGCCACCGTTTGGACTCGTGCCTCCTACTTGGAGCAATACACCGTGTGGAAGGAGCTTCTCTGGTTTGCCAGCTACCCCTTCCTACGCAAGTCGTGAAGGCTGACCTCGGCTTACAACCGACTAGTCGTGTCATCCCTGGAAGGGCTCTGCTACTGCGTTCACCTCGTAAGAGGAAGATCCCGAACGTCTTCGTGGTGTTCCCCCGTCGCCGGGCATTGCACCACAGTTCCCCCTTGTTTTCTCTTTACAAGGTGGCTTTCCCACTACCCACGGCTCGTGTTCGCGCGTGCCATTAAAGTGGGAACCTCACCTCTCTAGCGGACGACCTCCCCCATACTCCGCTCCTGCGGATACCCGAGTCTTGCCTCAACCCCCCTGCGCAAGTCGCCACGGGTGGCCTCAGCCTTACAACACGACATAGTCGTGCCACTTCTGGGAGGGTTTTACCCAACTGGGCTCACCTCTAACGAGGAAAAATCCCGAACGTCTTTCGGTGCACTCGCGCTTCCGGGCATTGCACTACACATGGTCGCAAACAATCTCTTCAGTTAACGGCCTTGCACGTTGTTTCATATTGCCATTTCGCGTAAGGCTAAACTCTCAAGCTCTCCAAAACTGGTCAAAATGCGGGTTCCTTTCCAACCGTTTACCTGTAGCCGTCTTTGTCTCTCTGTTAACCATCCAATTAGCGTTGTGACCATATTTCTGGTACACCAACCTTAATTGTTGCACACATCCTCCCATGGTGTCCACCTTCATCTCCTTAATCGTGTTGTATCGGCATTTTTCTACCAAGCAATCCATGATTAGCTGACTGGATTGGACTGAAACCGTGTAGGGATCACCAGCTTTGTGTTTATTAGCGAACTCTACGAAAAACCTCTCAGATCGTTCCATATTAGCCAAAGTTGACTTGCTATATGAGGGGTTAATAATATCTTCAATGGCTCTTAGTCCTGATCCAGAAATGATATCTTCTTTAAAGAACAAATCCTCACCAGCAAACAACGAAAACGAATTTGCTTCCATCATTACTAACACTTTAGTTTTGGAATTTCCAATCGCGTCTTTCTATACTGACTTCTTTCACACGCAAAGAATGTGGAAGGTAGTTGCTCATCGTATCGTAGTATCACCATCTCATGGACTGCTTCCACCATGCGTTAGTGTATCCCTGCAAGAGTTTCTTGCGAGAACCAGCGTTGTGGAACAAATGAAACGCAATTGTTTTCAGCCTGTCCCCGAATCTCCAAAGCGTGATGCCATCTTCGATTGTTTTAGGCAGTTCTGGAATGAATTGTCATAAAATAGGTTTCGCAGAAGAGTGCTTCGCATTCTTAGCCTTCTCTTCAAGACTACTTTAAAAACAGTTAAAGCGGTTTGAGCTAGCTCTTGAACGCAAAATTTCACATTCACATTCCCGAACTCTTTTTATACGAGACACATTTGATTCAACTGTTTCCCTGTCCATCGGATCTACGTTTGTGCTCTGCGTTATAGATCTCGATTCTTTCTCGTGCCCTATATAACACTCATAACCACTTTTCAGTGCTGCATTGCGTGAAGAATGCCTATCTGCCACTTCATTTTCATACCTTTCTCTCCTTCGCTTCAATATAAACATCCTCCGTGTTAGGGCTTTTTCGATATTTACTAGACTCTGTTTGCGAAAGTTAATACGAGAAAAGTCCTTTACTGTAGCGGTACTGCTCAGAACTTCCAGATGCTGCTTGCTGGTCTGCACAAAAGTTTGCAGTTGGACCATGATTTTCTCGTGTTTGTTTCTTTCGTGAAACAGGATTTGCGGCGGCACTTTAACTCCTGCACCAGCTCCCACACTCTGCAATGGTTTTTGTGGACTATTTCTTTCTATAAAATATAATAAGAACGTACTGAGTGATGCAGGGCAATCTGCAAACAGGCGCAAATACTAGCGTAACATATCGGCGTGAGCAAGAAGGTAGAGACAAAATTGTACTCATCCTCGTTCAAGATATCGAACGGAAACGTATGAGGGCAGTTAAAAATATTTTTTATTGGCTCAAAGTAGTACGTTTCAATACTTTCCTTCGTAGTGCTTTGTCCAAATCAGCAGGAGGCATTTGCATCTATCGTAGCGTACAGACAAAGCACGGTTTTGCGACACAACTTCACCCCTTCAGAATACCTCACCCCGCACGGGTTGCTCGGCACAGCCAAGCAATCCGTGCACGCAGAGTACAAGTAGATGAGGAATCTGGCACAGCCACGACTCCTCACCTGCTTTTACTCAGGACCACCCATGACCCTGCACGGGTTGCTCGGCACAGCCAAGCAACCCGTGTGTGGAGCAAAACATCTCCTTTGGGAGTTGCTTTTATCCTCCTTAGACGCATCACCGATGTACGGATTTGCCCCAATTGTGGGTTCAATTGTGGCAATATTCGGTGTGAAGTTTCCCCTTCAGGTGAGTTCTAGGTGGACTGGTACAGGACAAACGCGTGGCACGCGTGGGAATTTTTGGCTCCAATTTCGGAATTCATTTAGTAGGTTAGCTTACTTTGGACCCTGACACTGGATTCTCCACGTGTATGGCCCTGAGAAGGTGTGCACTAATTTCTTTATTTGGTTTACATATTTCTAGTGAACCTTACTTTGATGGGAGTGACTCACGGTCGCGATGTCACAGTAAACTAAACCAAGGTTGGTCTTCAAAACCATCGCTCTAGTCTGACAAACTAGAGCGGGCTCTGGTCGCAACTGCCCTCGTAGGTTCACGACTACATCTGGAGAGTAACCAAGTTTGGTTTCAGTACAACTACCACCTTGGGACCGCTTAGGACATCTGTGTAAGTACACCGACCAAGGGTCTAACATTAGTCTGTTTATTATGTGTATCCTGTTGCAGGACAGATCTCCGCACCAGTATTGGGTTGTTTCGTTGGTTGTTGTTTTTATTTTACTCCATGGTTCTTGGGTCTGTTGCTGCTGTGGGCACGACCCTCACCCCTTCGTTGTCTGGTTCTTTTCCCCCTTTGGGACACTAGAATCGCTGAGTACGCTGTCTACGTCCTCTCACTTGGATTTTTCTCTGATCTCGTTCCTCGCAGGATTCTTCGTATTCACCTGTACAGGTATAGCCAGTATCCACCGTCGGATTTACACCTGACACTCGTGTGGAGGCAGAGGGCTCGTCCACTGAGTCTACCCTTCATAGGGAGCAAGGAGTCGGACGCCTCGAATGCTACAACCCGCACGGGTTTTGCTCCACACTCTGCTCGCCAAGTACAAGTAGGTGGGAAGTCTGGCACAGCCACGACTACCCATATTCTTGTACTCAGTACCACCCCGGACGCTGCATGAGTTGGTTGGCATAGCCAAGCAACCCCTGACCGATGAATTCAAATGGGTGACGATTCTGGCACAGCCCCGTATCGGCACCCAACTGAACCTCTCCATGGTTCGCAAGGCAGCGCTAGGCAACCTGGACACCCATAGCACAAGTAGATAAAACATCTGGCACAGCCACGACTCTCCACACACTTGTACTCGTGAATTACTCAAACAGTATGATATAGGCACAATATGCATCCACTTTCTGTTTCACAAGGAATATGAACCTAAATGAATTCGTTGTCCAATCTAAAACAAGTTTGTAGAAAATGTAGTTAGAAGATCGGTAAAACAACTAAGCTCTTTTAGTTACTATGACGCATAAGATAGGTGCTACCTAGGATGTGAGTTGGCACACGCTAGTTTTATATAAACTGGAAGAAAATAGTAGCGTGCATGAAGAAGTTATTGTTGTTATAGAAGTTGATTGTGTTCAAGTGATGATTAATAGGTGCAAAAAACTGTGTGCACCTTGAAGGTTGCTTTGTTGAGGGTTCTTTTTGGGGTACAGAATGGGTAAATCATAGTGTAGGTTTTCATTGATATTGGAAAAAACCCATCATTTGAACCCTCTTTTATGAGATGTTTTGAAAAGAGGGTAATTAATTGTACGTTATTTGTACATGAGTTTGTTCTGTACATGTCAATTTTAGGAGAGGGGTTGCCAAATTACTGGGACTATGTGATACAATAACCTAAAAAATTGACGTGAAGTCTACAATAGGTGACGGTTGTAACGCAAAACTGTCACGCGGAATCTGCTCAGTGGCATACGTATTTTATGGCACGATGTAACTGACATATTTAAAATCATTGGCACTACCTCACATGACATGGTACAGATTACACATCAATATACCATTGTAGACTAGGTTTGTTGCACTACTGACGTAAGCTCAACTACTTACGCTAACATGACCTCGTGCAGGTCGCGCTGCTCCAAGGATGAGCTAAAATAAACTCTTGAGTCGCGCTTGGCACTGCCTGCCAAGGGCAGGGGATAGTGACGAAGAAGGAAGACCTTTCACTGTGACTCCTCCTTTTACTGATTCTGTGCTTTGTGCAAAATGTCCGCATACCCAATAGTTATGGGCCCAGCACAGATTAGCGCAAAACCCTTCACGCAACCAGACCCTCCAATGTTCAATCCTGCAGAAGATTTTCAAAAATCTCGTCGGGAGGTCTTGCATTTCGTTAAAACTATTCAAGCAGTGTCAAAAAAAGGCTCTGGTCGTCTTCAAAAAACGGTGTATGCAAAACTAGGAAGGCACTTTTACCACCAAGATATTACAAAGAGCGGAAAACTATCGTTGTCGAAGCTCAGAGAAAAATCCTTATCAATTACTGGCAGACAGCCTAGATTGAAGCCATGAAGCAGATTGTCAAACTAATCGCAGCTGGTCCTCCGATAACAGTGGTTACACGCTTGATGTACTCATTAAATGATGTTACCTCCTGTTGTAAGTCTCGATTAGAAAAAATGACCTCGTTTGCTTTGGGCTTTTGCAGTGTAGCTGTTGAAACCTAATGCATGTTAGATTGTCTGCCTCATTTCAAGGTGGCAAGTTACTTTTAATCACGCTCTTGAACAATTCTTGACACATAAAATCAACTCTGAATAACGCCGAGCTTCAGCTTGTACCTTTACCAGACGCTTGAACGAAAGCCAAACTTCAACCAGAAATCTCTATCATCATGAAGTCGCTTTATCAAATATATAAAGCTTCTAGTAATCTTGAACCAGTGCTTCGACAAAATGAAAACCGACCGTTATCTTTTGAGAGTTTGTCTACCGTCAAAAGCGAAGCTCAATCACTTATCTCAGAAGTCACCTCAGTACTTAATGAGAATTTTCAACTGGAGAAGTTCCTCACTAAAAAAAACAATATTTGAGGAAGAAAGCAACATATTTTCTACATGTCTCTGTTGCAAGCTCAACCTTCTTGATGCATTTACAGTCATTTTAAACCTGAATTCATCACTGAAAAGCACAGAAATACTTACAAGAAGTCGGAAATCGATAACATGGTATCACAACGAGTTGAACAGCGCGCTGAGCAACGGCTAAATCAGGTTATGAATGCATAATACAAAACATTAGGCTTTCAATATGATCATTTGCCTCCCATGGGTTCGTACTCTTCTGGTCTCTTTTCTACTCAGAAAAACAAATCTCGATCGCCTGTAGTTCGTGTCAAGAATAAAAGACGAAACGCCTATGATCGAGGATTTTGCTACGGCTGTGGCTCGACACACCATCGCAGAGGATCGCGGAAATTTGAGAGTCCTGGTTTCTACACTAAACTGCAGCCTCGATCTGAAAAGCTGCATCCTTCAAAACAAGATCCGCCACACGACACTGAACGCCGAGATTTTTAGAAGTGGGCTGTTCCCCCTTGCAAAAAAGTCGTCCTTAACGGCTGACAGAGTTGCCCACTAGGATATAAGGCCTTCTAAGTTTTGTAATCTTATCCTTGACCAATGGTATCCGAAGAGTGTAGGAGGAATTGAATTGATGTCTCAGTGTTGCGCATCTTTGCGTATCGAGCTACAACTGGAACTTTTAGATTGTGAAACGTTTCTACATATTCTTGGGGAACACTGACTTCGTAATGAAATCCTTCCTGGATGCAATCAAGTTGTACCACGTCTTCGACAGGGTGGACGGGATTGTCGTTTCTGACGAAAAGGCCGATGGTGCTCCTGACAGAGCTGAAGAGAAGCTCACAGCGAGAATATCCCCACTGTCTGAATGTCCCACGCCCTAGTCCGATTGTGATGGAGACTCTACCATGTGAGTTTTAACTCCTCCAGTTAACGGCCTTGCGCGACGTCTGGTATCTGCGTTACCCGGCCAACGGGAAGTACTATAGGTCTTGCCGTATCCCTCGGAATACGTCACCAATTAACGCAGTGTTAGGTCTGGGTGGGCAGTGTGGTGGTTTTGGACATGATTCCGTATCACTCGGAGTATCCGCGCCATCAAATTTCTCTTAAGCCGACCTTCGAAGAGTACATTCCCGCATCGGCGTCCCTAGTCCAGAGGTAGTCGTTGTAGTGCAAAAGCCGAAGGTTTGGTATCACATTCAAGCTGTCCAATGCCTTGCTCCCTGTCGAGGCAGACCCAATGACAGAGCCATTTGTATACCTGTAAAACGAGCCTAACTCTGTAGGTATTTCGGATTGACCACAGAGGTGCATAAAGAAAGGTGAACCGGAGCCACAAAGACGGTAACACCAGAGACCTGTGTTCCACGCGATGCGGCGGTTTAGAATATACCCGGTGAAGGGTGCCTTCACAGGACGAGAGAAAACCACCCGGGTGGTCGTGCGGAAAGCGGAAACAGACCCTACGGAGGGTGCGCATGCACGGGATGTAGAGGATAAATTACATAAGACAGGGGCGATACCAGTACCACACGGTATACAAATTTCACACGACAATTATAACACAGAGTATCTGTACGATTACCGAGTGGTTGAATTGAGCGACCCGAATTCGGTGAGCATCTGTAGGGATTAGTACGGCGCAACGACGTCACAATCTAGAGCCGGATACCTCAAGTCAAACTGAACAGTTATGAATGACCGAAGTCTCGGGTTAGTTTTACTTGGTTCTCACGGCGACGAGGTCACACTCACCTAAGTAGGTACACTACCATCTCACCACCCACTGTAATAGTATGATTTGTTCATGTACGAAGGGGCTGTTATTGATTGATTGGAGGCATTGCGTCAATAAACACGCGCGCACGCCCCCGTACGAGCGTGCAAAAACGTCTTTTGGCGCAACGCCTCCCTTGCATTCACCAAATTCAGCAGCAACTGCAGCAAAGCGTACAGCTAATATGCTGGTGCTGCATGCTGCTGCATGTTGACTGCTTCTGATGATGGGTTGCTGCCACTACAGTAAATGACTGTAGTGCGAACCACTTAGCAGCAGCAGCTGGATTGCGCGACACGTTGCTGGCATGTTGCACTCCGCCAGTGCATAACAATGCACAGAGCATATAGACTGCATTGGCGCAGTGCAAAAAGCATCTCCCGTGCTGACCTTAACCACTATTTTGCATCCCATTCAGGCTTGGCCAATATCGCAGTGTCGTATCCTTTTCCTACTTTGGGCACTGTTGCTGGCCTGGGACCTAGGCAAGGCCGAGCTCGTGTGCAGGTCGCCACAAGAATAACCCACTGAGTACCATGGATCTGGAAAAGTATATGTGCTGCTATGTGGTGTACTGGTCGTTTGACGGCGATCAGGAAGTCTGAGGGCTTCCCAGTCCTATTACCAGCTTGCTGTGCAGGGTCCAGGGGGGCCTTCGTGTCGTACCACTTGGGGCTGGAAAGCACATTTCAGTTTGTGAGTAAAGGCAAACCAATCCGTACAGCTGGACGCGGGTTAAACATCAAACGGCTTGAAAATTGGCTGGGCAAAGTCCACCCGTCATAATCCGACAGGAGTGTGTCGAGAGTCCCTGTGCTGCGCACGACTGCACCGGGTTAATATAAGTCTTGCAGCACTTCTTTTAATAGCTCATTTATCTATGCCCGGTGGGTGCAAAGCAACAAACTTCAACCAGTTTTTCAAATTTAATATTGGAAACATATTCTGGAACTCTGCTAACTTTTTTAGGGGTTTACGAGAATAGAATTTTTCTTTTTCTTTTTGTAAATTGCTATGACGCGAGGAGGTCCATGCCCAAACTCCAGAGGAGCCAGGCCGATTTCTAGAGGAGCAGGAGCGAGTTATGGAGATGCTAGAGCAAATTCTGGAGGTGCCAGGGCAAATTCAGGAGGTGCCAGGTGTAGTGCAATGCACTTCTCGCGACTTAGCAAAGATGCGTATCATATATCACATGTGTCCCGTGTGATTTGGAAGTGTTGGCTATGAGATACCGTGTCCCTGCTGGGATGTCACGTGGCTGTGGATACGGGTCTTACGTGTACCAACATATGGTAACCTGGAGGATATCGGAAGAGACGGATGGTTGCATAGAACTTTCCCAGTATTTTGGGCTATTTTTGTTTTAATTTTTAGATTGTTTTCCTCACTACGAGGCTCGCGCACCTCCCGATCTGGGAAGTGCGAAGTGTGGTGCCCTGCACACCCTAGTGCCAGACACAGCGGGCGTGCCTACTTAGGTGACGGCTCCTCGCCATCAACGTTTCCTAGTAAAGGTAACTGATGCTCATCCTTGAGAATTACTCTTTGCAGAGTGTCGGCTCTGGTGCCTTCCGCCTACGTGAGATTCCTTATCGCATTACGGAGGAACCACGATTGGGCACGGTAGGACCAACCACTCAGAGTCATCTAGGCAGTCTGGTCCGAATTGTACCACTTTATTTACTTGTGTTTTTCCTGTTGTTTTTCCTGCCTATCTAGGACATTCTTCTGCCCCTGTATAGGGTTATTTCTTCGTTATTTCTTCTCTCTCATGGCTACAAGAGCCTCTGTTTTGGTATCTGTACAGCGCCATGCTTACGGATTCCTTTCTCTCTTGTTTTCCATTTTTCCTACTTGGACTACCGTTTCTACGGCTTCGACGCCGAACGTGCCAAACCTTTACCTACCTGGGTATTGAACACAACCCCCCCACCTCCGTGGTGTGTCCGAAGTCACAGTCGGTTTTACACCCGACACCGTGTGATACAAAGGGTTCTGCCATTTAAGCCACCCACCTAGGGAGCAAGGCTTCGAACACCTTGAGTGTCTCTCCTGTCACAAGGTTTGCACTACACCAAGGCCAATTCAGGAGGAGCCAGAGAAAATTCTGGATGCGCCAGAGCCTACTGAGGAGGGGCCAGAGCGAGTTCTGGAGGCGCTACACCAAATTAAAGAGTAGCCAGGGTGAACTCAGGCAGCGCAAGGCCAGGAGCTGGACGACCTCGACGATTGCCAGTTCCTCCTGCTCCACATGAGATGCTGGTAAATGAGAGGGGAGCGCATGCGCAATGACCCATTGTTCCAGCCGTGGGAGAGGACTAAATTACTCGTGCACCTACGTGCGTTGCTGTAGCAAGTGGTTCCAGGCCCGTATCATGACGTACTTCCTCTCTTACGCCTCCATCTCTCCCATCAATGCCTGCGCCTGCTGTGGACGATGAGGGCAACGCACGCATGGAGAAAGACGTGCGTTCTCTGCCACAAGTTGAAGGAGAAGAACCGATGCCCGTGGCGATGGAAGTGGAAGAGGGTAAGAGCAATCCTGCTCGCTCACAGCCGCCGCAGCAGCCTTCTCTACCGCAAGTTGAAGAGGATGAGATCACTACTACTCCCTAAAAGTCGCCACAGCACAGCTGCAGCCGCATCAGCCGCAGCACCCAGAGCAGCAGCTTGATACGACGATCATGCAGTGTGCTGAACGTGCAGATCGAGGACTGTGTCGCATGTACTACGCGTGGGATCCTGTAGCAGATGAAGCTTGGATGGATCCAACCATCCGTGCAACCGTTCTAGAGTTTGAGACGCTTTCCACTGCGGCTTAAAAGCGATGCAGAAGATACAGCAAGCATGAACACAAGCTCTCTTCCGGCCCGTACCTGGACTGGACATTGAGAATTCATAGCTGCGAGTATTGCGGATGCGTTTTGCTTCGCAAAGAGAATATTGAAGTGTGCTGTGGAATGAAAAGGATGTGGGGATGGGGCAAAACGTTCCGCAGAAGGCATAAAAACGAGTTGGTTTGCAGTCCTTAGAGATTGAGAGCCTTTCACAGACATTTCCTCAACTTGAATACGCTCTTCGTGACGACTCAAGCGTTCATAGAAATATCGTATGTGACGGGGGGTAGTCCCTTCTTTCTCAGATTTGAGGGAAACGCAGCTCTCGCTTTGCCTCCGCAGACCCAGAACAATACGCGATACAGCTTTCTGTGGGGTACCGGTTCGCTTTCCTTGGATCCATCTCACTATGCGCGTGCCAATCTGAGTGCGTTCATTCAGGACATCAACGTAGGAGATATCATACCCAACTTGTACGATGTGATCCAGCCTAATCCAGAGTTGGTGCGCGAACGTTACCGATCCATGCTTAGCACGCAACAGCAACAACAACAAAGTAAAGACACAGCCGTGGACCTCAGAATGCAAACAGCGGAACAAGGAGTGGCCGTACGTTGATATGAAGGTACCGTAATTGCTACAGCCAGTGCGCCTCATGCAGGTACTGGCCTTCGTCCTGAAGACGGTCCTGGTGCGGGCCCAACCATGATGAGAACGGTCGTGGTTGGTCCGACTGGTTTGTACCGAGTGGAGTCCCAAGTACCGTGTTTGGTGAAAGGAACCGAAACAGGAGACCACGCTGCAGTGACTACTGCTGCTGCTGCTGGAACAGGGGCGGCTGCAAATGCCGCAAACAATGCGCAAGTGCGGTACCGACTTCTAGAACCCGCATCCAAACTTAAAGAGAAGGGCTCTTTCCCTCCTCTCTACCCTTACGGTGATCAGCACGAAATGTTTGACATCGGCTTGTCTCTGGATGCAAGGAACTCCACACAGCAAAAATCAGGTCTTCGCATCAACGAATGGAAGCTCCGAAAGCTGACCTGGCCTGAGAACTCGAAGTGACGTGGTACTCAGACAACATCTTCCTAAACAGTGGAGCTTTGATGCAGATGTGGATGCTTCGCACGCACAAAAACATTAAGGACATGCGACTATGTTTCCTGGAGAGAAAACAATAGACACATATTGTACAAGAGCAAAAGATCGAGTAAGCACAACAGCAAACAGCTCATGTTTCACCATCACAGTTCGCACATCTGGGACGCATATTTCTGCCCAATGACTTGGTCAACTCAGCAGCGTACTGGGAGAACCAGCGCATGGATGTACAGGCATTCGTAGCGCAGAGAGTACCGCCTTTTCTGTTCATTACAATCACCATGAACATCTGGCAGGAGGACATCCAGCGCCCTGGTATGGACACCAGCAATCGGAGCGCATTTACAGCACAGAGTAACCGCCCTCCACCGTTTGACAGACCGGATCTGATTCCAAGGGTGTACAAACAGTACCCAAACCGTCTCATGAAAGACTTGGAGAAGTACTCGGAGCACATGTTGGGAATGAAGTCACTGGGGCCTGCATCATAGCTTGAGTTTCAAGAACGCAATGTGACTCATCACCAGATGCTCGTGTGGCTCGAAGGAGGCGTGATTGAAGAATTTCATGTGATCGACGAGCTGATACGTAGAGAAGTTTGGCTTCCAAGCGAGAAAGACGCGTTGCGTGGCCTCATTTGTTCCATGCATAGGCACCGGCACTCTCTCTATTGCCGGAATCGCATAGGACGGTGCCAGTTTGGATATGATAGCAACATGATTGTACCAGAGATGTATATTGAAGAAGGCAAGAATTGCGTGATCTACCGTAAAAGAAGGCAAGAAGACCCCAAAATTGTGCCGTACAACCCCACTCTGACCATGAAGTACCATTCTCATATCAAAGAAGAACCCACGCAAGGATGGGACGCAGTGGCTCATCTCACAAAGTACGAATTTAAGCAGCCTAACGCTTAGGAGGTGGTGCTCAATGTGAGTGGTGCTGATGAGACAGGCACGCCGGACGAGCAGCAACAAGAGCTGCAGGCACAGAATGAAATTCGCGCATACATGCTAGCGCAAGTGGTGGGCGCCATCAATGCAGCTTGGAGAACTTTCAAGTTTCGCAATGTTCACATCGTACCTAAAGTAGAGCGGCGGGACATTGACTTGGAAGGAAAGCGAACTTTTCTGCTCAGAGTTCCAAATCAAATCCATTCCGCATCGCAGCCGTATACGTTGGAGAGATACATTGGAAGGCCTGAAGCGTATGCGAACCTCGACTACCTTTCGTACTTTGAAAAAGTGCGATTGTATCGCACGCGTCCTGCCCGCGTGCTTAGAAATACGACGAGGACTACACCCAGGCTCTCACAGACACCTGCAACCCGCCCATGTATGTGGTACAGCACACGGAAAACGAGGATTGCGTGGCAAGGATGAGAGAGGTTTCACCGTCCGACATTGAGCTCTTGACACTGCATTTGCTGCTCATGAATAATGGCTCGAGCTTTTATAAAGACGCAAGGACTTTCAACGAACAGCAGCATGAAACTCATCGTGAAACCACGATTTCAATCAGACTGCTCGCGGACGGATCCGAGTTTGATATTGCATTTCAAGAAGACGTGCACATCTACAGCACTCCCTCAGAGCTACGAACTCTGGTTGTCACACTATACCAACAAAGCGCAGACCCAGAGAAAATGGCCGTCGAAAACTGGGAGGCGCTTTGTAGCGACATAAATAGAGGAGATGAGCAGCAACGAAAGCAAGAAATGTATCGACGTGTAGTGGAGATCCCAGAATGGCACGATGGACTACTACTACGCGATCATAGCTTCTTCGCACAACAACTATAGCAGGATGAAGCAGCATTGACTGAGACAAATTGAGCTACAACAACTCGAGATGCGCGAGTGGTACGAAATGCGTCAACGATTCAGTCAAGGTACGCCACCTTAAACCCTCGCCAAAGACAAATAATTATCACCGTCATTGCCACATTCCGACAACGCCAGGCGCAGTTGGAGCGAACAAGAGCTCCTGAAATTGTGTTCATTGTGCAAGGATCCGCAGGAACCGGAAAGACGTACGTGCTTGACCTCCTTCGCGATAACACTGAGTCGGAAGGAACGTTTGCCAAAATGACTGCTTCAGCAGGCATTGCAGCATTATTGTACGCAGGTGGCCGCACTTTACATAACGTGCTCGGACTGGGTGTAGCTGGCAAGGACAGTACAAGCAGCACTACATCCACTTTGTCAAAGTATGGTCCCCTATCTCGACGTGCGGAACTGCTACGCGAAATACAACTGTTTATCTTGGATGAGGCGTCAATGCTCTCATTAAAGCGCTTTGAACTCATGGATGAGTTGCTCAAAGATCTTCGCTGTAATGCAATGGAAAACCCGCCTACATTTGGGGGCTTGACCATCGTTCTATCCGGCGACTACTCCCAGCTGCTTCCAGTGGTGCCACAGGTGTACATGGAGGCCCAACCAATTGTAAATGTGAGACAATTGTACACGAATATTCTCAGCAAATGGCCGTGGAACGGTGGTCTGCGGACATTGGGCTCGGTTTGAGTGCTGTATCTCACCAAACAAGTAGGCCAAGCCAATGATCCGGCATTTGCGTAGCTGTTCCGTTCCATTGCACGCAACAAAATATCCAAAAACCCTCCACTACCACTCAGATCTACCAGTGGCATGCAAAAAGCTTACCCAGTCTTTTGGACATGGCTCGCAACAGGACGCAAGGAGGATGTGGATCTCAACAAAATGCTCGATGCGTCCACAAAACAGTTGGTCGACGAACATAATGCGGCAACACTTGATCTGTTTCCTGGTGAGCGCTTCACTTTTCCGTCAGCGATAACTGTGTACCCTGATCATGGACAACACCCAGAGCCCGACGTCACCAATACTTTTGTTCACGAATTTGCATATCAGTATACACCTACTGGAGTACCACATTATAGCTTGGACTTGAAGATTGGTGTTCCAGGTACGGTCATTCAAGACGTGCTGCATTCTGCTGTAATCAATGGAAAGATGTTCATAGTCGTGCGTGTCGATCATTTTACGATGCAGGTGGCTCGAATCGACGAGAGCAGACAAGTTTTGGAACGACAGCTCCTGCATTGTATCGACTTCGAGCTTTCTTTCGCAGACATTCGCATGATTCGAAAGCAGTTCCCCATTCCTCTCGCGGTTTCACCTACCGTTCAAAAAGGACAAGAAAATACCACGGATGGCTTGTTTTTGGATGTGCTATCCAACTTCTTCTGCGCCGGTCAGTTGTATGTCGCATTGTCGCACGTTCGAAGGAACGACAATGTGCTGCTTTTGCATGACCCGCAGCTTACATCTGCAAATGCGCACAAAATTCTTCCCATGCCTGTGCTCATCACCAATCCAGTGCTGCCTGAAGCCATTCAGTTCTGCATTCCTCCCAATCTCTAGTCATATTTCTTGCAATCTTCATGCATTGAATTAAACTACTTGATTTTCTGCTTTTAATTTCTGTACCCTGTTTTCTTCCTACCGCGTTTTATCACTCCTCTACCGCGGCGCGCAGCGCCGCCCGTGGCCGAAGGCTGCTTCCTCTTGTAATAAATTATAATAAATAACTACATTAGTGCACACCTCCTCAGGTCCACACAAATGACCACGCCAGTGTCAGGCGCCCTGAGGGGTCAATCCAAGTAAAACATAACACTACAGCATGGTGCTCTCGCACACGCGCACACGCGTCCACTCATCCCGCAATCCATTCTAGATTCATACCTTCCTAGGTGAAACGTCACCCAGTAAACCATCCCATTGGAATCACCTCGTACAGGTCGAACTCAAATACGATAGAGCTGTCACGGTAACCACGTTACACTCCTATGAGTAGCATCTCAGTGATCTCCACGCCTTTTACATTGCCCCACAGTCGGCGTAATCTCTCTCGGACATTTGGAACTCTGGTGGTAACCGATTACGTCCTGATAGGCATCGATAATGTGGTCGTCGGTGGCATAATTTTCCAACAAGTAAGGGACAACTTCTGGGTACGTCTGCATGAGCTCCCGATCCTGGGGATCGATAGGATTAGCCGAGCCGGATATATTGGCGACCACTTGGTCTTTTTCTTGTCCACTCAAGAAGAACTGAGAACCATACAGCGCAGCTCCCCCATGGACTCCATTTTGGTCACAGGCCACCTGGAACCAGTTCAAAAGCTTTAGGATCGTGATGGGATCCTTTCCGGAGAACTTGTCCAGGACGGTCAGTTGCATTCTCTTCGCCTAATTCGATTTATTTTTGGCGACTGAAGATGTATACAGTGTGGAGGGATCCATCAAGCCTTGGGTATTCATGTCTAGGACCTTCCAGAAAAGCTCATTAGTCATGACCAATGGTTTAAGGCACCAAAAATCCGCCTCATCTGTTTCGGTGTCAGAAGAATCCGGCGAGTCCGAATTGTCATCGCTCGAGTCCGAGTGGTGCCTCTTCCTATGGTTCTGCCTCGACGTCTGCCTTGGGTTGCGTCTTTTCTTACTAGGGGTCTCGGTATTTACGAAGTTCTTTGGGGCGAGCTCTTCATCGTCCCTGAAATACTCTTCGGTGCACCGAAAGCCTTGCCAACCATCTTCTTTACCTCCCGCACGGCCTCTCCGCCTCACGAGTATCTCTTCTCCTGGCGGTATATAACTCAATGGGGCTTCTTTTGATGAATATAAGTGAGGAGCTACACCTATAGTGGCTGCATGAGGTTCGGTGTGAGCTGAAATATGGACGCTCAATGGTATACGTTGAGAAACAGACTGAGGGTTGTGAATTTTGCCTGTCTGGCGAGTGATTTCCCCTGGAATGGTAGTGGTAATAGATCCACGAAGACGTCTGACTGGACTATCTGAGGAATCAATTGGTCTGCCAGAGAGGAGAGGCGCTCCGGTAGTGCTCTATCTAGTCGGTCCCTGAGGAATTGATCCACTTGGTTCTTGCACCAAGAGAGGGGTTCCGGACGTAGAATAGCGGCGACATCTTCCACCATATGGGAGGTGGATGCATTGGCAGCTAAATCCTGAGGCTTTTCTGCGTCATTCCTTCGTCCTTGCGGAAGATTTATCTGGTTCATCCTCTCGTGGAGGGGAGTGACCAACGGCAAATTTCTGGTTATCCTTTCCGGATTGTCCACAGGGTCTATGACGCGTCCACCGTAGCGGCTACGGGTATTCTTGCAGTCACTATTGTTGTCCGCTTTGGCGACCAATGGGGTGAAAACGTCTGCGAGAGGTGCGGCTGCACCTGAGGATCCTTGTGGGTCGTCCTTTCTGGGGTTGGGTTGATGGTTGTTCATATGGTCGGTGCTGCTTTCGAGCCAGTTGCATCGACTAGTAGTCCAATGGGAGAAGTTATAGGCGGTATGATACTTTTCTTAGGGTCCAAAACGGCTGTTCCTGTAGGCTTCTAGGTCGGGAGACCAGTTTTGGTAGAATACTACGTCCTTTGGCCAACTGGAGTATTATTAGTCTACTGAAGTGCAGTAGTGGCATAGAGCCATTCACTATGGTGACAATCCACCGGGTCCACTGGTGACGCGGGCAGAAACTGGCAGCGGGGCGCAATGAACACGCACTATCTCAAGTCCGTACAGATCGGGAGAATGGTAGCAATAGCTTGGAGGTCTTTGGCGTCTACTAGCTGGATATGGTAGTAAGAAGACTGCGATGGTGCTTGTCTTTACTCTTCGGAGGTTGGTGGCACCCGAGCCAACCTAAATGGTCAACGAGGCGCCCTGACCTCCAGGAACTAACCTAAAGAATTAAGTAAAATTAGTACAGAAATAAACCTGAGATCACAATACCTTTGTACTTGGCAGGAGCCCTGGTATCTCCTTCACCGGCACCACACTTGACCACGTCGAGTAGACGAGCCAGCAATGATCCAACCTTTGTCAGCTCAGGCCCCTGGTTCCTTCACATTACCTCACTTGTTCAATCGTGATTCTCTTACAGATGAGACAAGAAAAGCAGCGGGTAGCTTGCACCATGATGCGACCCAATTTGGAGTTTTGAGTTGACAAAAGCACTAGAGGCCGACTTGCCCCAGACCGTCACATATAGGACATAGTATCGTTTTTTCTCCCAAACATACAGAACATCGTGTGCCTGCAACCCCTTTGCCTTTAATTTCCCTCATTGTGGTCCCCACAAATTTCCATAATACTCTGTTCTTAGTGCTGAAACAGAACTTCGACTTAAATCCGATTTTGGACATGTCTTCATGCACTTTATAGAAGTGCGACGCCATTTCTCGCATTCTGCCCCTTCTTTTGAACGCAAAACCAGTGCCTCCACTTGCTGTACATCGCGGAAACACTCATTCACTTCGTATCGACCATGGGTCATACGCGCACATTTCTCTTCCACGCAAACCCAAGGTTACCAAGTGACACCATCTCATTGCAAACAGTGCAAGGGCACTGTCCACATCCCTCATGCAATTTGCCCTACAAGGGTTCAGTTTTATACCGAAGATCAGCTTTGAGTGCTTTCTAGGTACATATGTTTGCACGCACAACTTGGACATTGCGCTTTCTCGCTAAGGGCAATCACTCAAGCGCCAGAGGCAACTACCCAGTTGTTGTTGAGAACTACTGGGATTGCTGCCATCAAGCAACAAATGCTGGAGTAGTCTTTGAATTTACAAGCACTAGTTTGCTTTAAACGTTTTAGAGTCGAACGACCAGTTTTTGAAGTTGAGTCCTCACTTTTCTACGAAAGTGCTGTGCCCTGCAAACTGTTCAGTAAACTTTTGAACGCCTGAGGCTTGGTCAGTATTCCAAGCCAACCAGACTCAAAAAGACCCTTTGGGTGATATTGTATCGCAGTGCGTTCACGGAGGTCTTTCTCATTCAAGTTCGCGAGACTTCTGCAGCTGCGCAACGGAATTTCGACGGCCCATATGACTGTGGTGTAGTATGTAATACTCGAAATGGCTGCCAGGAACACCATACATTAAAGTCCCCTAAGATTCTCAGGGCAGATAATAGAAACGAATTCCTCCCATTTCTCCAACACCCCGTCACAAGACCCAATCTCTTCGTGTAGTGAAGGTTGAAGACGGTTTTCTTCCTTGCAGGATAAGTACCATTCTTGCATCTCCAGTTCCCTTTGTGGTCTTTCTTCTTACCGCATACGGTTCAAGAGTGGTTCGCCATTGTTCAAACAAAAATTATGCAGCTTCTTGCATAAGCATACTACCCTAGAACTAATGTAAACAGAGAACTGCAACGCATTTTGTAGGGTCTTGTGGAGCAACGCGTTTGCGTGATAATCCGTGGGGATGCAACTCATAAGAGTGAGACGTAGTCGCTGCAATGGCTCTACGGTATATGATTTGGACTCACGTGGAGTGGTACCAAATGGATGGTTTAGTGTGTGCAAGTTCACATGGGAAGGTAGGAATCTGGAGTGGATTGCAGAATGATGGACGCGTGTGTGCTTGGGCTACGGCGCCCTGCTGTGATGTTATATTTTACCTGGGACGACCCCTCAGGGTGCCTGAAACTGGTCTAGCCACGTATGTGGACCTGAGGAGGTGTGCACTACTTTAGTTAATTGTTAATATTAATATCTGTAGTGTACCTAATTAGCTGAGCGCGACCTTACTGTCGCGAGCACTAAGTAAAGTCAACCCGAATGTTCGGTCGCATATAAGTGTTCAATTTGACCTGACGAGTGCGGCTCTGGATTGTATTGCCTTTGCAGCGTGCACTGCTCCACCCGAAGGGTCACAGCAATCGGTTTGTACTATCTACCCGTTCGGTACGACTACAGATGTACTGTGTTCACTAATTGTCGTGTGACTTCTATTTTCTCTGTGTCACAGATATCGACCCTTATTGGTTATTCTTTTCTTTTTTCTTGTTGCTTTTGCACCCACCGTCGGAGCTTTTCCCGCTGTCCGCATAACCCGTCGATTGGTTCCGTTCTGTCTGTGGATAGCCCCCTTTTCTGGGTTCGCACTGGTCAACCGTACGCGTGTTCCACCGCTTCCCGGTTTTGCTGTTCCTCTTTACCTCCGTGGTATTTCCGAACTACCGTCGGTCTTACACCCGACATCTGGGTAGACGGAGGGCGAAACCACTGAGTCTATATCGCAAGGAGGCAGGGACTCGGACAACCTTGAGTGTCACCCATCCCCGGGTTTTGCACTACAGATCTTCCATCTAGCAACCAGCATCCAAAATGCTTGTTCAACGTGCACTTTGAGAAAGGATAGATAGTAATTAAACACGTCTTCGTAAAGACCTACCAATTGGACCTACCAATTGAGATATCGGTATGGGTGTGATCAGACTTTCAGAGCATATATATATGCTTCCTCTCCTACGATCCAAAAATCTTTACGTAGTCCACACGCTTCCAGAAATTTATCCAGACCTGGAACTGAATGAACTAAAACATCAGGAATCGAACCAACTCATCTTTCTGAGTATCTCCTAAGTCGATATGAGCCGTCTATTAAAGCTTGAATCCGTAAAGCAAAACATCCTGTGCGAAAAAAAAGAGGCAGGGTCCAGATCTATTTTAGGCTTCATGATCCGAATTTAAATACCATTCAAAGCTCCAACTCAACCTGCAAATAGAAAAATAAACTAGGAGAAGACTGTGGGTGTTTGAAATATTCTGAAAAACTTATGCAGCTCTGGAAACGTCACCTGCCTACTTGATAGCTTCAAAAGCTTCATTAACTCAAAATCAGTATCATATAAATCTCGATGACTATATACGAACCTACGATAAAGCACATAATAACTTCCAATTTGCTTGTTACTGCTAGCATTCGCAACAGTATAGATAAACGCGTGTCGGAAGAAATAGTTGTTCTATCTGATTGTTTCCCCATTTCGCAACTCTTAAAAAGAGCGGTATTTACTAGTTTAAGGAGACTATCGAATGGGCTTTGACTGATTCAAAACGCTCGCTTAAAGTATGGTTTGTTGAAGAAGGCTGCAATGCCATTGCCATCAGATGTTAAATATTTTTTCATAGAAAAAAGCAGATGTCATATTGGCATTACGCAATCATACAGCTGCTTTGTTACGAAATTTATGATTATAACCTTATGTGCAGCTGCCTCTTTCTGAGTTTATTTCCTGCAGGCTGTTTCCATGGCTCAGTAGAGATTGATATGACACGAGAGCTCTTTTTGATCCAATAGAAATTTGGAGACCTGCTTAGGTTTCCAGTGTGTTTTAAGGAAGTATTTTTTGTTACTCATCGTGCAATAGGTGTTTTGTCGGAGCTTTGTAATGCGCAGGATGGAAAATAGTTTCTCTTGTGGTTCGCCACGTTTGATTGGTAAGAAATGACTGTTTAGAACGCGCAAATAGTGAGTGGTAAGCTTAATCTAATAGCTCAAGACGTTTAGGAAAGTGGTACCTCAAAGTGTGGATGGGGTAGCTCTGGGACACTGGCGGGAACCGAAAGATTTGCCATCTACTGACGGCGGGCGTATGTAAGTCCTTGAAATGGATCGCCGTTGCAAATAAAACTGCTGCCTACGTTGCTTACAGAGGATATAAAAATATAAATATCAATCATATCCGAGCAGATCAGGCTCTGTTCGAAAGGGCCCTGAAGGGTGTAAGGTTGTCATGCAACTGGTAGGGAGGGTGGAAGCTGTCATACCGATTGCACTTACAAAGTTCATTCGCTATGTTTCAACTCTTACTTCAATGAAGGCAGCATGCCTTCGTAAACTTGATGTGAAAGTCTCTGGAAGCAACGTGTAGCCATGTGATTGCATAGTGTTGTTGCCCAAGTTTCTTTTCTCTTGATTGAAGTCATAGGACGCCGGTACAATCACGTTTATAAATAGACCTCTGGTTAACACTGTACCTGGTTTGTGCGTTCGTTTAACCCATTTTCGCATCGATTGTTGGAAGTGTACCGTCGTGCTTTGCAGGGAGAAATGCTCTCACTTCCGCGGTATGAAACCTCACGTGGCTATGGGCAGCTGTCGTAGCTCCGAGAAGCTCAGCCGAGAAGCCGATTGAATCAAATTAGGATAAAGTTAAGGGAGTTTAAACTGCGAGACCGGTCCAACTTCGCTACTCCGGTATGTCGATCGACCGAACATGGAGGAGCTCAGTCTCAACGTTTCGCCTTCTGTCTGGAACATAATTAAGTATGTGACTCTTTCCCTCATAATAACCCCCACTTTCGAGTTTCTGCTTCATCGCCTAAGCCAACAAAAAGCTAGATGGGACATTCTACGCGGTCGAACGGTAGCGCTGTCGGACACCCGCCTTGGCATCTTTTCCCTTCATTCAACTTTTTGGGGACGTTCACGAAATCGATATCTTCTTCTTGTCATCGGCACATTCGTCATTGCTATCGAGCTGCTCTTTGAGTTTTCGTTCTCTAGCAAGTTGGTGGCGAAATCAAAGACAGAGCAGGTCTGGAGTCAGCCGGACCATCAACAGCGATATCTCATCAGTAGCGAAGAAGTCCATTTCATGCGAGAACCCGCGCTCCTCCCGGTAGAAGCTGCCAACATCGAAGGTTGTGTGGAAGGAGAGTTCAATATGCGGCGCAAAGAGAAAACGAAAGATGAATTTCAACAAACCATAATGGAGTATTCGATCAACGGGATGTATACGGTGCGTCGTCCTTATCTCAGTGCTACAGATAATGCAACACTATATTGCAGTGCTGATCATATCGAAAAGAAAGCTAGCTTCTTTGTGCCTTTCGCCACCAAAGTTGTGTATGATGATGTTGAGGAAGAAGGCTTTGACTACTTCGGTGCATTTGAAGACAAGTTTTATAATCGCTCCATCTACGCAGATGTGGATATGAAGCTCCGATTCAAAGCAAACTTGACCATAGACGATACAAAGCTCTATATGTTTAATGGAAAGAATTCCATTTGTATTGGTTCCAAGTCGCTAGCCGTTTTTGGAACGGCATATCTCCTTTGTGGGCTCCGCGCTCAATCTGCTTTCTCACTTGCGGTTGGAAGTCTGCATGAAGACGACGAACGCGTCAGTATTTCTACAATTGTGATGGAGATGTCAGGTCCGGCACTTGGTCCACTGGTCGATCAAGCCGGACGGCAAATACGTTTTCTTCTTTCCAATCTTTTCTTGAATCTGGTATGGCATCGTCCTGCCAGCGAAGGTGCGTCGAAGCTGCGCAAGACGACTCTAGAACAGATAGTCCAGATCGCCCTCATTGTCGCGAATGAAGAAGGAGTGGCTGGCATACGACGGGTGAAAGCTTCACGAGAAGTACTTGACGGTGTACAGGAGCGCGCCTCTGTGAAGCGGTTGGCAATCATACCTGGAGCGTTAATTGGTGGCATGCTTCTCCTTTTCATTTCAATGAATGTGCTTCTCGCTATCTGCATTGCAAAGGCTCAAAGAAAAACTGGACAACATTCAGTCAGAATCTCCACACAGTTTCTCCGGAAACAATTGCGCAACGATTTACTGGGGATGCGCGCAGCCCACAACGAGTGGCAAGAGATTGGCTACAAACTTGTTCAGGACGCCGATGAACAACGACTACAACTGCTTCCTCAGCTACCAATGATTGACGCATAAGCAAGAACTACGAGGAATATTCATGTCGAGAAGATATGGCATTCGACGAATCTCAATCCACCAGCACTTTGCTCAAGCGGTCAATTCAACGGCTTGATTCGAGATTAGCATCGTCGTTTCTCACTGAGATAAGACAATGGATGGGATTTCAGGAATGCCGTTGGTCATTCTGGCGCGCAGCTACGAAAAGTTGTGTTTACGTACTGAGAAACGCTCTTCTCTAGGCAGCGCGCAGACGAAGGTGGCCGCTAACTCCTTTGGTAGGTGTTCTTGTTGCTTGGTACCTTGAGCTGATTTGGGAGCATGTGCGAAAGACGAAGATTTGAAATCTATTTTCTCCAGCATCCCGGCATATCCTCTTAGGTGTACCGACGGTGCCGCCGTGCAAGCTTGTGTTATACACCCCACAGTACAAGTCTGTAGTCCGACAAAGACAAGACGTGTGTACTAAATAGGCTCTTTATCTATCAGAGAACAAAGAGCCCAAGAAGGCTGGTTCTGAATGAGTCAGTTGAGTACGCTTCTTATCACTTCTGTGTGCTTCACGAATGAGATACGTATATCGAAATGTGAAAGCTGACAAGAGCCAAGCTCTGAACACAACTTCTTTCCTTTACTTTTGTAATGCGGACCGTGACTGGTTTGCGAATACAAGATAGTGGCTTGCTCTCCTTAATCAGTAGTTGCTTGCGCTGTAGTCTGAAACATCCTTGTGTCGGAGACCCATGCTCGCAGCAACGCACGATAATACTGCTGCGAACAAACATATTGGCCAAGAGGCTATAACAAGCTTGAAACTATACCCCAAATGGCCAATTGAAGAAAGACTTGTCTTTGCCCAGTTCTCACTGTAGAATACAGCGAATGCTGTCATCGTTAATAAGCCCGCAACGAACAGAATAACACCAGCAAGCATTGCCAAGGAACGATTGATAGAAACAAGACTAACCACCTGAATGGAAAGCCCGATTACCAGTGCCAGAAGTGCAAGTATGAGCAAACCGCGAACAGCTTGATAAGCCGTACAGTTCACAATGGATTGTATGGATTGTTCGAGACATGTCCTTGAGGTTGATGCAGTGGTCTTTCGAATCCAGCAAACGTCCGAGAAACAGCGAAAGCCTACGTATGCGCACGTGACTGCCCCTTTATGTTCTTTGTGACATCCAATCCACAAGCCAACGGTTGAAACGCTATACGTAATCTTTGTGAGGTCATTCGGAAGCCCGACTCTGAGTTCAGCTGCGCTTAGTTTAGTATTTATCATACGCGGATTAAGGCGGCCATCGATTTGGTCTAGGACAATCCACGAATTGGTTGCCACCCCGACGGCGAGTAGTACAAGCGATACCAAAGACAGGAATGCTCCAACAATCGGATATAGTTTGACCATTCTTGTTGAAGAAGAGTTGAGAGAAGAAAAAACAGCTGTTCGGAAAGGACTTTGTAAACTTTTGAAGGATTCTTCGTGTTATGAAAGTATATTAAATGGCTCTACACACAAATGCTATTGTAGACGGCAGCAGCTCTCTCAGATAGGCATCACGCGCGCTGCTACTGCTGTTCACGACGGTGAGTATCGAGATGAATGCAAATGTTCTTTCTGTCATAAAAGGGAAGTCGCTGGTAGCTGGCCCCTTGTTCTTTGATATGGTATTCAGATATAGCCTTTGCAATGCAACGACGCGACCGTTTGATTGGTCTGGGGAGGATAGAACTGAAGCAGGCGTTCGAAAAACATGCTTTCTAGTGGCAGTGCTTGAAGTGCATTCAAAGCCGAAGCAAGCTACGGGTAAAGTTCGGCACATGTGCTCATTCTCGACAGCAGCAGAAGAGATGGCCCACTAGCAGCTGAACATGAAATGCATCGTGTCCCTTCATCCCGGGTTTGGTTTCCTTTTAAATCCTCTGCGCACCTTGAATAATTTTGAATGCATCACGCATCGAGTGCACTCGTTCAGCACTAAAAATAGGCTGTGTGCTCCCAAGAAGGAAAAAGCCAACTGGGCGCCTCCAGAAAACATAAATACACCTGAATTGCCGTCTAACAAGCGTCCACCCTTTGAAACCCCGTAAGTCCGCGAGGAATCTGGCAACATGTGTGTGGTCTCCCCTTCCACGCCACGGCTTAAAAGGCTAACGCTCTAACCCTTTACCCCTCTTCGCCAAGTGCTAGAGCATAGAAGTACGCGTTCACTCAGTTGAAAACATACCCGGGTATCAAGGTTTCCGCTGTATCCCGTCAGGCGCGATTTGCCAATAAGAACATGGCCGTGATACTTTCAATCCGTCCCAGAGACCCGTGCGAACACTCTTAACAAGTCACGCACTTCTGAATTTAGGACAACTGAAGAGACAAAATGGCAAGTGGAAACAACTTCTTAATGCTGATGTCTCTCTCTCTTTTACGGGTACACTAAAAGCTGATGTATCACGTCCATTGAACGCACATGCTCTACAGCAAGTTACGAGGCTTTCCGATTATGGCATACTGTGTGGAGTTCTTCTGAAAACTGCACCTACATGCTGGAGATGGCCTACGGTGCGGTAAACCGATGCGTTGTGGCAGCGGTAAGGTTTGTTTAACGGAGCTTCCGTCAAACGCCACCCCCTAATACCAGAGATTTCGCTGTCCCCTTAATTGCATCTTCCCATGGGATCTCTTTGACTCTCAACGCTCGTATCTTGCTGTTGTCAAATGGGATACGGGTGCAGGGGTATCACAGCAAGTATTCATGCACGCTTGGGTGTTTCTAAAACGGCGAATACGCTGCAAAACAGTGTTCATGGGCGACCTCTTGCAATTCAGTGCAGATGTGTAGGGGATTCAAGAGAACAAAGATTGCCTGCAAAGGTAACTAACTTAATACATGTGTATAGTAACTCGTGACATAAGGGTCAGCCATGTTTATCGTCCCTGATCTCCTGGGACTTTCACACAACACACTAGCATAACACCGGCTCTTGGGAGGTGTCAACCTGCCTGTGTTGCGAAGCGTACAGTTCGTGTACGAACACTTAGAATTTGGCAAATCACTGGAGAACGAAGCAGTTCAGAGCAAGGCTTGTTTATGTGTGTGTGTGTGTGTGTGTGTTTGTGTGTTTGTGGGCTTCGCTCCTCTAATTACGAGGATGCGGCACTTACGTCTAGAAGGGAATCTCTACTTGACAGCTAAGTTCCTCTAGTAGACCCAACCGGGTCGCCATTTAGTTTCCTCGCACGGCATAACTTTATATTCTTTGCAGCCTTTTCCGAAGGTCGGCGCATCTCGCCGATTGGAAGCTGCATGTGCCCTGTGTCCTACGGTTGTACGCAGAAACTGTAGCTCGCTACAGACTAATAATCATACAGGTCCATGGTAAGTTGGAATGCACTCTTGAAGGCTCCGAAGTTTCGTTGCATGACAAACTGGCAAGGGTAAACCGATCGTTTCATACGAATGAGAATACTATCCTTCGGTTATTAGCCTTCAACCTGGCGATTCTGATTCTTGTCACACAAGTCCTCAGATGTGACGATCTTGCTGTTTGCAAGATCTAGGCAGGTAGCAGTGTACCCTTGCAACTAACCTTTCGAAAGTTTTATGCTTTATGTAACAACAATGAAATTTCCCTGCATGGCATTCCCATTAAGAGGCGTTGCTCAGAGAGCCCCAGTTCCCTTCCATCGCTCGGCATCCTTCGAGTTTTGATCCTGGGTGATCACTTTGTTTGAGACAGCGGAACTGTTGTTTTTTTTTCTGCTACTCACGTGGTAGATCCAATGCACTGGATAAGGCTTCGCTTCGGAATTCTGTCTTTTCCCCATGGAATTGGGTGAGTCCTGCGTACAGAAAAGTGTGAGTATTCAACTTGTCTTGCTCCGTATCAATGTGGTTGGTCGATGGTTCTTGACGGCCAAGGTAAACCTGGATGAAAACATATCCCCCTCGGCGCACGAAGCGAGGTTGACATTTTACCCTTCGCAACTGTATGAGCTGTTTTCTTCGCCGAAGGCTTAAGTTCTATGGCAAATTCAGTTTAGAATCCAGTCTGCCTCTCCCGGACTTCTATCATCAAGAAAGGTAGCCCACCACGGTGGGTGAATTGTCGCATGCGCTGGTGGCGGGTCATTGGCACTTGTCGCATAGTCGATCATCGTCGTACTAGTCCAACACAAAGCGACTTGGTATCGCAACTTCTGATGAGCTTCGACAATTCCAGATTTCATTCGTCTTTATACCGAGCGCAAAAGCAGACGGTTATTTGTGCGACAAAGCCTCGCTAACAACTCGCCTCCCAATCATGGTGTAGGGATATCCAGGCTTTGACATTCTACGGGTCGTTTCTAATTGATAAGGAAATAACATATGGAAGTGAACGGATTATCTACAAACTTCTATCCTTCCCTTTACCATTGTGCCATGTTCAGGTTTGCAGCGCACAATCCCAGCCTTTGTGGGTGTAGGCAGGCAAGGGATGGGTCATTACTACTGCCTTTTGTTCGCCTTCTTGTACTAGTTATTCTAGTCGTTTCATCGATGGGGGCACGAGTCCCAGTCCGGCTTCGTGCTGAAACAACGAGTTCTTCTACGTGTTGGAGGCTGATGTCCAGGACAGGCACGAACCCTGGCTGTTTTTGCTTTCTTCTGATTCGCTTTAGTCATGCCGAAAGGTAACACACTAGCATGGGCGGACGAATGTGTTGTGATGATATTAGGTCCTATCAATCCCTCACCACCGCATTAAACATCTGCAGCGAGAGACGCAGTTTTGGAACAAGTTCAATGCAGATGTGACTCACTTCCGAACTCAAAGGTAAGAAATGTACGTGTATGCTGGTAGAAGGCCAAAAGGCTAACCCTCACAGTGTGGATGCCTCTCCGCGGTGCTGGAGAAAAAAGAGGTACTCGAATGAAAGTGCAACACGACACTCTCGCTGTCAGAGGGGTGCTGATGCGCCGTTTCGGATTACACTTGCTTCCAGATGCAGAACATGCAATGTCAATCATACTTACCCAACAGATGGCAAAAAAGATCCACTTCTCCTTGTTCTTTTGGAGGGAAGAGTGCACAACTGGTACATTAGCTTTACCTGTCCATCAGCCCCCACGTTGAGGAACCGAGCTATGATCTGTTGTTTCATTTTTCCTTCTCACACCCGGCATGTACATTTCTCACGTACACGCAGGAGCCATTGTTGAGACCTAGGATTCTTGAAGTTCTCTTCTGGTGGAAATGTCTGCCGAAGACCCATCGAATGTACCGGACGCAAAGCGCAATTTGGGAATCGACACCAACGATGAAACATCTTCGGGGAGGTATAGAGATGCTTCCGAAGTTACTGGCGTCTCCGTCGCCAAGATTAATAGCGATGAGAAATTCTCGACTCATTCTTCAAACGACGAAGATGGCCTTTTAAGCTTAACTCTTACTACAAACGCGGAGAATTTCAGCTTTGCATTACCGCTGCGACAGTTCACCAAGCTGGAAGTCGTCACGGCCAGGGAGATTGAAACTATCCTGCGCTGGCATCACTTATTTGTAGGAATGGGGGTTCTATTCACTCTAATTCTTGTCATTCTAACTAACACTGCATTCTTAGAGATTTTCTATACTCCAAAAGACCAAGGCTGGACTCATGACATACGATTCTATAGACCTCCTCTCGGTCTTGTTTGGTTTTTGCAAGTAATGGCACTTCCCATGTTTCTGTATGTCCTGGCACTATGCCTCATTTTCTCGACAAGAATCTTTACCCTGAAACCTCAATCCCGAACGAAGGAACAGTACTGGGTTGTCTTTTTGCTCATGGCCATGGTGCTATATCTCAATCCAATATTTGCGCTCGCGAAGATAAACGATGTTTTGGTTCATCCTAATGAGCCATGGAAAATGTGGTCCACGCATGACTGGTTTCAATGGTTGCAAACGGTTTCTAAGGTTCTGAGAACGAGTGGCTTCACGGCAACTACGATATTCTACGTTTGGGCAAGCATGCACTCATATCGCATCCTCGAGTCGAACATCAACTTTATGTTTTATCTACCGAAGGTTTTGATAGTAGCAATATATGTAGCTGCAAAAACCACGGTCGTCTTCACTTACAAGATATATGCATCCGAGCTGATGTTTGCTAGTTTTTTTGGAATGATTTCGGTATACAAGGCCGCTCAGAAATGGCATACTCCGGGAGTTATAGTTGCTTCGTTATTGTTTGTTTTCGAACTGGGCTTAGGAATTTACATATTCATTGAATATCTGAGAACCAAAAGGAAGTTGAAGAATGCAGACTACCTCAAATATCGGAGCAAGCAGATAGGATTTCGATTCTTTGTGTATCACAACATGACTTTTTATGCGGTTTTCATTTCAATGTATCTAATACTGCTACTGGGACTTCCGAACGGCTCAAACGTGTTTGCGTTGTTGCTGAGGAATCTGGAGTCTTCGTTCTTCGAAGTTCATGATATGCTTTTTGGAATACAGATTCCACTGTTGGCGTACTGCACGGTTGAGGCGTATGTTAATTTGCCATCTGATGCTCTTGGATTCAAAGGTTGGTTTGCTCCTCAGCTACCGAGAGGTCAGGGAGCCGAAAAGTCTGAACTTGAGCCAATTACGTATAGAAAACGGGAACCACCATCTCTACATGGAGTGGTCTCAGATCTAAGAGTGAACTGCTTTGTCATGCAAACTCATGTTACGCTGTTCAACTTTGCATGGTTGGTGTACTACTGGGACACGCCAAAGGTGGAGAACTTTAAGCTGACACAAGACGTTTTCAGGTTCACCATTGCTGAATATATCAAAGATGAAAACACGGATACGCACGTGCTTGTAGTTGATGGAGAAGACCGAATCGTGATTGTATTCAAGGGCACTACGTCAACGAAGAACTTGAAAACCGACGTTAACATGTTTTACGCCAACGCGCGAGCTTTGCTGCCAACAAAGCTTGGTGAAACCGATCCGCAGGGAGACGAGCAAGCGTGCGACAACCCTCTTTTGAAGACCAGAAACTGGCGTCGTGCAAAAGTGCACAAGGGTTTCGCAGTGGCGTATGGGGCGGTAGCATCGCGGTTGTTGTCGATTGTGAAAAAGCTACAAGATCAGAAACGAAGACCAGTTTTCCTAACGGGCCACTCGCTCGGTGGGGCTCTTGCAACGCTTTGCAGCTTGGACTTGTTTCTACGGCTGGGTATGACCAGAAAGGAGATATTCGTGTCTACGTTTGGTGCGCCGAGGGTTGGGAACTGGCACTTTTGGAATATTTACGATGAGAACGTTCCCATACACTGGCGAATTGTGGTAGGCCCGGATGTGGTAGCAAAACTGCCTAAAGTTGGATACGCTCATGTGGGCAAGAAAGTGCTTCTCACTGTTGATGGAGACTTGTTCATCGACCCGAACTCTCTCGAGCTGAACATGTGGTCAGGAGATGTAGCATCGATCTTGTACCATCGGAAGGCGTCCTACCTGCTGGCAATGCGTGCGTGGTGTGAACGTCATCACGGGGATGAGTATCTGCCTGAGTTCTGGCCGTTTCCAGTTTCCAAAGACGACACGAAGAGATTCCAGCATGCGATGGTGCGCAGTACGACGAAGAGCGGATTCCTGGCCTCGCCAAGACCGGTTGTGAACAAGCGTGCGAGAATTATGCTGCTTGACGCTATGGTGAATGCATTGGATGAGGGTGGACACTTTGAACCTCGAATCGTGGCGAGATGGTGCAAACTTGCAGAAGGACTAATCGAACGTGCGGCGGCGGCGGAAGAGTTATTGTGAGGCTTTAGACAAGCAAACGCGTGTGTGCTCATGCAAGATGTGGACCGACATGCTGCAGGTTGGGCACAATTAACTTAGCTATAGACGCAGAGCGAACAGAAGAGCGAGTAGGACTGCCAACGCTTAATATGATTCGCAAGACATTGTACGAGTGCGTTTCAACTGTCATTAAACGAGTAACGGCGCGGCTTGCCAAGAGAGAGCAACCAACCCGAAGTTTTGTTGGCTTTCTTTTTTTTTCAAAATGGTGCTTGGTGTTAGAAAAAGTTACGTAGCAAAGCTACTTGACGTTTTGTCTCTTCCTCTCGGCGCGCTGTTTCCTCATTTGAACGAGGCGGCTGATCGGGGCCACGGCGGAGTGCGAATCATTACGCAGTCTGCTTGCGTATTCGGACAGATTCTGCGGTTGGGCAACAACCCTTGGGCGCGCGCTCTTGGCTGTGCTCACGGGCTCGATGCGGGTGGTGACATCTGCCCGCGGGAAATGATGCGCTCGGTTTTGAGTGCGCGTCCAACAGGTTTCTTCGCGCAGGGCGACGGAGCGATTACATAGGTCAAGAGCTTTTGGCTTACAGGCACCTTCAGGCGGCTCGTTGCGGGCAGTGGCGTGCGCACTGGGTTGGGCAGCGGGTTGGGCAGCGGCGTGGGCAGTGCGGGCAGTTGTGACAGTTGGTTGATTCTCCTTGTCCGGCGCGGACTTGGACGCGCGCCGTTGAATGGTGCTTAAGGAAGGTGCCTTTTGTATGGACAGGCGTCGGGGCAGGCTGTTGGTGACGGGGGCGGCGGCGGAGGAGGAGGAGCGGTGCGACTCGAGTGGAATGGAGTGGGGCACGATACGATTGATGCGAACGGCGTGGTAGGCAATGTCGCGATAGCTGCGGCGCTTTGTTCGCGAGTTTGAGCGCGAAATAGAACTGCGCGAGGAGCGCGCGGTTGAAGGCGGGTTGAGGCACTGGTCGGGCTCGGCGAGCGTTAGGGCGATGTGGCGCACTACGATGGGGCCGAGCATCTGCAGATGGGTGTCTAGGTCGAAGCAAGGCGTTTTGGAGATGAAGGCGCGCAGACGGGTTATGAGTTGCGGAGTGAAGGCTTGTACTGTTATGGTGGCCAATTCGGTCCAGATTTGACCGATGTTGGGGTGCTGGCATGGGTAGTTAGATGGGTGCGATTGTTGAGCGGTTGCGGAGAAATTCGGTGGGTTGGGCGCGTCCATTGACACATGGTTGGCATCCATTGTTTCACGCGGCGTTGGGGGGGGGGGGCTGGTTGAAGGTGATCAAGGGCGGGAGGGGCGGTTCTTTATGGGATTGAAGAGCGCGAAACGGAATGGTTGGGTGACGGTTTGAAAGATGGAGCTTGGAGCGCAACGGGATGGTGAAGTTAGAGAAGGTTAGGCCGTTTGGAAGTGGGAGAGAAGAGCGGTTACAGGGGGGGGGTGTGTTGTGCGGGGATGGGAGAGCGGGAGTGGGGGCGAAAGGTAAGAGTCATACCAAAGGAGGTGGGATGGGAGGGACAGATATAGGGGGGTGGGAGCGGGGGGGTGGGAGGGGTGGAGGATATGGTGGGAAGGTGCGGGTGCGGGAGGGAAGCATACAGCGGCAAGATACAGGCTGAGGCTGAGGTGGTGGGGTGGGGGGGGCTTTGCGGGGCGGCAGTTTTAGTCGGTGGGGTGGGAAGGGCGCGCGCAGGTGGCGCTGCTGAACGGGTGCGCGGAAAGCGCGTGGGGTGCGTGTTTGCAGCGCGCGGATGTGCAGCTGCCGAATGGAACGTCGCGCCGACACGCGTCGCGTCTCATTTGCTTTTCAAATTTGAGCTCGCGTAGGCGGCGCGCCGTTTGTGCGCAGCGCGCGCCGCGCCGCTGCGGCTCGCGCTGCGCGCTTCCCGCCAAAATCAACGCGCCGCTGTTGCGAATGGCAAGCGCCGTCCGCACGTGGCGCGCGCGTCGTCGCCGCCCATGAAAATTATAGCCGCCTTCTTTAAAAGCTTCGGTTACGGCGTTAGTTTAATGCGCGGATCGGTTAGCGCGCTATATTGACACTGCGCCTTAACTTACCAAACGTTCCCGTCCACCCGCCGCACGCTTGGCCACCCCTGTAAAGTTATCATACAACGCTACCAACGCAACTCGTGTCACTTCCCCGCCTGCCCCCCCCCGTCCCGTTCTCCCTGCGCCCCCCCCGTCTCTCTCCCCCCCCCACAATGCCTCTCTCCGCTCTCCTCGTGCTGCTGCTCCTGCTGCTGCCGCTGCTCCCCCACCTGGCGCGTGCCGACTGCGAGGGCGACCAGTCGTACGTTCTCTCCCTTCAAATGTCCTTCACCAAAGCCGTTAACCCGTTGATCCCACCGCCTGAAAAAGCGCGCATCCCCGTCGTCGTCGCCGTCGCTCACAAGCCCTCGTACCACCTCTTCGAGAAGGCAAAGAAACTTACCGACCAAGCCGCCGAGGTGGCGTCCGCCGGAAAGGCCGATGACGTTAAACAACAGTTTAAGAAACTCTCCGATAAAGGCGATGTCGCTTCCTTCCAGATTTTGAAAGACGTTCCCATCGATGACCTCTCCCAGCTGGAACTGCGCGTCAAGGGCTCCGCCTCCAGAATCTCTCTCATGGCGCAACTCAGCCCGTCGCCCGCCTGGTTTATCGGAATCGATTCGTTGGACTTGTGCCAGCAGTCCAAGTTCATTTTGGAGCGCTCGAATATCCGCGTCAAAAACTTTAATTCAGGCCTTGATCGCAGTAGAGAGTTTGACATGTCTAACCCTTATAACGAAGGCGAAACCATTCCAGTCGAGCCCTTGGCTGGCACCATTGATAACGACGATTTACTCGCCGTGCTCTCCGTCGAACAGGGCACCTTGGGAGTCGATTGGTGGAAGATTCTGTTGGGCGTTCTGGTTGCTCTCGCTGTCATTGTTGTCACTACTTGCGTCCTCATCCCGTTGTGGCGCAGGCGCAGAAAGAGAGCGGACATCCCCCTTACTACTCAACAGGGAACAGAATGGTGATCATTCACCCCGCCCTTGTTTTGCTAGATACACCTGCTTGTAGCGCGTCGTATTACACAACCTTCCCCGCCTTCACGCCCACCACTACCGCAAACTATATATAATCCCTCTCCCGCCTTTTTTTTTCCATGTCGAATCACTGTCGTGTAGCGTGTAGAAAAGTACGCTCCGTGTGTGTGTGTTGCATCTCAGGTACGAAGGTACCGTACGATATCGCATCCCAATCCCACGCTTTGCGTACGATCATCGACGGTGATCGCCTTCAACACAACTATGAGCCATGTAAGTTTAAACCACTTGCTAAATCTCCATAGCGATACTTGTATAATCCTCCCGCCCTTCGCCATCATGCGCCATGAGTCTTGCCCCCTCACCCCTCACCCACACCTATCCATGAGCACCAAGCTTACTTCACCTTATCAACAGCCTTGCTACCCTTGGTACCAAATGTACTTGTAATGTTGCTTCCCGCCTAATGCATACCAATCTCTGCGGTCACGCAATATGAAACAAGAAAGGGGCGCGTCGCAAACTCGTTACGAGTGGATGTTTGGCTGCAAAGTGCTTCGAGTAGTTGCGTTTTAATTTATTAACATGCTCAAAACAGCATCCAAAAGAGCGCGCGTTCTTCTTCGCAGCATCCTCTAGCTACTTCAGTTAGAAAGTTTGGAGCGCCCCCGTCTCGATATTGTACTCCGCGCGAGTGGCGTCCTTGAGCTTCGTTTTAAAACGTCCAATTGCATCCATCCGAAGCGCTCGTTAACGTCTCCAGTACACAACATCCAGCGCGCGGAGCACGGCCTTGTTCATACTTTCTAACCTTTCGCTTTGCGTTGTCATGTGGAACGCAAGTTTGAACGGAGCCAGAAGCGCACTTGCAACAACCCCATGAACGGCGGACGTTCTGGTGCTGGCAACCACTCCATTCACTACAATGTCGCCATGAACAGTGTGCGGATTATGCAACCCTACTCCCTGTACCCGCGACACCTCTCTTACTGTAGCACTCTTCATATCATGCGATACCGACAGCTGGTCTCCTGCTCGCACCGCCGACGCCTCCGTGAGCGCTCCATTCACGTAAAGCAAATGTCCTGGCGAGAGCGTCAATGTCGCTTTGTCCATTGATGTTTTGATGCTTACAAACTCCGATTGCTCGGACGGATGCTTGTGTGAGAAGAAGTAAACCGCACTGAACTGGTTAGGATGTGCAACCTTCACACGATCCCCTACGCGCAATAAACTCATTGCTTTGATGGACCCATCTTCTAGTTCCACAGTCGCATCTGAAGGGAAGCATGCAGGGTTGTCGTTGTCGTCGTTATTATTAGCGCCGTTGCTAGCACTGTTCGAAGCTGAAGACGGTTCTGTGCACGGCCATACGTATTAGGATCAAGTAAGACCAGTGATATGTTAGTTCATTTTCGACACAATGTCTGTCAGCAAGACACTGGAAGACATCAACCGATACTAGCTCATCCACAAAAGCTGAAAACTTACCTGCCGATGGGCTACTGTTCGCTTCATCGGTACCCACTGCGCCACTAGCTGTATCATTTGGTGCTGATGAGTCATCTCCCACCGCCCCACTTGTTGTATCATTTGGAGGCGATGGAACATCTTCCGAGGTCGATGAGTCATCTCCCACCGCTCCACTAGTTGTGTCATTTGGAGGTGACGGATTATCTTCCGAGGCCGATGACTCATTTCCAGTGCCAGTGCAAACCGGCGGCTTGTCTCCGTCAAAGAATGCAAAAGTGTCTTTAGCGCTATCGCCTGCGCCAAGCACTCGCTCACCGCCTGCAATCCAAATCGCACCATTGCACGAAACAATACCTGTACCGTGGCGTGGTTCAGGCATGTCCGGACCTGCCCGGAAACTATTACCGCTCAGAACGTCCACTTCAGTCCAAGCTCGATTGTCACCTTCACCACCAATGACATACACCTTTCCGTCAAGAACAGCGGACGCAGTACCACCTCGTGGGCGGCCAAGATCAGTTACGGTGCTCCATTTGCCGGTGCTGAAGTCGTAGACGTCAACTTCGGCAACCGTATCATCAAAGAATTCAGGCACGTTTGAGGTGGAGCGGCGTCCGCCTGCTACATACAGCTTGTTGTCCAAGACGACAGCGTTGCTATGGTCACGTGCTGAAAACGCAAGCAGTCCGAGTGGTTAGCACAACGGCGTGGTGCCATATCTTAAAACATCCTACAACAATATGACATTGAAAGCAACTTACCATGTGGAATGTCAGGGAGCTGTTCCCACTTTCCTGTCCTGGGATCGTAAGAATCAAACCATTTTACAACCTTTGCGCCCTCACGATGACCACCAACGTTACCTGTGACAAGATAAACCTTTCCTTTGTAATAGACCGCACCGCCAGAACCACGCGGACGAGGAATGGGTTCATCTTTAAACCATTCATCCAAGTCTGGGCAGTAACGCCAAATGTTGTCTACCGTATCTTCGCTCGGAAAGGGACCAGTCCAGGCACCGACTATCCACACACAGTCGTCTGGACCTTGGAATCCTTGGAAGTGATGCATTTCTAGAGAATTTGGACTTCCAGCCTTCCATTCTAGGGTTTCCGTGTCGAAAATGTGTACGCGATTGCTCCCACGGCCACCGAGAAGACATAATTTGTTACCTCCGCATTGAGCAAATGATGTTTCGCCGCGCCCAGGATAGCCACCGGATACAGCAACTTTCTTCCAAGAAGCGGCGCCGTGCGCCACCGAGAACACTGCAAGAGCGATAAAAAATTGAATAGATATCCTCATCGCTAAGAAACAGAGGGTTCAAACTTTGACAAGAGCTTGAACTTGAGTAACGCAACGTCTTTGTTGCGCAAGCCGTTCTTCCTTGATTTGAGGTGGACCAATCGAGAAGGGAAGGATTTCGTATTACAAGACAGAAATCCTTTCCTTTCGTCCGCTTTTCGTAACCTCTCTTTGCTCTGAGTTCCGCTCTAGATTTTCACTTGTGACCTTCTTTATGGAGGGAGTTTGGAGCGAAGGCGCCGGCTTTCGAGCTAACTACAGCAGTTCAGGGAAGTTGACGCTGATACGTTACACTTGGGCTTTCTATGCCTCTGTTGTTGTGCAAATGGGCGTCATATGTCACTGCGTGTATGAAACAAATCATGAAATTGAGGACATACCGCAGTTGAAGCGTTGCGCTATGATGACGTGTACACCAGATCGCCATTACCAAAACAGGCAAAATTAATCAAAAATTTAGGCAACAGTTACACAGTTCTTTTGCCGTCCGGCCTCCGTCCTTCTATGTATTCCTATCTCCTTGGGGTGATACGTGTACACTACATACAGCTGTGCGTTGTACACGTATTTTCACTTTCAACTTGATACTGGTACGTGTAAGTGTACGTGTACTTGACTCCCCTTCTGACACATTTGACGATTTGACTTACGTCCTGTACGGAATCAACCAAGGACACTTACACCGGTAAAAGGATTTCAACTGTACCCTTGAGAAATACGTTTTAAGCTCTTAATGATCTCTCTCTCTCTTCGATCGTGAAGCTGTTCTGCAAGAACCCTGAATCATAACCCACTCTCCCCGCTCACAACAAAGTACGCAAAACGCAAACTTCATCACTACAGTTTTATTGCGGGTGAGAATTGCATATCGGACACCCAAAAAACTACGCAGTCTGTCGGCAGATGATAGAAGGTAATGTAGTTCAGCTCTTTTGCGGACACGTTATTCACTTCAAGTGTGTGAAAAGCTTTTTCCCATCAGATGAACAAGCACGAAGTTCTGAAAATTTAACTACTCGCGAACTTCCAGAAGTTAAGATTGAGCTAGTGGATGAAGAAAAAGGACGAAACGGTTGTCCAAATTGTCACGAACCTATTGAAACATCAGAAATGAAACAATGGGTAGATTATGATAACCGAAAAGGTATCAGTCCGAGCGGTTTGACTGTTGTAGACAACGTGAAACACATCAGAAAGAATAAAAAGCGCAATGAGCGCCGGCGCAGGAAAGAAGCGAGAGAACAAGCCCAGTCAAACCACGGGTATAGGCATTCAGTAGGCGTTTATGGAAGTTGATCAATAACCTGAATTCAAAATGCAAGATGCACCTGTGTAAATCGAGACGAATAGCAGTGTCAACGCAGCATGATTTGGAGTTAGTAGACAAGACACACTGAATGCTTGTTGAAATAGGTGGTTTGCCGGGGGCCTCTTGCTGGGGTATTGACATCGAACACCCCTTAACCGACGATCTTTAGAGGATGAACGAAGAGGTGCAGAGAAGAAATCGATAATCATCGGAAACGAAACGCTTTAGGGGTTGAAGCACCTGCGGGACCTAGTACTTTCTTCTTGTATCATATGCAGCCCAGTGAATGTAGCACGGCTACTGATTTGTAGTTCGTGGCTACAAACCGTGGCTCAGCCCTTCGGGCTGAGCTGACCCCCCCGCTACGGTATAGGAGTGGGTATTGTAGGTGGTTGGGGTTCTTAGCAAACCCCCGCGCTACGAGGAATTAATGTAACTCTATGCGTGTTTGTAAAAAGAGAGAGGTATCGAACAATGGCTTTGTGTACGGGGCAGAAAGGCTCTAACCTTTCAGCAGCTAACTTAACCTTTTACCGTGTCCGAGCTGCAACCCTTGTTGCAGCTCGGGCCCCATGTCGAAACATCACCTCAAGTGTTTTGGGAACGCATGAGAGTGCAGCAAGATACACGTGTGTTGCACCGGTGCAGCCCGAACGGTTTTGTTCCAGCCACAATCACAAGGTGCACCGCTTCGTTTGGGCCAAGAGACCTACGGCGGAATAGTTGCGGTACCTTTGGTACATAGAGCTAACCTTTTACATGATTAGGCAGAACTCAAAGGGGAAGCAAGAGGTGCTCAGGATCACATTCTTTTTACAAGCATTCTGCCATCGCAAAACTCACGCTGAGGTTAACGGGATACACGCACAAATACCATCGTTCGGATCTGAATTCTGGGCCCCGTCGTCATTCATGATCTTCGCTTATCCAACCGCTCACAGCAATTCGTTCCTTCCCTTGTACACATATACATGACCGGCACCCAAAAACCCGAGCCAAATCTGTTCACTAAACGCCGTCGAAAAGCCAGCAGTGTTCAGAAAAGACGGCGAACAGCTTCGGATAGGTCATCCCCCACACAAAGTCAGCAGCATGTAGAGGACTCTTTGAATACTCGCAACCCATCTGCGCGCACGAAATCTCGTTTTCAAGCAAAGCTCAAGCAAGCCCCGCTTGTCGCCGGATATGAGCAAGATGTGAACAACTCTGAAGCAAATCAGACTTCTTATTCACAGGAAACCTTGAGGCAGCTGAAGGATCAGTTACGCATTAAACCGTTCTCCCAAGAAAAGTATCTGCAAGAGCGCCAACCCAAAGCCACAGGGACACACAGTGAGCAGCGTTCCCAAGAAACGGTGACGCCTAAGGAAACTGTCGTCGGCACGGGAGAAACAGAAAAATCGAATACGCCGTATCAACATACTCCCGCGCTATCACAGCCCGTGCCAAAACGCGAGGAGAAACACACACCTGGCACCGTCAAAGCCCAACCGTTTTCGGCCGCTTGGAACGCTGGCATATATGATGATGATGACATAGAAATTGAACCTGTTTCGAACATACCTATTAGAGGCGATGAGGCTAGCGGTAGTGAGAGCGGTGAGGAAGAGTGGGAGACGCAACTCATGAGACGCGGAGGACTGAAACATGGAGGGGACGAAGAAGCTACAGCAAGACGCGAAACAAGGTTGATACGAGATGCCGAAGAGGAAGGTCTACAGTCGGGACTGTACAAAAAGTTGAAACTTGATATTCAAAGACAAGTCGACTCACTTGCAGGGCGTCAAGCATTTGTCGAGCAAAAAATCACGCGTCTTCAAGAAGTCGTCAAACAGAATGACCGTATTGACGAGACGGTCAAGGAAAAGGTTGAAGACATTCAACGAAAAGTTGAGCTGTATGAAAGGCTTGTCGCCTGTGTTTCAACTGCTTCGAGAAATGCTGCAGATAATGCTGAAGTCATTGAAAGATTAGGAAGCATGGTCGATACGGATATGAAGCAACGGATAAAGGAAAACATGATTGGACTGACGGGGGGAACTGATCAGTTTGGACGGGAACGAGAAGGGCATCTCAGAGGGATCGGAGAACTGAGCGAGGGTTTTGTCGAATGGGGCGGCCGCCTAATCCGCGATATTGGTGATGAAGCTCGTGGGTTTCAAGAGAAGCTGCAACTAGACCATATTATGAAAGTTATGAGCGACTGGCATGAGCGATATCCCGACGAATACAACTCGACTTCTGCTGAGTGCGCGTTGGGGAAACTGTATGGGAACGTGGCTGTGGTTCAAAATGACATCAATTGGATTTGCGACTTGGCACACAGGGAACAAATGATGCCGAACGTGGTGTTAGGTTTTGGGATAAAACGGTTTGCAACATGGATACGGGCAAGATGGGAACCAAGATTGCAGGAGAGTTGTGAACATGTCGGGAAGGTAGTGAACTGCGTAGTCGGGGCTGTGCCGGGGGCCTCTGAAGTAATCCGAGAGGCGTTGGAAGACAGGTTTATGGTGGAGATTCGCGCTTGTGACTCACTGAAAAGTGACGGCGTAAGGTTGGCCCTGAGAGGCGCAATACTGCTCGCGAAGCAAACTCAGATAGACCCAGGCCTTCTCCAGGGACTTGATATGTGTGAGGCAATTTGCGGGCTCGAGGATTCGACAAAGGACGTAGAATGGATTACCAGCTTTCCCTATCTTCGGGGTGACACAGAAAAAGCTCGACAGAAGTTTCTCTCACGAAGCGCACCGATTGAAAAAAGCAACGTTGAGGTGTGACACTCATGAAATTGAAACGCTCGATAGAAAGTTTCTAAGACCCTTTCTCCCTGTCGATGGCATGGTATACCTCGAAGCAGGTATGAATCTTGCAGCACTTATTTCGGGGGTTTCACAGAACCGAAACAAAATCACGGGTACAAAGTTGTGTTTAACGTAATCAGGTTCTGACAAGACGCCTACTCCACGTCTACTTCATAATGTGAGGACTGGGTTGGATCACACCCCTGTGTCGTCAAGGAACCGAAAAGAATCTCAACAAGTCGATGAGATTCTTTTAGGTTCCTTAAGTCGAACCACCAAGGGTACACGTAGCTAACGTGGACGAGCTGACATACCCTTACGTGCATCTGACAAATCATGGATTCAGACTTCCCAAAAACAGCACTCTCTGCAGCGCCCATGCATGTGGCGAAGGTGAAGGATGCAAATTGCTCGATAGTATTACTGTATCTACATTAGCTCACGATTGACTCCCATGATCAGATCTTGCAATTCTCCCCAGCCGTTGAAGTTGACCCGACATGTCAATCTGATCTCTCTCTCAGCTCCGACCGTCGGGTGGTCACCGAAGGAGGTCTTGTGCTCAACCGGCGGTTCACCCTTGTGTTATTTTAGGTGGTGCTCATTGACCGCGAATTCCGCAGACAAGACTTCATCTGAAGTTGGGATTCTGAACCTGCATAGAGCGATCATCGTCCATACCAATCTATCCATCTTTTTCTCAAGTCCAGCTACTACCACTGGTCACACAATGCGTATCTCCGCGTTCACAACTCCGGCCACCATCGCCAGACGCCCTCTCAGCATCCATGGCGTATGCTCCCGATCCCCGTTGCGAGTATCTGTCCCGAAGGTTCCGCGGGCTAGTCGTCCCCGCGTTTCAATTCGCATGCACCACGCCTCCACCAGTGTGCTCCCCGTACGCACTGAGTCGGTTGGGGAATCCAACACAAAGGGATATAGACTTTTCTTCCGTTCTGCAGATGAATCGCAGGTATCCCCGTGGCACGACATTCCGCTTTACCCAGATCCGTCCGACAAGTCAGTCGTCCATTTCGTCAATGAGATCCCGCGAGGAACTCAGGCTAAGATGGAGATCGCCACTGATGAGACAAGTACCCCTATCAAGCAGGACATAAAGAAGGGTGAGCTACGTTTTTACAAGTACGGCCCATCTCTCATCAACTACGGCGCCATCCCACAGACCTGGGAGGATCCCTCCTCGATCAACCCTGAACTCAACGTTTGTGGTGATGGTGATCCCATAGACGTCTGTGAGATTGGTGACTCCATCATGCCGTTTGGTGCCGTGTACAAGGTGAAAGTTTTGGGATGTCTCGCTTTGTTGGATGAAGGTGAGATTGATTGGAAGATTCTCGCTATTAATACTGACGACCCTAAAGCTGCTGAAGTCAGTGACATCGACGATGTCGAGAAAGTGTTCCCTGGCAAGGTTCATGAAGTGAGGGAATGGTTCCGACTGTACAAGACAGCGGAAGGAAAGGGTGAAAACGAATATGCATATGGTGGAGTAGCAAAGAATTCCGCTTTCGCCCAGTCTGTTGTCCTAGAGACTCATAACAGTTGGGCCGACTTGAAGAACGGGAAGATTGAGAATGAAGATGAGCTCTCCCTGAAGTAACCTAGCAATGACGGAATATCCTTAACATGTTTTACTTGTGAGTTAATGTGCTCTCACAGACCATAATAGAACTTCACTTCACCTCAGAATATACCTGTTGGCGTAAGACCAGGAGTTTATGCCTTCGCAATTTTGGTAAGTATTGTGTTCACCTTTCACTCTCATGCTGCGAATGTCAGTGATGCTATTTGTATTAGCTCTATCGGAACTTGCATCAACTAGCGATAAGACGACCATTCGAACTTTCGTTCGACGTCAACCATATACTCTGAGGCAATGCGCAGTCTTCAATCCGACTATCCGAATCTCACCGCGAACTGACATGTCTAGATTGCTCATCAAACGTTTTTGAGTTGCAGGTACCTAGTAGAAAACGATTTCTGCATGTGCGGGGCTCTTATGGGAATAAAGGTTTGGGTTTGCCTCAACTTTCGCGCCAGGGGTGGAACTTGGTGGACCTAGCTTTGGTGCACTTGATTATAATTCAGTAAGTGCCTACCCATTTGCGTGCAATTGCCAGTGATGAGACTGTGAAGCGTTTCTCTCACGGAATGCTTCTTTCACAGGAGACAGGACGACAAATTCTGCACATACCGAGGCGAATTGACTCAATGACCTAGAGGTCTTGTCGGTTTCGATAACCTTCATAACTAACCATGTGCGTACATTATGTTTGTGATAGAGCTGTTGCTTTTGAACTGAGCGATGGACATTGATTATTGAGTATCAAGGTACCACATACGCCCAGTCAGGACAAAAACACCGATCGCACTACGAGTGCTACCTCGTTGTAGACAGATCGCGTGCCGAACGAGTCGTATGGCGCTTCGAGACGGGAGCGTCTCCCCTTCAAATCCCACCCAAGATCGTTGGACTTCTTCAAAGACTCAAGGAGTTATATCTATCGCTGCAGTGTGGACAGCCGGTTGACGCTTGTGTTGCATAATTGCTACAAGAGCCGGGTACAGACATGTCCAATTATTCCTCATCGCAGGGAAACGGGAGAGCCGCGTTGCAGGTTCTGCCGTTGTACTAATCAACAATAGCGCCCTCGTCATTGTGGAAGGCCATGTGTGCTGAGCAGTGGCTGCGGATGCAGATAAACCCAAGACACTCGGATACAACCTTTACATGACAGGCACTGTCGAAGAAGAAGACTTTGACGGCGAAGTCAATTGGAAATGATTTCCAGCCACCTCATTATGTGAGTTCTCCGCCATAGCCGCATGGCATCAGTTTGGCTGAGGTACGTTCTTGCAACTCCTTGCCCACAATGATCATGATGATAACGGCACGATATTTGTCACTGATTGTCGACTTTTTTTGGTGCGACGAGACGAAGACACTCTGGCCTTATTGCTTTACCGCACTCTGAGACCTCGATCATTAAGTATTTTCCCTTTTTCGAAAATGGAATGTTGCTAACCATCCGAGTTTGTTACTTGCCCCTCCTAGATGATGCTTTTTGTTCTTCATTACGCGCGAAGTATCTAATTATATCATATTTGGTAATGAAGGAAGAGACAACAACACACACGCAACAAAATGTTTTGCAAGCGGATAGAGCTAGAAGATTCTTCACTATTGTTTGGAGTAGGGATTGAAGGGGAAGCCGATGCCGATGGAGAGATGTTTCCCTTGTCTTCCTAACAATTCGAAAGGACGGTGGCAATCTAATTTGAAACAAAGCTACTGTACAAAGTCGTATCTATAAGAAGAAGGGCGCAAAGGTGTTGAAAGCCACAAAGACACAAAGACACACAAGATGAAAGAAAACTGTTATTTATATGAAGGCCCTATCTATACAAATCATCTATCGCACTCGTATCGCCATCTCTTCTTTGGAGGGAGGCGGAGACGTTGAGATGATGAAAGAGTGAGTTTCACTCTTTTGCGGCTGGCCTTCGAGCCGCCCCCCTTGCTTCGCGCAGCCTGATTATCTAACTCGGCTTGCGCTGCTTTGGGGGTCTTCCGCCGGATGCGTTTGCACTCCGGCGAAAGGATGTTTTCCTCCGACATGCCGTTGGACCGCTTTCGCTTTTGTCCTTGGCTTTTGTCGGCCTCCTCCTGCACGCAGTTGGCGACCTCCACCAGCGATACGGGACCAGCCAGAGTCATTGTGGATAGTCCCTCGCTATGTGGTGGAGCTTTCACCTTGTTGGTCTTCTCGCGCTTTGAGCTGAGCTTCGAGAGAGCCATTGCGGTTGCGTGAGGGAGGATGGGGTGGAAGACATTGCTCATCCCCAACGTCTATCGGCCTTTTGTACTCTTGTATCGTCGCTTGGTTGTCGTAGATTTGCGCGTCCCGCTTTTCACAGACGGTGTTCGCAATCTTCAATTGATGTTCAGCACGCTGACACAATTTGACGGCGATCATAGCGTCACTCTTATGTTCGCCAGAAGAAGCGAATGCGAAATGTAACAAGAGAACCGCGTAACCTGAGATCTACAAATATCTGCGTCACATGTTGTCGTTCGAATTGAAAGGTAGCGTGCATGGAACTGATCATTCCCTGGTTTACAAGCCTAACTCTGTCAGGTTGTTGCTTTGCATTCCCCCTATCTACTTGGAACCCCTCAGACATGAGCCCAGGACTGGCCTAGCTCCGTGGACGTGTCACGGTAGGGTATTCTTCACTAATGCGAACGCAAATAGGATTCGCTCGGACGTCATGGTTTGAATATACAACGAACACGGGGTGTGTTGGAAGACATCGTCGCAAGTTGTAATTCTATCCTGAAGATGGGCTTTTCCACTGCTACTCGCCGTCACAGAGCTGTACCGTTGATGCCGCCACCCTAGTACGGATCAGATTTGAATATATTGATTTGAGACGGAGGAGACGTGGAGATCTTCGAACTACGCAATGGCGGCTGTCACGGTCATTACCAACAGAAAGGTAACACAAGAAGCCAATTGGACAGAACGTTTGGAACGGAAGTTATGCAGCGATGCATTTTACTCCATTGGGAGACGGCGAAATGCGGGATACAACGTAACTGTCGCAGATGTCTCACGTTTTGTGAAGGACTACGTTCTCCTACGCTTGTACTGTTTGTTGCAATTCTGGTGAGAGAGAGGCTTGCATCCGTTCTGATTTGATCTGAGTTTTTCCCATTCCGTCGTCATGAAGGAGCCCAGCAATCTGATCGTCACTATTGAGAAGTATGATGAAGTAGAAGGGTTTACTGGGAACCGCCTGCGCCCCACTCTCCTCCTGCTGTAGCATAATACAATTCCTCGCCTGTCGTCGTGCGCTGAGCGTCCAACTGCTTAGAATAAGATGGCAGCCGATTGGATCAGTGACGGGGTCTGCCTGAGGAGCTTATTTTATGCAAAGGATGCCCTACGCTGGGGATCAGCACCGTATCTTGGGAATTGGAGAACTGAGTGAATCGAATATCAACAACAAGAGAAACGTAAGCATGCAGATGATGAAAGTCTGTTTAAGATCAGTGAGAGTGCATTGTAGATATTTTGTGGGTACCAAGTCACTGTGGTCTCTACCAAAATGAAATTGTCAATGCATTAGCGAAAGAAGCTCTGGATTTACCGATACAGAACCAAGTTGAATTACCTGTCGATTATGCAGATGTGAAGAGGCGGCTTTCAAGCAAGAGAAGAGGTGCATCGATTTTAAAGAGTATCCCACAAATGCTGCAGAGGACCATTTCCCAAAGAGAAGCAGAGGTAGCATTGGTGCAACTGGCAGTTGGTCACACTCCTTGTTTACATCCTTTGGGTTCTTACTTATTGAAAAGACGACTGGCGTGCTAATGTAGACCAGGAGTGCTAAATGATGTAGAGCACTTTGTTCTGCGATGTCCTCTACGAAACTCTTCAAGAAGGTTATGTTTGCCGAATATGCGTGATAGACAAGGACTTCGTGTTCAAGAAATCCTCAAGAAATGGCCTGAAAGAATGCTGGTTTACCTCGTGAGAGAGCGCTACTTTCATATGAAGCGTTTTGCGCTAAGTAGGAAATAACTAGCGTACCCGAAAGAGAGAGAGAGATGATGAAACCTTAATCAACTGGAGAGATTTGACTCTAAAGAGCCAATATTTGCTTTCGATAACCGAAGAATGATTCTCATTAAGACTTCATGGTGTGGGTGTATCCCAGATGATGTCGCTAGGTCAGGTTGCGTGCATGTCGGACCTAGAAGCGCACAAGGTGTCTCGTATTCAATTCTTAACTCTACATTTGAAGTTTCGATACGAACGATCTTCTTGTTCTACGAAGATATTTTCTAGCTCTTGACACGTGAGGATGAGAATTTCGTTGAGATCATATTAGTTGCGTACTGCGTGTGGTTCTGATAAGCCCACGGACAGTATACTGCTTGTTTAAACCGGAGTCATCAAGGCGCATGGCGATGTTTCCCTTATGAGCAAACGCAAAAGAGGCGTAGGTTAGAACAGTGTGTCGTTGTTGTTGTTTGTGGGCGGTGTTCCTAATTCCGAAATTACGTTGAAGCTTCTGTAAAAAGAAGCCTTCTCTATCAAGGAAGGCCAGCACTAGATCCGGCCATTTCGGAATACCGTATCCAACATCCATAATAATCCCGTCTAAGAGGCGGGAGGTCACTTATTCTGGAACGTGCTCACAAGCGACAACGAAGTAGAGTATGATCTGCCGTATCGAATGCTTTTGAAATCATGTACTTTTAGTGAGGTAACCCTTACCCGGAGACTGTGGTTTCTTGACTTTACGGCCGGAGTAGTTGCCAACCTCCGATCGTTACCCATTCTTTCTCATAGGGAGAAAGACAGGTAGACCACGGGGAGGCGGAGTAGTGTGCACCCAACTATACAACCACTATGCCAACTGACAAAGCTCTTCGTCTTCTGTCTAAATAAGGTCGTCTTCAGCATCTTCTTGTATTCCTTGAATCGAAAACGCACTGATCCTTTCCTTATACTCGATTCTTCTTCTTTCTTCCAACTCAGAGAACCAGGTCAGTATAAGCTGTGAGACCCCGTCATTAGGAGCATCGCTCTGACGGCCAAGCCAGTCCATGCAAAGCTTAAACATTTCTTTAGCCTGGCCATAAGTCACTGAGCTCTCCTTTCGGATGAAGAGGTCATTAGCCCAACTGAAGAGCGCATCATCAACATCTATTTCCTTCTGTGCCACTGCTTCGATGAAGGGATCGAACAAGGCATCTACAGCAGCTACGACAAACTTCTGTAGCACATCTACCGCAACTTCCTGCCCTGTTGGTTTTCCAGCATCCTCTAGTGCTTCAGAAATGCCACCAGATAGTGGTAGAAAACGACGTAGTGGAGAAATCAACTCATGCGCCAAACGTATAGTACAGCTCACTACATCAGTCCACGGAAGTTGAGGTGTCGCAAACTGGTCCAAGGGACCCTCAGATCTCTTCTGCGCAGCACGTGAAATGGATTGTAAAACTGATGAAGCAGGTAACTCATCTGTTCGCACATGAAAACTTATATAAAGCGCAGGAGTATTTCGTGCGACAATATTAAATGCTGAGCCGCGTGGTACATAAAGCATGTCACCTTCATCAAGTGCAAACGTTCTCGGTGATGGATTCCTGACTCGAGACAGAATGCTGTGAGCATCTGTGGCGAGGTCATCGAGTAAAGGAAAAGACTGAACATCTTCATGAACATAAGCTGCTAGTTCATCATCCAAGACGACAACAAATGTTTCTCCAGCCCGCAGGGTTGCTGCTAAGGGATCGGACGAATGCTTCATTGATGAGCTGGGAGGACAAAAATGCAACGAACTTTCAACTCGAACATGCCAGAAAGAAGATAAGGAATCGGCGAATCGCGCAACGCCAGAAGACCGCAAGTGCATTCTATTAAGAATGAGCTCGAAACCTTCTTTGAAGTACGACTGCAAAGTTGGCAGAGCTGGTGCCTTCCCTGGAGCGAGGTATTCGCGTACAAACTTTCCTGAGTTAAAGCGTGTTAACTGAACATCAGCAGAAATGCTGAATGGGAGCATTTGCGACGACGTGTTCAGTAGCTTGTCTATATCATGGTTCGGGATGAAACGTCGATGGATCTTCATCCATTTAGACCGATCAGATCGATAGGAATCATCTACATGCATCGAATGATGCTCAAAGTTATATGAGAAGAAGGTTTCGTAGGTGTCCTCATCATGTAGGAGGAGGTTCATTGCGGGAGGGAGGCGGATCCGTGGGGTTACCGGATGAAGAGATTGACTGGCTTTACATCTTGACGATGGGTGCTTCACGAGGTCTGCAAGAGTTGTGAGAGGTGTGAGGATGAGGAAAGTTAGGGCACAAATAAGGACTGGCATCTTTTGTTAGCTCGTGTATTGTGCACGAGGACTGGCGGTGAAAGCGGGATGTTGAGCAAGATTAGTTGAATCTGCATCACTATGACACGAGAAGCAGGCTGGGCCCAGCAACTCGACGATTAAATTCGAACTGCACTGGAAATGTCAGCAGGCATTTCATGTAGGCTTAGCATTGTACGGCCATCTATTCGACAGACGAACAACTACCATATGCCAAAGAGCCAGTGTCGTCGTTCTGAAGACAAAACTATTAGCTCAGTCTACAGCGTTCTCCCAAACAAGGATTCCCCATCACGCATGATGACGAGCACTTGCTCACTTGTGGAAGACAGGAGACAGAGAGCAGCACAACTAATGATCGTGCCCATGGGACACGTCCATACAGGTCTTGATAGAAAGCCCACACGCCCCGTGGGCGGCTACAATGAATGCGATTGGATCAAGCAAGGAGAAAGCTAAACTGCACGGGCTGTACTTTTTGTACTTTTTTGTTTCTCACTTACAAGCAATTGCAGGGCAACACATATCTCCACGTTCATGCGTGTTTCCACGTCGGCCGCGTGCATGGCATTTGCATAGATTTGAGTGTGATTGAATAAGGCGCACTCTTTGAGGGCACTGTCACTGTTCACTGGCGGAAGCCATGCGCCAACGATTGCTCGTGCAAGGTTCCGCCTGTAGCTACACCATCATGGAAGTCCACTGGGTCTTGTGACGAGTTTCCGAGCTCTCGCGTCCCTACATCTTATAGAGGGGATGAGAACTGCTTGAAACCAGTCGTGTTCGCTCTCTACTCCACTACAGCTTCACCACAAACTCTTATGTCAAGAGCTTACCGTTTTGCATTTTTTCCTTGAGCCTTGTTACCATTCTGGAAACCATTAGCCTCAACATCATCGTAAGCGCAAATACAATGCCGCGAAACACAAGAAGAGACAGGATATTTGTATGTCGAGCGTGTAAATCGAGGGTACTAGAGCAGAACCGTGTCATGCATGACGTCGTTTGTCGGCGAAAGGCCTCGAAATCTCGACGAGGTGCACGGGGCCCGAAGTCGGATACGTCGTATGCTCACTCCGTCTACGAGCAGTACGCGCAAGCTCGAAAAGAGCAGGCGGAAGCAACGCAGGAACAAGTTGGATACATTCAGCCGTATTTTGAACCGCATGCTACAGGCTACACACCATATGGGTATTCGCAGAGTCAACCTAAAGCGGAGAGCGAACAACACATGTACCAGACCCCCCCTCAGTCACCGAAAAGGTCGTTTTCACCTGTGAATTCACCGCCACCATTTCCAGTGACACCCGCGATGTCTGCAGTTGGGTATGACTTGAATCTTCCACTACTACCTGCACACGTACAACCCGCGCAAGTACTACCCGTACACCGTGGAACGCGTGAAGCCGAAGAGCATGGCTCGGACAGCTACAGCGATTGTCAATATTGTGGGCGGGAGTTGGCAAGAGAAGCGCATATGACACATGAATTAGCATGTGCGTTTACTTCAATCGTGTGCAAAAGATGCCACCATCCGGTGCGAAGATTGGATGAGAATGTTCATTTACAAAGCGGCTGTTCACAAGGAGTTATGGGTACTTCAACTCAGAGCAAAGGTACAATGATACCGACGGTGCCTCGTGATGTGGCAAGATTTAGGCAAGATGTGTATACGACAGATATCCGCAAAATGGCCGGGGCTGCGGCTTTCGCACTGGCTGCTTACGCGGGTTCACGTCTTTTGTCCCGTCGGCGCAGCGGAGATGGAACGAACTTGAGACCGGAACAACGGGTGATTGAAAGCACGAACAACGCATAGTGAGCTACATGGGAAAGGAATTAGATGTTGACGCCAAGTTCCATGATGAGGCGACGTAGAAGTCGAACGGGAAGGCCCATGAAACTGTCGAGGTCTCCTTGTCGCAAAGCGAGGTACGGCTTCAAAAGTTCATCTTCAACAGTAATTCCGCCAGCGCAATGGAGTACTTCTCCTTTCTCAAGCAGCTGTTCGACGATGTCGTCCGGAATAGAGCGGAAATACTGGGTGCAGGTGTCAACGCCGCTTATTCTGATGTCGTCACTTTTGCGATGGACGACGACGGCGGTGACGGTCATGGCGTGATGTTTTGAATAGCTTCGTAGATAGTGACGGCACTGTTCGATGTCTTTCGGCTTCTCGCGGATCTTTCCAGCATGGAGCATCACTTGGTCGGAGGTAATTAGGATAGAGTTTTCTTGTAGCATTGGCACTAAAGCGTCAGCCTTTCTACCTGCTATTTCAAGAGCGAGTTGTTTGGGGTCGGATGAGCTGCGGGGAGAGGAGCCGACATTGACGCCCTGCTCGTCAATGCACGGACGCAGGGTAGTGAATGGTGCGTCGAAGTTGTCCTTGAAGAGCTTGTGTCGGGTTTTGGAGGAAGTACCGAGCACGAAGAGCGGGGGCTGAGAAGGCGACGCCATGACGAAGCGAGCTGGGAGCGGAGGGGAGGAGGGGTTGCAGCGCAAGAGAGGGAAAGAAGACGCCTTAAAAGCGTGCGCGGCGTTTGTTCGGAACGGACGCGAATTGTTGTGAAGGAAGAAGAACTGGAACGCAAGCGTCAAAAATCATTTGATTTGGTGCTGCATCCTGTCGGTTGGCAACATGTGAGCCGAAAAGACGGAATGAACGGGCTTGGAATCTACTGACACGGTTAACGTTGGTAACTGCCGTCTCACTCGAGATATTAGTGATCAACGAATGCAGCGCTGCCTGCATTAGACCGCAGCATCGCGGGACAGATGGGGACGAACGGGTGCCACTTTGCCACCCGTTTGCGTTTCGCCTGAACCACGCGACACAACGGCTGCGATTTCGTTCCGGAAGGGCAAACGCGTCACTGACAACGCCAGCTCGCCGCCGCTGTAACACGTGGCAGGGTGGAATACGTGGCATGGCGCATGTCTATGTGCGTCTCACAATTGTGTTGCGCTTCGACAATTTGATGCATGAGCACTGCGACGGCACCGCATCACACGCGGCTGGGCGCCGAGAGATCCGCCTCCAAATGAATGGCTTGGTGCGTGACCCACAACCGTGTGGTCGCCCGCCTTTCGTTCGCCAACGCCCATTGCGATAGCCTTCGTTCGCACTCTGAGCTGCTGGCCCCGCCGGACAATCACAACTTCAACGCGTTGCTCAATACATCGCTCAGCTCTTGTCGCCTCCAACAGGCCTCACCTCCACCACTCCACCCATGACGCAGCCACTCATTCCCGATCACGCAGCTTCCGTTGCTTCCATCACCGATTCACACGCCCCAGTATACCGCGTTGCCATAACAGGCGGTCCCTGCGCAGGTACGCCATACACCTAACACTTCTCCCACTGTCGCTCACAAGCTGACTCAGTAACAGGGAAGACCACTGCACTTGCCGAAGTATCAGAGCGTTTACGCTCCCGTGGTTTTGGCGTTTACGTCGTTCCCGAGGCCGCAACTCTCATGTTCACTGGTGGCGCCACTTTTGCCGGTCTCACCCCGGCCCAGACCCTAAACTTCCAAACCCAGTTGCTGCGCACCCAAATTGCTCTGGAGGACTCCTTCTACAACATCGCTCTCGCCTCCAACACCCCCGCCTTCGTTCTTTGCGACCGTGGCACATGTGACGGCCGCGCCTACATGACTTCTTCCATGTGGAATCACATGATGGCGCACAATCAATGGGACATGGTTTCTATTCGAGATGCGCGCTATGACCTCGTCGTTCACCTCGTCACTGCAGCAGACGGTGCCAGAGAGTTTTACACCCTGGAAAATAACAAGACGCGAACAGAAACTCCCGAACAATCCATTCGTCTCGATAGACGCACGCAAACTGCATGGGTCGGCCATCCCCACCTTCGTATCGTTGACAATCGCACCAATTTCCGCGAAAAGATCAATCGCGTCGACGCCCGAATCTCTGAGCTTGCCGGAATGCATCTCACCAAACGCATAGTTCGTAAGTTCTTGTTGCGTGATTTTGAACAAGACGTGTCCTTCAGAGCTGAAGAGTTTTGGGTTGAACAGACCTTTCTTTCCAGGGGATTGGGTCACGATGTGCAGGAAAGTGTTCGGAAGAGAGGCTGCGGCTCTGCAAATACCTTTGTACATAAGCTTCGTCGTGGTGCGTCGGAAACGAAGAGACAAATAACCAACAGAGAATATATCAGTCTCCTCGCCCATTGCGACCCGGACAGGAGAACTGTGCGTATTCGACGAAGATGTTTCCTGTTTAACGCCAATTACTTTGTTTTGGATTATGTCACCAACGTTGATCCGGGATTCGGGATTTTGCGATGTCATTGTCATGAAGGGGAGGAGGATGTTGACCTGCCTGACTGGCTCTGCGTGGAGAAAGAAGTCACTGGCGACAAGGAGTACACCATGTACGAACTGAGCGAACGTGTCGCCAAAGTCAGAGTTCGCACGGACGCCCTGCAACGTGAAGATCGCATTAGCGACATGGACTTCGCCAGAAGTTTCTGATGATGTCACGTCACTTTGCAATGCACTCGTAAATCTCATGTCGGAACATATTTAATTGTCACGCATTAACCCCTTTGTATGACACCCCTTTTGTGGACATTAGTTACCATATTCTTGAAGCCATATGAAAGTGCGAACAGGTTTCTTCGGAAAGCGCCGTCACGGAAAAAGCGCTTCGGATAAGGGTCAAGAGAAAACTATTTCACATATTTACGAGCACGAAACGAACACGAATGACAAAAGTGGCAGCTACCTATGCGGCTGTACTCCTGACATTCATGGGATCCTTTGTTGGCTACACCACCTCGAAGGGTATTTTAGCCTATTTGTTGCCCAATAAGCTGAGGATCACGTTGTACCCAACTTGCAAAGTGTTGATGTACAACAACCTCTGGGCAGTGGGAATGAAAGCGAAGTTGATAGTGTGAGCAAGAGGCCAGAACTGAGAGAAAAACGCAAATTATAGTGAAAGATGTTAGTAAATAAGACCAAGGCAATTGTCTGCAAGGTTATCGTTGTACTCCATGGTGAGTTGTTTCAATGCTTACCTTCCAACTGGCCTGTACGCCCTTCCAAGTATCGTTCTTCACCTTTTCCTTAATCTGTTCGAATGACTTGCGCTCAGCTACGCCCAAGTATCCGAAGAAGAGAGCAGTGAAGATGGGGGCCCAGAATACCTGGTCGATAACAACTTTGGAGGCAACTTTTAGCGGAGCAGTACCAACTATGACTCTGTCAAGCGCGGAATAGAAGTAATGCCCGGTAGGACCATGAATGAGGAAGCCGAAACTGGCCATCCTCGCCAGGCGAGCCTTGTCAATGTCAGCTCCTTTCTCACCAAGGAACTTCTGCGCGATGAGGTCACCCAAAAAGAATCCAACCAAGGAAGTCAACGCCTTGGTGATAATGGGGTTCTTCTCCAGCGAGGCATTGTATCCATTCCAAATAGCAGTGAAGACATTGCCGGAGTTATCGGCAGCACCACCACCGCTGGAGCCACGGTGCCTGTTCGAGCCGCCACCACCACCGGAGCCAAACCCGGAGCCGAATGACCCGCCATTGAATGGACTCTTGCCACCAAAGAAGCGGCTGGAGCCTCCACTGCTTCCGAAATTAAACGGGTTGCGCGGGTTGCGGAAGAGCAACATGGTGGGAGAAACCTGAGCAGTATGGCATTTTGTAGCCCGAACCGGCAGAACCGGTGTGATGAAGGCAGCGCTAATAACCATAATGGGGGTATGGAGATGGGTGATTCAGCGGTGTCACTAGACTGGTAGGAGGCCGAAGCGAGGGACCTGTATATAGAGAGGCGAACGTAAGAGATTGAAAGGCTGTTTAGGATGGCCTTCTGCCTACGCTGAAGCTAAGTCACGCTTATCTCGCAATCGAGTTATGGCGATACGTAGAATTGATAGTACAGGTAGGGTTTTCCACGGACCCGTGGGTTGAGTTTTGGACAAACCAGATCAGTGGACAGCAAACGTTTACAAATCGCATTAAACGGCCCAGTCGCCCAGCAACAGCAGTCTGGGATTCTGTGTATCTGATTACCGAACTCAATCGCCCAGCCACACCTCAACTGCACAGCAACCCTGAAAAAGCGCCCACACCATACATACCAGCGCACTCTTTGTAATGACCCCGAGGGGTAGTCTACGTGTGACCGTATCGCCTTCGCAATTCACAATCATACTTCATAACTATCCGTGAACGGCATCAACTACAAGTTATACACGTAAAGGGTTAGATTGCTACCAGTCATACGCAGGATATGTAGAAGTCCTTCTTATCATGCAATGCCATTTTGTTTCCAAGGGGCAAACAGTCGTACGCACAGCTGTCATCTTCTCGTAAACGTTCTCAGTGAGAACTTCTCACTCGCTGCAATCTCTTGAACGTAACGCTCTTGATAGCCACGCAAACAACCGCCCTGACGCAATTCTTTTTTCGAATCAGTTCCCATCCTTTCGAGGCCGGCCAACCCTTCTCTTCTTTGTCTTGATAGGACCAACGTCTACTTCTGATGCACGCTTTCTGCCGACCGCAGCGCGAGTCATGCCAGCACCTCGACGTCCTCGCACACGTCCTCTTCCTCTTCCGCGTCCTCGCTTTGAGGGCGGGGCGGCTTCTACGTCTTCAGACTTTTTATGTTTCGGAGACCTTCCAAGCCGCTTCGCCTTTGATCTTGGCGCTCCAGCCACTTCTACTTCTTCTTCAAGCTCCGATTTGTCCTCCTCTCCACTGTCCTCATCTTCTGTGAATTCGTAACTTTCTCCAGTAGAATCGCACCACTGCGCTACGATGGGACGCGTCTTGTCGCGTATTATAAGTTGAAGCTCCATTGCCAAACCCCACAGGTCTGAGTGCTTCGCGTTGTAAAGGAATGCATTCTTGACGATTTGCATCATGCTTTCGTAGAACGCAATGGGAGACATAATGACACCACTCTCCATATTCTTCCTTACTGTTGCCAAATCCATGGGTTTCTTGACTATGTCAAAATAGTCCGGTGCATCCTTCTTCTGCACGGGCTGTCGGAAAGGAATTGATATCTTCTCATCATGAACAATCTGCCAAACGGCAGCGCATGCTCGCATATGTTCATCATCAGTGTGAAGTATGAGCCTCCCATCGTTTAGGTTTGTCGACTCTCGTCGAAGTCGAGTCTGCCGAGTCTGTGAAACCACTAGATCATCCCTGGTTCCACTGTATCTGCGCGAACTCATACGCCTCTCTGTCTTCTCGATCGCCTTCTGTGGTCCTTTGGTTTCCTTTTGTGCTCGACGACGACCTCGGCCCCTTCCTCTCCCTCTTCCAGTTCGAGAACCCACGTCTTTCGATATTTTGTCCTCACCTTCCTTCACACTCCCTCGTCGACTTTCATGTCTTGCGTCTGTACGCGTTGAAACCTTCTGCTTGTCTTCATCTTTAGCCCCTTGATGTTCTCCACTTTCGGAAGGATTCAGATCAATTGCATTGCCACCCATGTCTTCCTCGTCATCTGAATCCCCAAATACGGCTGCCATAGTCTCTTTCTCCAGTTCCTCCGCAGTTAGAAGCCTCTTTTGTTCTCTGACTAGTCCTTGCGGTTCACCTTGTTCATTTTTGGATATTGTCTGACCAACTTCCGGCCTTTGCTTTTCTCTTGTCCTGGAAGCCGGCTTTTCCTCTCTATGTACAGTATCCCCGTCTGTTCGTTCCTTCGCGACAGTCTTAAGGGTTTTGTCATCAACTGCGCCGTCTATGCCTTTCGCAGCATCCTTCGTAGAGCTGCTTGTGTTTTCCGTTTCTTCCAATTTTGCATTCTTGCCATGACTTGGTTCCTTTCCTGGACGACTAGGATACTCTTTGCTGAATCCAACTCTTGACCGGGCTGCGTTCTCTCCTCTCTGAGGCTTCTGTGAATTCGAGTCAACATCCAAGGCATCCGCATCCAGTTCGTCTTCGGGCGATACTGGAGGTTCTTTCCTATCGTGAGTACGACGAGGTTCGGGGCCCGTGCCTTCGGTCTGGTGAGGTTCTAACATGTCTACGTCTTCCTTCTCCTGCTTTCTTGCTGACAAACTCTCTACGTGTTCAGAAGGCTCAGCTTGGGCAGATGGGAGTAAATCTGTCTTCTCTTGTTGTTCCTTCTTCGCTGTCGCTGCAGTAACCGCTTCCGTAGCACTCTTTCGTATATTACCTCCCTCAGAAGCTTGGATATCCTTCTTTGGAATTAGGAGAATCTCCCCAGTGGTGTTTGTTTTTGACTCCTTATCCTTCAATTTGGAGTCAGTCATCAAATCAGCATTTCGTTCTGTCACGGCGGGGTCAGTGATCGACTTCTGCGACTTATCCTCTTCACGAATTACATGTTTCTCGGGTAAATGCTCGGCTCGAGGGGTTGCTAGCTCTGCAGTAACGGAAGCGATAGATGGCCGTTGTTCAGAAGATTCTTTTTCTTGTGGATGCCTGGTTCCAGTTCTGGTTCGACCTCTCCGCTTTGTTGCCATGCGAGTGAACTTTCTTGGCTTCTCCTCTAGTTTTGGCGAGCTGTCCTCCGGAGTTGATGAGATCAAACCTTCCTTATGGCTTTTGGTTCCGCCATTCTTTTCCTTTTCTGGTTCTAAGACGACATTTGCTGTTGTGGCTGTGTTTATGACTCCCTCGTGACGAGGTGGCATATCTACGTCCATGTTACTTGCTTGTAAAGATTCAGGCTGACGTTGCAGTGGTTTCGCAGCTTTAGTGTCATCTTTCCCTGTAGGCGTAGGGTTGTCTTGGCGTGAACTCTCGGCAGGTCCAAGCCGAGATGATCTCCTTAACTGAGGCTGAGGAGGATTCGCCTGTTCTTTCAGTTTTGAAGTCTCTTCATGCCTCCTCAATCGCTCTTGATCCTTTTCTGTTTCCTTGCTTCGAGATCTAGGGCGCCCCTCAGATTTTTCTGCAGACTCTTTCACGTCATCTCCATTCACACTGATATCTTTCATTTCTTCATCTTTAGCTGCATTCTGCATGTTGTCCCTTTTAAGCAATGCGTCATCCTTCAGTTCAGGTGGTTTGCTTTCTTGAAGCTTACCAGACTCCTGGGTGTTATTCTTGGCCTTTCCTGTACATTCTTCCTGAGCCTCTTTCTTCAAGTTTGTTTCCATCGGAGTTGTCGCTTCTCCCTCTTTTCCAGCCGAAGTGATGCTCTGAACTGCTTCGGTCTTTCCTTCGTCTACCATGTTTTCTTCTAAATCTATTCGTTTCTTATCCTCTTCCTGATTCCTGTCAGATTTTCTCTTGGGTCTCTCACGCCCCAAGCTACTCAACTCTTTGCGTTCCTTTGTATCTGTTCCTTTTCTTGCCTTCGATTTATCCGTTTTCTGCTTCTGCTTTCTCTCCTTCTCCTTCTTCGCCTTCATGGCGGCTTCTTTCTTCTGCTTTTCGCTTTCTTGCTTTCTTCTACGAATCTGGGAGTTTCGAAACACTTCGTTGTACGCCTTTGCACCTTGTGCTCGAGTGCGCTCTTGCAATGTCTCCGGCAGCTCAGTGACGCCAAGAACCCCGAGAGTGTACTCCAAGGAAGGTTCGGTGTTAAGGTCCAAAGCCTCAGACATGGTCGAGAGAACGTCAAAAGAGGCCCAATCTCTCTCCTCTACTTTGTGACCCAATAGGGCTTCTTTCATGATCTCCATCCCATGTCTAGCTGCATCAGTTCTGCCCTCATCAGTAGGCTCTTCAGTTATCTTTCTTAAAGTATTTCGGAACAAATCTAACAGCTCCATACCGTCGTTGAGAGCTTTACCTTCGTTCTCATGACGATCCCTTTCTTGACGCGTTTCTTGCGTAGAATATCTTGAGGGCTTGCGCCTCGAGCGCGACGGCATCGTGCGCGAAGGTTGATTGCTTGGAGCGGTCGATATGGTACCTCTTCCATCCTGACCGGTGTCAGTGCTAGACGTCTTCGAAGCTCTTGTCCCTCTTGTGGACTTGCCCCCATGAGGCTCTTTGGGAATGTCGAGAACTTTAGAAGTATCCTTACTGCTTTGAGCTTTGGCTCCCTTTGCAGCGCGGCCTCGCCGTGTTGGTGCTCCACCTCGGCCCATGTGTGATATCGAAAGTTGCGCTAACGCGGCCTGAAGATCTAGATTACCCAAACAGTTGTAACCCTGTCAAACTGTTTGGAATGACCCCAAAGGGTGTGCACAAGCGCTGTTCCCAATTCAGAGTCCGGAGTACGAGACTGACGTTTTCGGAAAGCTTGCTATAGCAGTTATATGGCGTAGAAAAGGTTTACGTCCCCGCAAACCCTGCGGAGGGTGTTCGCGTTTCTTAAGCTTGAGCGAAAGCTTAACGACAGAAACCTCAAATATATGCGCGAAGTTAATGGTCAGACGTCTCCTCCGTCACAAGAGTCGCGGAAGGTGTTGAAAGCAGTGCAGCAGTTATCTAAACGCAAGCGGTTTGATTGCAAAGCTGAGTGTAGAGGTTGCGTATCGCGTTGGACGTGCAATCTGAGTGCCTACAAGGGTAGAGAAGCACCAATCTACTCTAGGAGCGCGATGGTTTTGCATAAACGCATGTACGGCTTTGAGGTTTCTAAAAAGCCAAGCGTCTTAGGTTTTTCCAAAAATTAAGGTTTTCGGATCTCACTCATCTCCTGCGAGCATCAGGAGTATGCGGAGAGAGGAGGCAAAAGTCCTGCCGCCACTGCGGATGACGCCGTTTGACGTGATATATCCCTGTCTCACTCAGCAGCGCAACATCCAACTTTGCCCTGGTCCAGGGGTAAAGGGGAAGGCTATCGCCAGCCAGGATACAGGTAGTGACGATCGCTCATAGCAACTCACCGCACTGCGTCCATTTCGTCTAGTTCGTTGAACTACCGAAAGGTATATCAGATCGAATCCCATAGTCACTACGAGATCAGTCACAGAAACGTCTTGTTGTCTGTGTTGCACAACCATGCCACCAGAACTAAAGGCAGCTAAACATGGGAAAGCACGAGTCCGTGTGGCTAAAGTCACTCGTGGCACAGAGAAGCATGACATTATCGAACTCACAGTCCTCATTGAGCTTCACGGCGGAACTGACAGCTCTTTTACCGCAGGAGATAATCGTCTTGTGGTCGCTACAGATACATGTAAGAACCACGTTTACATGCTCGCCAAGAATCATCCCATGTCCTGTCCAGAACAGTTTGCACTCGCGTTGGGGAAGCAGTTTGTAGAAGAGTATTCTCATGTTCAAGCAGTAAGAATAATGATAAAAGAACGGCCATGGAAACGGTTTGAAAAAAGACGGCGTTCCGCACGCACACGGGTTTGTATTATCTGGAGACGGTATTCGCATGTGCGATGTGTTTATGAACAAAGATAGAGTGGTTCTTCAGTCAGGGTTGCAAAGGTACGATTATCATTCAGCGTCCGGTCCATCATGTGCTAACATAGCATGCTAACTTTACCGACTACAATGCGTTGTAGTTTGAGCGTGATGAAGACAACTCAAAGTGGTTGGGCGAACTTCTTGCGCGATAACTACACTACTCTCCCAGAGACCACGGAAAGAATACTGGCTACTACCCTAGACGTGAAATGGACCTACACCAGGACAAAACTCTCAGAACTACTTCGCCTCGATTTCGACGGGATACACAGACAAATCCGTGATGCAGCGCTGGGACAGTTTTTCGGACCACCCAAGACTGGAATCTACAGCAAAGGAGTTCAGGAAACTCTCTTCAAGATGGCAAGCGCTGCTATCGAAACGGTGAAGGAGATTGACACAGTGACATTTTCCCTGCCAAACTTGCACTTTCTCCCTTGCAGCCTTCCAGTGTATCAACAGAACGGCATTCTTTTTGAAGACGATGTATTCATTCCGTCAGATGAACCTCATGGACTTATCACAGCCACAGTATCAAGGTGGAAAACGGCCCGACCGCCCTCAACGAGTTCCTTGCGAAGATCACGGTTATGATGAGCAAGCAAGCGAAATGTACTGCTTACCTTAAAAGACGTCTTGCTTGCCGTTGATACTCCTTGCGCATCATGTAAAAGTAAACTGGCACTTGCCTTCTTGCCTTGTGTAGAAGGACTAGGCTTCGCGACGAGTGATTAGCTGTCTGTCTGTTTATGTTATATGGGCTTCGCGGCTCTGACTCCGAGGATACGGTATTAACTCTAGAACCCAATCTGTACTTCACGGCTAATTTCCTACGTAGATCCGGTCGCGAACCCATTTGGCTTCTAGTCCGGTGGAACTTCATCTATTATGCGAGGCGAGTAGTAGTCATATCTACTCCATTAGGACAAGGTTAGGACGTTTCTTTCGTCTTTCAGTCAACGCATTACAAGATATTGAATCAAGTGTTGACTACGGCCCATTGATTGCTCTTTACGTTTCTCTCTCTCTCTTGATAGGTGCCTATGTATAATTCCTACATAGCATTGATATATGTTGGTCTCCCTTGGAGACCCGACCGCAGATCCGTTTCGCTTCCCTAGAGATAAGAGAAGTCAGGCACACCACGTGAAGGCGGATCGCATGTGCCCCTCTTTACGTTAAGCTTTTGTAGTAGCTTTTACAGTAAACCAGTCAAGGAAATGGCTGAAGGGTTAGCGTTAAAGAGTCCGTACTAGTTGCCTAAGCATGAACTGAAGGAAGACCTTTAGCGATACCGAAAGGACAGTCGCCATCGCATAAGTGCCTATTTTACTATTACTGTAGATGATTTAATCTGAACTGGCTATACTTGGCATATGATTTCTGACCGTCCTCGTGACGACATGAATCTGGGCCGCCGACGAAGAAAGGTTCCAGTGCGCATGTCAGACTACGAAGAGGAACTGGAATCCAAAGCCGCAAAAGGCAACCCCCTTGCCAACGTCCTTTCCAATTGGCTTTTAAGACAAGTTACCTTTCTGTTTCTAATGACCGTGACGGCTACAACTGCGTGTCTCCAAGAACTCCACGCCTCGCCCCCTTCACACCATTGAATCAGATCTCATCACTTTTTCGTCGCAGAATGCTCTACTATGTCGTCGGAATAAGGTGACACACGCCCAAAACGTACAATACAACACAAATCTGATCCGCACAACGGTGGCGGTATCGCCCTGTGACGGTGAGTAGGGGTATGAAAGCCGATCTTCGGGATAGAATTACAACTTGCGACAATGTCTTCCAACACACCCCGTGTTCGTTGTATATTCAAACCATGACGTCCGAGCGAATCCTATTTGCGTTCGCATTAGTGAAGAATACCCTACCGTGACACGTCCACGGAGCTAGGCCAGTCCTGGGCTCATGTCTGAGGGGTTCCAAGTAGATAGGGGGAATGGAAAGCAACAACCTGACAGAGTTAGGCTTGTAAAACAGGGAATGATCAGTTCCATGCACGCTACCTTTCAATTCGAACGACAACATGTGACGCAGATATTTGTAGATCTCAGGTTACGCGGTTCTCTTGTTACATTTCGCATTCGCTTCTTCTGGCGAACATAAGAGTGACGCTATGATCGCCGTCAAATTGTGTCAGCGTGCTGAACATCAATTGAAGATTGCGAACACCGTCCGTGAAATGCGGGACGCGCAAATCTACGACAACCAAGCGACAATACAAGAGTACAAAAGGCCGATAGACGTTGGGGATGAGCAATGTCTTCCACCCCATCCTCCCTCACGCAACCGCAATGGCTCTCTCGAAGCTCAGCTCAAAGCGCGAGAAGGCCAACAAGGTGAAAGCTCCACCACATAGCGAGGGACTATCCACAATGACTCTGGCTGGTCCCGTATCGCTGGTGGAGGTCGCCAACTGCGTGCAGGAGGAGGCCGACAAAAGCCAAGGACAAAAGCGAAAGCGGTCCAACGGCATGTCGGAGGAAAACATCCTTTCGCCGGAGTGCAAACGCATCCGGCGGAAGACCCCCAAAGCAGTGCAAGCCGAGTTAGATCATCAGGCTGCGCGAAGCAAGGGGGGCGGCTCGAAGGCCAGCCGCAAAAGAGTGAAACTCACTCTTTCATCATCTCAACGTCTCCGCCTCCCTCCAAAGAAGAGATGGCGATACGAGTGCGATAGATGATTTGTATAGATAGGGCCTTCATATAAATAACAGTTTTCTTTCATCTTGTGTGTCTTTGTGTCTTTGTGGCTTTCAACACCTTTGCGCCCTTCTTCTTATAGATACGACTTTGTACAGTAGCTTTGTTTCAAATTAGATTGCCACCGTCCTTTCGAATTGTTAGAAAGACAAGGGAAACATCTCTCCATCGGCATCGGCTTCCCCTTCAATCCCTACTCCAAACAATAGTGAAGAATCTTCTAGCTCTATCCGCTTGCAAAACATTTTGTTGCGTGTGTGTTGTTGTCTCTTCCTTCATTACCAAATATGATATAATTAGATACTTCGCGCGTAATGAAGAACAAAAAGCATCATCTAGGAGGGGCAAGTAACAAACTCGGATGGTTAGCAACATTCCATTTTCGAAAAAGGGAAAATAATTAATGATCGAGGTCTCAGAGTGCGGTAAAGCAATAAGGCCAGAGTGTCTTCGTCTCGTCGCACCAAAAAAATCGACAATCAGTGACAGATATCGTGCCGTTTATCATCATTACGTTTCATGAAACCAGAAGAACGTACCGACGCAAGTATTGATGGCATTTGAGAAAGCGCTCCAGGGAACCGCATTTTCTTGTATTCACATGCCGCTCAGAAGAATACGGGAGTTTGCATTGTAGCAGTGACATGTTCTTCATGGCGGAAGTTGATATCGATCGTAGTGCGTGATGCTCTAGTTTCAAACAATGAAGGCTCCACTCTTGATGTTGCGTTCGGCTATTATCCAATATGGCGATTGCGGTATAGTGTATCGAGGTACGGCGGCGGAGAAGGATGGAGTTAAAGAATCTGGAGACAACAATTCTGCAAGGGACGTTGTCAACGATACGGACTTTTGAGGGCGAAGACAATACTCACACTGTGAGTACCACGAAGTCAGTGGCCTTCACCAGACGGTTCACATAAACGGCATTAGCTATTGGAAAGCGTTCTTGCGGCGTTCAAAAGCAAGCAAAACGATTTCAGCTTTGTGGACGCAATCAAAACCTCCTACACGCGACGATCACATTTGAAACGCACGGATATGGTTAGTTATCAGAATTGATAAGGCCTTTGGGTTATTCAGTCCCTTCACCTCAGTGTATGCAGAAGTTGTCGTCCTGTCGGCCATAAAGGAAACATTCCGTGAGAGAAACGCTATACTGTTTCGTCATCGGCAAAGAAGGGTTCATAGAAATGGGTAGAAACGTACATATTCAGAATCCGGTGCGCCAAAGCTAACTCTGGGTATCCTGGTAGCCCAAGCAGATTCCAAAGCCGCGAATGATACCGTTGCAGTTAATGTTAACTCAAACAATCCCAGACAAGGCCAAAATCACATTCTAGAAACAAACCTTCGACCCGAAAGTGTGTGACAAGAAAACTAGGAGTCAGTTTGCTGATGAAGCAGAAGCCCGAATTCAGAACTGCGCAGTGCCTCAGCTTATATGGTTGATGTCGAACGAAAGTTCGAATGGTCGTCTTATCGCCAGTTGATGCAAATTCCGATAGAGCTAAGACAAATAACATCATTGGCATTGGCAGCGTGAGAACTGAACAGGAACAGGAGTAACGTACTAAGACTGCGAAGTTGTATATTGGTATAGCCTAACACCAGCAAGTCTTCTGAAATGAAACCAGAAGCACAGCAACGATATTGCGAGATTCATTCACAGTTTAGGCGACTTTGTCAGTGTCATTCCCCTGCGCACATACAGTTCGTGGAACGCATGGACTGAATAGGTTATAAACGTCCAGCTCTCTTCGATATCAAACACGGTTTTGCTCACCACTGTGCACTCTGGAGTAGTTCAATGCTTCAAAATTCTTGTATCTTCCTTCTTGGCAAACGGTGAGTTACTAATCTTCCGTTCCCCATAATGGTACAGATCCACGAGGGTACTCGACGTCAAAGCACTACTTCTTGGACTTCCCTTTTTTCTTTTGAGCCTTCGCAAGGCCTCTCTTATCAGCTTTCATCCTTTTATCGACCAGAACCGTTCTAGCTCCTTTGGCCCCTTTCCTTCCTTTGGATATGTTCTTTCCGACTGTTATTCTCCCCGTGGGCTTGACCACTTGATATTGCTTTCCTTTTCCTTTCTTACTGTTCTTGTCAGACTTCATCGCCTTCTTGTACAACTCTTCAATAGCTCTCATTCGCGAGCTTGCAGGTATGTCTGCTTGCTCTGCGATACTATTGGCTTTGGCCTTCATGGCTTCCATTTTCTTGGCGATTCGGGCCCTCTTTCGTGCCTTGGCCTCTCTTTCTTTCTTAGTAGGCATAGCTTGGAGAGACTTTATATATTCCTTCATCTCCAGCACTTGTTCTTTCGTAACAGGTGGTTGTCGTTGACGGTATGTTGGATCGGGATCTGCAAACCACCGTGGAAGAGACGCTGGATCATCGAAAGTGTATCTGTTATAAGCCTCGTCCAATACATCATTTGCTTCGTTTTTCGACTGCCGCATGCGCTTTCCAATCGCAACCATTTCAGCTTTCTCATCTGTGTCATAGTCAGACGAGTGAAAAGATGAGTCACTCAAATCTTCTTCTTCATCACCCTTCCCTCTCTTTGGTTTGGTGGATAACTTTTCCGATTCCATTGGGACGACCTCAAACGCCTCGTCTTCATTTTTCCTTTTCTCTGATTTGGCAGCTATAGAACGCGCTTCCGCTTTAGCCGCTCGGGAGAAGTTCTCCTGAGCGTCGTCCTCGATGTTAGATTCATCCATCGCATCTGCCAAGTCTTCTTCTCCGTGGCGTTGCTTCTTACGACTCAGGGGTGCGTGATCATGCTCGTCTTCACTGTCAGATGAATAAAGGCCAGGGATGTCTTGAAACACAGGCTGCGAAAACCAAAGTGACGCTTCTCGGGAAGTGGATTTCTGCTTGGGAATGTGATGCTCGTCATCTGTTGGGTCCTCTTCGCTGCTTGACTCTGAGGAGTCAACTTCGAGATCAGCTTTCTTGTCTTCGCCTTTCTCTATGTCCGACTTCTCTTCTTTCGTATCTTCCCGAATCTTCTGTCGTTTAGTCATACGTCTACGTTCCCTTGACTCTTGCAGAAGAACACCGTTCTTATCTCGTTTTCTTTCACTTAAATACAGTTTGTACCATCTGTCGAGCTCTTTCTCAATCTCTTTCGTATCATCTTTCCATGGTGCGTTGATATCACCGGCTTTATACGGCACGACAGGTTCATGCTTGGTCACCTCTCCATCCCCGTCATATCCGTCGTCATTATCTAGAACTGTGTTGGAGTTGTCCACTGGAATGTCCGTCACATTAGCGCCATGTTTTAATGCCCGGTTTGCAACATTAAGAGAAAAGAGACCCACTGGGGAGCTGTCTTGGTACCCAGTACCTTGATCAGGAAGAATGATTTTCATGTCTATCTTTCGCTGAATAGCATTTCGCAGCTTGCTCGCTTTGCGTTTCTTTCGCTTCTCCTTTGCCATTTGCTCAGCCATCGCTTTGTTCATTTCTTCTTTTAACTCCTCTTCTTCACTGTCTTCTTCTTCGCTTTCCTGGTTTTCCTCGCTGTTCTGTCCTTCAGAGCCTTTCTCACGATCGTCTGGCTCCTGCTCTTCTACCTCATTATCTTCTTTACCGGGAAATAAAATACCCTCCTTTTGAAGCATGTCGCGGGCAGCAGAGCGCCACCTCAAAAGAAGCTTGAACTCTCGTCTAGCCAATACCTTGAGATCTTCGCAACAACTGAGGACTTCTGATGTTGTCTGTGCCATTGATTCTAGCGTTCTCGCAATTCGCAATGCATCTTCACGGCTGACTGAAATGTTTTCGATATCTCGAGTATCAAACGAGAACTGGCTCGATTGCACCATCATGGCCACTGGACGAGGGGATTGACAGAATTGAAGAATAGACACTCTTCTGAATAGTATATTCTCTCCATCTTCATAACCACCACGGTGCCTTTTCCTTCTTTTCATTTCTCTCATCACAGTGTTCAGAAACAGATCCTGCTTGTCCGCAAGTGAATCCTTTGCAGTTCCAAGGTCTTTAAAAACATACTTCGGACTCAGCAGACGCGGATCAATCGACTTCGGGGCCTTGTAATTAATGCACATGACATAGATTTCAGCTGACTCTGCTCGACTTGCGGAAGGTTTGGTGGCGTTGACCCGGTTAAAAAGTTGGTTCATAACAAAAAGGAGAGAGTTGTAATCATTAGAACGAAAAAACTTTTGTCACGAAAGTACCACCCGGTGCAAGAAATTCTGATGCCAGTTTAAGGGCAGCCAAAGTGAGTTCAGATTGTGTATACGCGTCTTGTAACCATGCCTTTCCCATATTCGGTGAGCCGTCATTAAGGACAACGTCTACTTTCTCAGAACCACCAGAAGAACGCAAAGCTCGCTTCAATTCACCTTTCGTCCCATCCGAGGTGATGTCTCCGACTAACCCGACACATCCTGGCACTGGCTTTATGGGAACTAGATCAATACCAATGCATGGGGAACCTAGAGGCATATGCTTGCGGGCAACCTGCATCCAGCCACCTGGAGCTGCACAGAGATCAATGACACCACGAGCAGCTGAGGAAAGAAAATCATGTCTTCGATTGAGCTGTACCAACTTGAATGATGCTCGAGAACGAAACCCTTGCTCTTTCGCTAGATGATAAAATTTGTCCTTTCTGTTCTGCCCGACTTTACCCTTCTTCCCCATAGTTAGATAGAGATTCCCAGAAGAAAATGGGACTAGAAAGAATGTTTTATTTGCTTACCCGGCCTTCGGCAACCAACTTTCTTAGGCATGGTAGGGCCCTTCAAAGAACGAAGGTACGCCGGCGGTGTTTTGGGAAGATTCATCGGATAGTTTACATTTTGAGCAATTTCACAATTTTATAGGATACTGTAAGGTACTGTAGCCTTCCGACTCAAAAGTTCCGAGTCGGGACACCTCTCGTTTTGCAATTGGCAGGCTGGAGCTAGCCTGCACCGTGAATAAAGGCTTTGGCGCGTCGACGCCGACCAGGTTTCGCCTGTTTTAAACAGCAATCCTTTCCTTCACCGTGAAGAACTTGACTTCACTATATCTCCCTTTCTTGAGACGAGTTTCGTCTGAGTCAGCCTGATTCATGCAAGTCCATACGGAGTCAAAAGGATGTGCGAGAATGCCAGAGAAAACTCGTTTCAAAGCATTAGTTACATAAAGGCGGCTGGTAGCTCTTCATCAGATAGCTTCTGTTTTGCTGGTTTGGATAATCTGAACACGAGACACAACACAACTAGTGTATGACAATGATCAAGTCTGAAGCAGTGTCGTAGAAAGACTACAACACAGAAGGATCTTTACAACGCAACATTTCCTATGTACTATAACTCTGTCTTTTCTTCACCTGCAAGCCGTACCAAGACCCCCGCTAGTACCGCAACACCGTTATGGATGTCATGTTCATCAACGAATTCATCCGGTCTGTGACTCACACCCTTCCGGCACGGTACGAAGATCATACCAGTCGGGAATTGTTTCGCCATGAACAGAGCATCGTGATATGCCCGGGAAACCATTTGACTGAAAGATAGATTTAGTTCAGCGGCTTCTTCTATGACAGCGTTGACCACTCTGCCATCGCATGCAGCAGGGTCATCTCTGTTATTCACCATGAAGTTGGCCGTAACGTTTCTTAGAGTTGCTATCTGCATCATTTCTTTTTCGATGTCTTGTAGTGCGGAGTCTCGTCTTTCCAAGTTCACATCCCTGACATCAATGCCAAGTCTTGCGATTTTGGGGACACTGTTGATGGCTCCTGGGAATACTTCAAACTTTCCTGTAGTAGCTACGCAATCATCGCCTCTGTCTAGAGCTATCCGCTCCACAGCAAGCGCTAGTTGTGCGCCAGCAAGTCCCGCATCATTTCGGTACTTCATGAGCCAGCTCCCTGCGTGGCCACCGCTCCCTTCAAACGTCACTTCTGCTGCTGCCGGTGCAGCGATATGTGTCACTGCGCCAATATTCACTCCAGTAGTTTCCAGGACATCAGCTTGTTCGATGTGTAACTCTACGAATGCTGAGAACGATTGGGCATCCAAGCGAACCGTGCTTATATCACCTTCATAACCGGCTTGATTCCGGGCCTCGTGAAAGGAAACCCCGCTCGCATCCTTGAGATCGTCAAGAGCCTTAGTTTGTAGGGCACCAACAAGTAAACGGCTGCCAATGCAACTAAGTCCAAACCGGGTAGGCTCTTCCGATGTAAACATCACAACAGAAATACTACGTCGCGGTGAAAAGCCAGATTCTCGCAGTGCTCGTACTGCTTCAATCGCCCCAATGACGCCCAGCGTGCCATCGTACATTCCGCTATGAGGAATCGCGTCTATGTGGGACCCTGTTAATACGGCAGGTTCGGCACTTGTTCCGTGCCAAGTTCCCAAAATGTTACCCACTGCATCGTGTGTCACGTCCAGCCCCACCGATTGCATCAGTGACTGGATGTACTTCCTGGCCGATATGTCGCTACTTGTGTAAAGGATTCTTTGAACTGCGGGGGATGTCAGATCATTGTGGGTGGAGAGCTCGTGAAGGTTCGCAACAACTCGAGACGCATTGATGACCACTTGCTGACATACAACTGCACTTGCGAAAACGCAGAGTAACACAGCATGAATCGAATACTGAGAATAGTTGTTCATCTTGAGCGAACGATGACGGAGGATGTATGAATAAGCTGAGCCATAAGGCAGAATGAAGTGGCTCGCCAACGCGAAAGACTGGACAAATCTACGGTATGAAACCACAGCCCACGGTTATGGTAAATACATAGATAGATACAACCGACGCTTTCTCGCCCAACTTTGCGGTCAACGTCATGATATGCGGGATGTATCTAAGGGTTTCCAGCGTATGGTATTGGGACAGCTGCCCCTCGACGCCATCATGGACGTTCTACAGTACGTCGCTGGGGGCGGAGCCGGCCACGAAATAAAAAAGAAACGAATTCTTTCGCCTTTTGCACTGTATCTGTAGATGGAATTCATTTCAGTTCACACCTGGAAGAGTGTTGGAAACGTCCGCCTTCCAGCTGAGCATTTCGCCATCCAGCTTCACTTGTTTCGACGGATCGGATCAACAGTCATCGCATTCGAATTGCTGCCTTGGTCTTTTGTTGTTCTTCCTGGACTTCTGAACAAAGAAAGCACCTTGGTTGATTCCGAGTGTTAGGGAACGCCGAAGATCTCCTCCCTTGTCAATCATGAACACTCCAGAATCCGCCCGTGGTGGGTTTTGCTTCGAGAATGCCATCCGTAACTCGGTTTTATCCGCAAAGTAAGTTTGTATTCTGGACTGCACCGATCCGTCTTCTTTCCGATATGCTGACCCCTTTAAAGCGGCTACAAAGCACCTACGGCTCGTAAAACAGGAACGACGATTGCCGGAGTTGTCTTTGAGGGTGGCGTAGTACTTGGCGCCGATACGCGTGCGACATCCGGTGCCACAGTCTTCGAGAAGAACTGCCAGAAGATTCATTACATCGCCGACAATATCATGTGTTGCGGTGCAGGAACTGCTGCTGATACTGAACACACTACGCAACTCATTGCGTCTAAGATCTGGTTGCATGCATTAGCCACACGTCGCAAGCCGCGCGTTGCAACTGCGCTGAGCATGCTGAAACACATGCTTTTCAGATATCAAGGATATGTATCAGCTGCCCTCGTACTTGGGGGTGTTGACTTTCACGGTCCTCACTTGTACACAGTTTATCCTCACGGTAAGTTATGAAATTGGTTGATGCAAAACTGTGATCGGAATGAAGCCAGTCTGACACATGTATTGTTCTTGTGATTCGCAGGAAGCACTGATCGTCTCCCGTATGTATCAATGGGGTCTGGATCCCTCGCAGCAATGGCCGTTTTTGAAGCCAACTACAAAGACGGGCTGACACTGGAAGACGCAAAACAGTTGGTCTACGAAGGCATATCCGGTGGTATTTTTAATGACCTGGGTTCTGGGGGAAATGTCGACTTGTGCATCATAACTGCAGATGGGCAGGAGCTCATTCGAGGCTATGCAAAAGAGAACGAGAGAAAGTATCGCCGCCCAGGCGGATACAAATTCCCATCAGGGACAACACCCGTCGTTCCAGGTTCGGAGAAGTTCAAAGAGCAATCGAAGGATTTTGCACTGGTTACGGAACAAGACGGTATGGATGTTTCTGCATAGATTGCAGAACGCGTATTATTTTGAGCTTTGAAAGATTCATGTTAGGGGTTTGTTCTGCCTCGACCAATACATGTATGTCACGATTGTTCGATATTATGTGCTCTCTGAATGCGAAGCTTCCGTACATATATCCGTTCTCGAGTGAGATAATCTACGTTAGGTCTCGTGAACACATGTGTTACAGTTTTTCTTTGCGCTTGTAGACAGAAGCTATAGCTTCAGTGACTTCACTGCGTCTTTACTGAAGTCGGAGCGCAATGCTAGAGCTCGTCGCACTTCTCCAGCTGTTAATCTCGACGTCATGCCCCCTGCGTTTGGTCCCCATATGTCGTAAACCTCAGCAGGACGCTCGAGATTCACGAGAATTGCGAGCTGCGAAAGCCGGCCAAATACATCTCTCACTGTGCTCCTACGACTTTTGCTCGAAAAGTATGCCGAAATCGCTCTCACATCTCTGTCCGCTCTCAAACCTCCAAAGGCATTAAAAGACTTTGGAGCATTCGTGTTCGAAAGCGGCGGCAGGAATACTATGGCTTCCACTTTGTACGCGTACCATTCAGCAACTTGCCGCACAAGAGCATCCCAATTCTTTTCAGTGAGGCGTTTCTCTAAAGATGCGCTGAGTACTTTGCTTTCAATCTGATTAGCAACCTCACGTGAAAACGAAGGGGTGGCGTCAGAGTCCAGAGAATACTGGGCCTCGCTTACGATGTAGGAAGCATCTTTCAACGCATTCTCAACCAGACCTGTAACTCTCTCCAAAAGTACGGACGCGAGTCTTGCAACCCCCTGCTCAGATGCTTGCACAAGAGTACGAGAAGCATCGTTGATGTTCGTCAACGGAGCAGCGACCAAGGCCCTGTCTTCAGCAGATAATCTTGGTGATGTCTGAATTGCCTTCTCAACGTTGCTGCGAAGACGACTCGCATATTCGGCAGAGACTGAAGCGTTGTTAAGGGCCACGAAGAAATCGTACTTTGCAACGTCGGCATCGCTAGATGTACCATCGCCCCCACCCGGTATGCTAATGTTCGCCTTCGCGAGCTCCGTCAGATAAGAAACTGTCAGTGCAGCAGCTGGTAGAGTGGACGACAGAGCAGCTCCGCCGAATAATTTCTCCAAAGCGGCCTCGGTCTCTCTGAGACGTCGTCTCATATATGGGATGAGGTCATTCATGAGGCTTAAGCTTACTTGATTAAGAACCAATCGTAACACCTCAGGATCTGTATCCCCATATGCAAATGCTCTTTGGAAACATTTTTGCATGACAAAGAAGAAGTCGTCGACTGCAGTTGAGGTTTCCGCATCTTCTCCATTACTTTCGTCGATTTTGATCGCGAGCCTTGCGTTTTCTCTTATGAAGTACGCCTCTATCGAATTGTAGAACCCTGCCAGATCGCGCTTTCGCTTGAAAAGACCAGACTTCTGAAGCATCTTTTCGATGTTTTGGTATTCTTTTATAGATTCCTCATCCAACATCTCACTCTTTTCATCCGGCGCCGGGACCAGCCTCTTACCAATCAAGAAATCAAAGTACCCAGCAATCCTTTGACTCATTATTGTGAGTTTATTGAGCAAACCATCCAGCTCCCTGGCGTTTGCGGCCTCGGAGCGAATAGATCGCACGACTTCATCCATTCTTTTGGCTTCTTCATATCGGGTGAGAATACGGTCTGCGCAGGCATCACATTGTTCTTGTAGTGCGCTGACAATCGTTGTAACAGCTGATGTTCCGAACAATTCGACCAGGGTTGGTTTGCCGTCATGTACGATTGCCGCAACGCTCTCAAATAGGCGTGCTATAGCTAATATATGCAAATCATCGGCATCGGTTTCCTTAGTATTCGACTCGATCAGCAATTCTCTAACATCCGCATCACTTTCTCGGGCGATTCTCTTCTTCCAGTGCTCAGAAAGTCTAGACAAGCCTTCATCGGCTAAACCAATAGGTACAAACAACTCGATAGCAGATATCGCTTCTTCTGTTGAGAGATCGCATGCAAGCTTTTCGTCAGATGCGAGTCGAACCTTCCGAGACAGCTCTGCACACGATTGCTCGATTTGGGATACTGCAGTCGCAGAAGCCGAATCGGCTCGAACGGCATCTCCTAGCTTCAGGTAGGTCTGAACATGACGACTAGCTGCAGGAAGATCATCTGCGCTAAGACTTGTTTTGGCACCCTCCGCACAAACTCTTAGAGTCAGTATATCGTCGGCCCATGACAGAGCATCGTTTGCTCGAGAAAGCAAAACATCGAGTTCAAGAATGTTCGAGCATGCCGAATTCGATTGGTGGACCGACGATTCCAGTAACGAAGCAAGCTCTGCGGATTCCTTTGACACCGAAGTAGACAGTTCTGTGCAAACTTCTAACACATGTGATCTATCAATTGCTTTTTGAGCTGAGCGTGCGAGCTGCTCGTCGAGTGCGGCCTCCGTCTTTTCGGAAGATATTGTAGCCTTTTCAAGTTCTCTTACAATAGCAGAAAGGTTTGCAAGGGAAGAGATTGGTGTATCTTCCACTGGAGCCGGCATTTTCGTAGACTGATAGCTTCATCCTTGGCCTACGAAAGTGAGGAAGGTACTTGACAGTTCATATGTAGCGGCCTTGGTTTCAATGGAGGAATTGATTTAATTCCTCCTGGATACAAAGTCTCACACTGACCTAAAAATGTTTCTTTTTGCGGCAACAATTCCGGACCATTTTTCTTTTTGAAACAAGTTCACATGATGTGCTGAAACTTGGTGATGCTGCATCCTGCCCACCACCAGCAAGACCTGCAACCACCCCCCCCTCAACTACACTGGTAAGGGAACAATACTTGATGTACCCAAACCACTGATGCTTCACAGTTTGCAAGTTGAGGCAGCGTTTTGGGCATGTTCTGAAGTCTATGCCCTACGAACGTAAATCGTACTCTTCCGGAAAGCTTCTGAATGTTGCTTGCTGTTTTGCTAAAGGCGAGACCTACTGATTCCCGTCCCATTCTTCGTTCAGTGAGGATCAAACCGTCATTGTAAATGAAATCATTAACTTAAGTCCCTGAATGCTGGGAGCACACACTTGACAGTCTTTGGAGAAAACCACGGCTAGTGTACGCACGAAGAACACTGAGGAACGTATATCTTTGAAAGACCTACTCTAGAACAACACAGGCGTTTACTCGATCAAAATGGTGACCAGACCGTCTCTATTCACATCTATTCAGCCATCGAGGAAGGCTCTACTCGCTCGACTGCGGTCAAAAGGCCGTGTCCACGCTCCAGAATCAGATATGTATCCAACTTTTCCACACCGCGATCTACTTCTGAAGACGCTCAGCCGCGAGCGTCAATGGAAACAGAATACTGCGGACGGAAGCAAACCTGCTCCAAAGCGAATGCGTACGGACCGAGTGCTTATATCGAACATGGTGAAGGAGGCAACCTTAGCCGCGCGAAGTGGAGACCTAAATAGGTTACAAGAGCTTGCAACTGAGGCTTCAAGGAACCATGACGGACGCTCGAAAGTCTGTTTGCGTGCAATTACTGTGCGCGCGGTACTGGCTGTAGCTAATGATAGTGAGAAAACGGACTTGGTTATGAACACTTTATCTCAGATCATGAATTCACTTTCAAGTGCCGATGTCGGAGCCGTGCTTGACATCGTCATCCGTGGAAAACTTCGAAATGGAGATATCGAAGGAGCTCTCTATGGAGAGCAATTGTCCCGTGCGCTGGACGTGAGGCTCAGACGAGGAACGTACACACTGTTAATCGAGAGGAGTAATGTTGAAAAAGGAATTGCTCTCTTACATCGGGCGGTTTGTGTAGGTGCTACTCCCAACCTAAAGATGTTCAACGTGTTGCTCTCTTCATGCTGTCAGAGCGGTAGCGGAATACACGCCCGAGCAGTCATGTACGAAATGGGCAACAGAGGCATGAGAGCAAATTGTGATACCATGGAAGCTCTCTTGCAGGGTGCGCACGGTATAGAGAGTGTAGATGCTGTGTCAAGTATAGTACGAAGCGGAGGAACGCAGCTGTGTAGTCGAGTTGGAGGTCTTCTCATGCGAGCATATTTGCGTTGCGGTGACGAGACGGCAAATAGAGCACTGGCTGTTCAACGGGCCATTTCTGTCGTAGAATGGCTTCAGAGGGAGGGTGTTGTGGTCGATCGCTCCGCACTTGAATATCTCACTAGGAATTGCGCGACAAGAAACGAAACTGAAGCGGCGTTGCGAGGTTGGCGCGAACTACGACGCTCGTGGATGGGAGTAGGTCGCGCGAGACGTGCTCTGTGGAACGTAACGCAGGGACATGCACTACGAGACAGATTGCTACACGGCGCAAAGAAACGAGATGTTGAGCGAATGCGGCGAGCGGATTTGGGCGCAGTAGATGTGAGGGGCGAAGGAAAACGTGAAACAGGAGATGCAGAAACTTTGAAATCTGGTGATTACAAAGAGATTGCTGCGGTGCTTGGACGGTGGATGATCACTGGACGTGACCGTGACGTGGAGAAGTGGCTGAAGACTGGCATTGAGAATGAACGGGGTATTCATATTGCGTGGGCTTGTGCGTTGCTAAGAGGGGATGGGCGAAAATGGGCGGATTCCTTCGTAGAAATGCTAGCTGGCGGGTATATTTGTGGGAAGAGAGACGCTGTGTTGGAACGCGCTACTACAGAGTTGTGGAAGTGGATCTGTCATCACAGGGATTCACTTCCAGAAGCTGATGTACTGAACTTGACGAAGAAGCAGCTCGGGCTTCGTCTGAACAACGTGCTGAGAGTAGGAAGCGGCGATGAGCTTTACAGTGCGTAACGGGAAAGGAAGTGCTTGAGGATTAAGAATAGCCAGAGTGGGGTGAATAGAGGGTAAGGGTTAGATGTGACAGACTTGTCCGTGTTACTAATGTGTTAACCGTACAACGGTACTCGCCAATCCGCAAGTTGCTGCAATCCCGTGCGACAGGAAGTTTGTACACGCGACTCGAGAGATGCGTCAGAGCCCATAGGCGTCCGCCCATTCTTGTAGAGACGACGGGTCTAACTCTGTTGCGCGAACACGGGGGGGCATGTGGTTGCGAGGGTTGAGAGTTGAGGTGTGCAATGTTTCCGACGATGTTCGGGTCCGCTTGAAAGTTGGGGGCTGGTCCGTGTCGGATTCAGACGGAGGTCGTTGCGAAATATCTCGTTTTCCACTAGTGCGAAGCATGGTTGGTGTGGGGATTAGGCGCTGTCGTGTTTGGAGGGGACGCTGACAAGCATGACGAAAATGTGCTCGCTCGCTGAAAGCTGGACCTTCGGCGGCGTTGTTGAACAAGATCATATCTCGCGGTTGCACGTGGCCGGTGAGCATGTCGCAAAACGCTTTTCACAAAACTGAATTGGTTGGGCGGCGAAAAGCAGCACTGCGGCGCTACGCTTGTAGTGGAGGGAAGCGAAAGCGCGGCTGCCTTTTTCACGGCACTCGAGTTCGGTGCGGAGGATAACAGGATCCACACTGCGGCCGGAAAAGTGGCGAATGTTGTGTCCGGTATATAAAGTGTGTGTGACAGATTGTTCTGCTTTGAAGACCTTGTGAGATGGTGTAAGTTCACATTTTGGACGATGGAAATGGTAGCATTTGACAAACGAACGATGATGCTCTCGTGCGGGTCATCAGAGGAGCTGAGACGTCTCGTTATGTAGTGCAGCAGGGATAGACGGACAAGTAAGAGCGGTTCGATCCTCCTTCACCCCGCTGGAACGTGTGCTGGTGGCGCTTAACTCCCATTGAGCATGTGAAGCTGAATGCGTTGAGCATGGTGGAAGAACGAACACACGTATGCGTACCATGCATGGCACTGCGCACTGTGCGATTTTGGAGGCAATTGTTGTTGGTGACTGCAGCAGTGCTCTCACAGCATGTGACTGGCAGAACACATGTTGGCAACCTCTTTTTGGGGTGGTTGTTCCAGCCAATGAAGTGGCTCTCGTCCAGAAAGCAGTTGGACACGCGACGAAGGCTCGGTGCGGCTGTACAGCTTGTCCGGGAGGCGGCCGTGCGATGCGAAACCGCCCTTCTGGGTAATACCATGGTAGACGAAGACATGTGGCGCTGTAGTGTACTAGTACAGAGCCTTTCCCGCCAGCTCGAGAAGCGTTTTTTTTTTCGCTCGAGGGAGTTGGGTTTATCGGGTTTGTATCAACGTCCGTAGACGTGGTGCAAAGGGCGTGACGCATTGCGCACTGCGTATCATCATATCGGTGGTCAGCAACAACGATTGCAAGGTGATATGCAGTATGATAACGCGCTGTTGGCTTGAGTGTTGCAGGCATAACATTTTGTATAATACGACTGTAGTATACGCTTGTTACTACATTACATTAGCAAGGTAATTAGTGGCCGAAGCTCATTCGTGAGCCACGATTGTGTACGTCAAGGGCATACTAGCGGTCAAGATTTATGATGGCGCGCTCAAGTGGGTGACCATTAAGCTCTCCCCTGCTGGCAATAATAAAGACACGCTGCGCAAGGTGATTTTCGACGTCAGGCAGCGTAAAGGTCATTCATAATGCATAATGCATAATGCAGCAAGCGCAACGCGAAGCAGCGCCATGGCCATTAATCGCAGGCGGTATGACTGAAAGAAAGTTTTACGTTACGGAACGCAACAGTGGCTGCGTCAGAAGCGCACCATGCGCGATCCTTCGTGTGCCGCGCGGTGTTACCCGCAGTTAAGGGTCAGCACGACTGTCGTCATCCACGCATGGCGATAAGTGCGGCTCCTACGCGCAGCGTAACGTCAGATGTATATAACTTATATATTAGAACTACACGACTCAAAGGCGGCCGTAGCTTGAACCGCACAGCTGAGAGCTGCCGGAGTGCAAGAATATCGATACCACTACTTATATACAAAGCGATAGCAAAAAAAAACAGTTCGGCTCACTCCCACAAAAACAAAATTAACGTTACTCCGAATCCAGAGTGCGCACGCTGGTGACAAACTGCTTGAACAGGCTTCGATGAGAGGCGTCATACCGCTGGAAAAAGTACCACATCTTCGGGCGCTCCAGCCAAAACAGGTGCGACGCCAGCCATTTCTCGCGTTCCTTTGCCTGCTGTTTGTGCCCCACGCCCGCGCTCCCCGCGGTGGACACGCCGATCCACCGAATTATGGACGCGATCAGCTCCGCGAAATGGTTGTTCTTTCGCAGTTGATCGATGAGTTGGCACTCGGTGCTCAGCTTCACTTGGTGCCCGTGGTAGCTCTCGATGAACGGCGGCAGCAGCTTTTCGCACCCGCGGAAATACGAGCTCACGTTTTGGGCAAACGAATGCACGTTCTTGCAGATTAGACAGAGCACTCGTGCTGGGGGAAGAGACTCGAATTCTTCCACGTAGCTGGTGATTTCTTCCATTTTCAAGCACAGCCACTCCTTTGACGCGCGCAGAGGCGCCAGGCGCTTCTTCAGCACATCGCTTCGACCATCCACGACGCAGATGTTGTGTACAATGGGATGCAGCACGTTGCTGTTGTACTTGATGTACTCGGCCCACAGCAGACAGAAGAAGCGCCACCACTGACGAAAATTGTGCACGTCGGCCAAGGTAAGCGACAGGTAGTTGGCACGAATGGCGGCGATAATCTCAAACGTATCCATCAGTTCGACGCGAATGGTGTTGTGCATGATCACCCAAATATCACTCGCGTACGTGTCGGAACGGCCGTACGAAGCGAGCGACAACAAAGGCGCCGGTGCTTCATGCACATGATCATCCAAGAACTGGCGAAACTCTCGAGCATCGTCACCGTCTATGGCGCGAAACAGCGGCTGTGTGCTGCACTTGGACGCGCTGTGATTGGATGACAGCGATATGGGCTGTTGTAAGTGGCGCGATTGATTTGTGGGGGAGGACGGTTGGTTCAGTTGTGACACTGATGACGGCGATTGTTGTTGGCTGTTTTCAGGGGCGGCTGTCGGCGATGGTTTCCAGGCCCTCTTGAAACCGGCAAAGAAGGAGGCGAGCGTGAAGGGCTGATCCGGTTCAGAATGGGCAGAGGAGGCTGCGGAAGGGATGTTAAACAGATCCACGGACGGCGGCGTGGTGTAATGCGACGAGGTGGAGTGCGAGTGCGGCGGGGACGAGTTGGTAGGCGAAGGCGGCGCGTCGAGCACGACAGAATGAGCGGGCGTGACATGGACGATGGAAAGCTCAGCAAGGTCCTCTTCGCTGAGGGCGGAGTCGACGCTACGGTGGAGATACATCGGAGACGTCATTGTGGGGAGGGTGTTTGCGGCAGTGCGGAGAGGTAGCAACGGACGTGGGGCGGGTTGTTGTTGTTGTTGTTGTTGTTGTTGAAACGCCGCGCTACGGCGGAGGCGCCATGTAGTGACGCACGGAGACGGCGCATGGCGACGTGCATTGGGCGGCAGGCTGCATTCGGCGGCGCCCCGCTTCCGGCGCGCCGCCGCAAGTGGACGGTGTTGAGAGAGTTGAGCAGTGATGTGATAATGGCGACAGATGACACGTACACAAGTGTATCAGCAAGGATGAACATTGCAACGCAGGTGTACGTTCACGTAATTGCATACTCCAGCGAAAGAGCGGTACTGCCCTTGCGAGTAAGCGCAGCCTTTTTGCTTGTGTAATAGAATAACACCTGCTTAGCATTACGACCATTCCATATGATTACATACGACCGTACAAGTAGTATTAAGTACAGAGGTCACTGATGGAGTGACGCTCTGCTTTGTTCCAGTCATCGGCAATGTGTCGATCCTGGTTGTGTTAAAGATGTTCAGTACCAGTTTGCATCAGCCTTCATTATATTACAGCTTGTAAGAGCAGTGCTATTCCGTCTCAATAAACGAATGTATATATATATCATTGTCACTTTGTCTGGTAGTCCACTTGAAGTCCTACTGCGCCAGTGACTCCATACGGTATCCCTCAGACGGGGGCAGCCGCACAGCGCGTGGGGCACACGTGGCCACGCGTTGGGAAGCGGCGTGGCGGTAGTCGCGAGCACCCGCACGCACTGCGGCGCGGGCGTTTCGCCGCGCGCACATGTTGTCATTCGTTACAGACGCGTGGCTCGCGGCGGCGTCCTGCGCAGTGTGAAGAGACGCGGAAAATGTTTGGCGTGCAAATGGTTTGCGCGAAAAAACGGCGCGCCGCTGCTGTAGCTGTACTGTATTTATTTTCCGATCTTCGTTGTGCGCTTTCGCGACGTGCCTTTTCTTCCGCGCGCGGTGGCGGGAGCGCGGTGGCACGCAAGGAGTGCCGTCGCGCCGCTGGCCACAACGACGGCGCGCCCCCCCCCCCCCGTGCAGTTTGTCCTCTCGTGTTGTTGACATAAAATCTCAAGGCGGCTGATGAGTTGATGTCACCGCCGTCAGCACTTGTGTACGAGAGCTTAAAAACATGTCATGCAGTGGCGGCGCATGTGCTTGGCTACTGTAGCTTCAACGCTGTTTGGCGCGTACTCGTACGTCTACCGTATCGCCAACGACGCCCCTCCCCTGCCGCCGTTCCATCCCTTCGCGCCGTGCGCCGTTCCACAATCGGACAACCAACCAGCGTCCTTTTTAATGCATCGCGGCTCGCCGCTTTTTTAAGTTCATCCCCCCCCCCCCCCGTTCCACCGCCAGTCGTTGCCACCTTTTCTGGCTCTGCAGTGTGCGTGCGTCGCTCCAAATATCTACAACCCGTCGTTGCAACAAACATTGGGGGCGTCGCAAAAGGCGGTGGCCGCCTGTCACAACCTCAGCAAATTACACACGCAAACTCAAACAAAGACGAAAATAATAATAAAAATTCACTGTTCCAAAGGGTACGGTAACAGGCGGCGAGCTGCGTTCAATCAACAGCCCGTCGCTCTCGCAACAGCCTTCGCAGACGCGGCGTCGTACCGTCAGCGCGCGCAGCTGACGTTGCGCAGCAGTCAAAGCCAGCACGTACTACAGTGCAGCGTAGCACATACATGAGCGCGAAAGAGGCGCAAGCCCCGAAACGAAGAGCCGGCGCGCGGTTGCGCAATGCACCGCCCAACCGCAAGGCAGCAGCCCTATTTCAGTAAACGGCAAGAGCGCAGCGCTTACAGCGGCGGCGGCGGCGAATTGGCGCACATGCCAAAAGCGACACCGAACCGAAGAGGGCAGCAGCCAATATGATACAGGCGAGCAGCGCCACCCATCGCGGCTCGCCATGCGCTCAGCGCATTCGTTGTCACCGCCCATCATTGGCGGCGCGCAGAGCACAGAAAAATAAAGGCCGTCATAATTGCCCCGCCTCCCTCGCGCCCCATCAAACCGCCACACTTTGCCCCAAAACACGCTCCGCAACGAACTGGCATAAAAAGCACACCGGACAACGCCCGGAAAAAGACGCGTTTGCTCAAAATCAAGCCAAATATATCGCACGGTGCGCGCCCAAAAAACAGCCCAGCAAACGGCACCCATGCGCGTAGCGCTGTAAGTGCTCTTAGAGCGCGGATGCTCATCGTCAAGCCACACCGCTAATGGAATGGAACCGTGTCACCCCTGATCATCACACACACGCACATTCGCCGTCGAATGACAGCGCGTTGCGGCACTTGCCCCAATTCAACCGTCACGCATCCATCGCATTTTCCCTCAAAAAATAGATGAAAAATCATATGCGTCGTGTCACGCAGCTCTCACAACCTATTCGTGGCACACAACCGCCGCTTCAAATATTGTTCAACAAACTCCACAGCGAGTTAACGTCGCTTATAAGAGCTTAACATCGCAACCAAAAAAAGCAACCACATTGCAAATATTCGTATCTAACTTATCCACCGTTGTGCGTTGCACACGGAACACTCTACAACATCACAACATACGCAACAACATCAAACTTGTCTTCATCTTCTCACTTTGTCGCCCTTCGCATCTTTCCTTTTACATCTTGTCCCCCCCCCCCCCCCCCTCCCCTCCCGAAACGAAAACAATTCGGAACACATGCCAGCTCCGCTCGTAACAACAAAAGAAAAAAAAAAAACACAACACACATATAAAAAAAAAAGCTATCAAAACAAAACAAAACAAAACAACACAAAATCCACATCCACACCCCCCACACACACTCTTCCAAATCCTACATACACAGCCGCGCGTATAAAACAGCTGCCGCCAAATCTGTTAGTTCCCTCCCCTCCCTAAAACGAAACAAAAAAAAAAAAAAACCCCCCACCTCTATTAATAGATGAAAACCAAAAATTGTTACATTTCGAGGCTTCGCGCCGTCATCTCCGACTCGGCCACTGTGTCGGTAACCGACTTGCCAGTGTCCATCATCATCGATTCCTCGTCCACAAACTTCGCATCCCTGTTCTTCATCGACGCCATAATAGATCGAACGCTTTCCGCCACCGGCAGAATCACCATAGTCGCCGTAGCAAGCAGTCCCCAGATGAACGACAGCACCACCCAGAACGTGAAGTATCCCTTCGGGAACGCCTTGGCCGGCAGAGTCAACAACGGCCACAGCACCACCAATACAAGCGTCAGTCCAATGCCCCACAGCATGATCAACTTGCCTGCGCGTTCCAGTTCGGCGTCCTGCTCCTCGCTCACCACTGCGTTTATGTCCTCCTCTACAAGCGCAATCGACTTGGTGTTCGTCCAGTCGCAGTCGTCTTTTCGGATGAACAGAGTAACCACAATGCAAATCGCACCAGAGCTCAAAATCGATACCAGATTTCCAGTAAGCATGATTTCGTCCCTTCCTAGGTTCTCCACATTCACGCCTCCATCAGCCGCACCGTACGCGATCCATGAAGTGAATCCAAGAATCAATCCTCCCACTGCACCGCTCATGGCGGCCAGCCCTGAGCACTTGCTCCAAGAGATTGCAAAAGCGACCGGGATTACAGCCGATCCGATCAACACTCCCATGAACAAGTACAGCCATCCAAGGTTCACATCGATCGCATTCAGAGCAATGCCCAACACACCCATCAGCAGTCCGAACGAAAGGATGGCTATACGGGACACGAATATGATTTGGCGTCCGGTAGCGTTCGGGTTAATGTACGTACGGTAGATGTCATATGCCACTAGAGATGAGACAGCGATCTGTTCCGCTGCACCAGTGGATGTCACGGCCATGAAAAGCATAATCAAAATGAGCACCGCACCACCTGTTCCGAGCAAATGTACCGCCACAGCAGGCGGCACCAGTCCTTTGCCTGCCTCTTTAGCAGTCAACGGAAGAGATAACGCAACTGAAGCCAGTCCGAGTGAGGTAGCCAGCGAGAACGGAATGGCGAACCAGCACAGTCCACCCAGCAAATACCCCTTCCAAGAGGCAGTTGGCGTGGCAGCAATTGCCGACTGCCAGTATGACTGGTCCACGAACACGGTACCGAAGTTTCCGACAATGTTGGTGAGACCGAAGAACAACCCGTTTCTAGAAAGCATGGTCAGGTACGAGCCGTTGTAATTCTGCTTTACCGGCGCTGCGGCAGACACAAGATTGAGTCTTTCCCAGACGACGGATGGCGATCCCAGGTCATCATTGGTGACGTACACTTGGAAGATAAAGATGCAAAGCGCGATGAGGATAACAGCCGTGTTGAAGTACGACGCGATGAAAGTCGCCTTGAGTCCTCCTGCAAGCGTGTACAAGATGACACCGAGCGGGATGAGGAACGAAGCCAAATCAGTGTTCATACCAGTGAGCGCAGTGACCACACTAGAGCCACCCAGAATGAGCATGGATGTGACAATGATATTGGTGAGAAGAGCGAAAGCAACAAACACCTTGTGAGTGGTATTTCCCCAACGAGCGCGAATGATTTCCAAAAAGGTATGGCAAGTGGGAGCGCGTCGCTTGACGAGAACGGCCAGCATGGAGAACAGCAGAATCTGGATGGTTGCACCGGAGGCGTACCAAAACGGACCCGAAATTCCGTACTTGTAGGCGACGTTAGAAGACTGAAGTAGGGTGGCTGCCCAAGTCCATTGCGACACGAGGACAGAGGCTGTCAAACCGGTCTTGATGGTGCGACCGGCGGTGTTGAAGAACTCGGAATTCATCTTAACGCCTGTGATGAAATGTTCGAGGTACACGAGACCGACGGTGAAGAGACCAAATATGAGGCCGAAGGCAAGGACGACTACCCAACCTGACCATAGTGGGAGGGGTGGGACGGTGAAGAACGCTTTGAAACATTTGTACTGCGGAAAACCAAACAAGTTGTTGACGGCTCCGTCACAATCCTTGAACGGATTGAGCTCAAGCGACATTATGGAGCGGATTTGGATGAAGGGTCTTCACGATGAGCGGGGAGGTGAAGGAGAGGGTGTGGGGATGAGATATGCGGTGGGGGGTGAGGTTGGCGGGGAGCGCAAACTGGGGGGGGGAAAGGTCGGTGGGGGGGGGGGAGAGTGTGGAGTTTTTATAGTGCGCATGAGAGGGGCGCCAAAAAAGTCTGGAACTGTGCAGCGATTGTGCGAGCGTTGAGATACGGCGGGGGGGGGGTGACAGGAGCACGACGGCAGGTTTGGATGCGGGTGAGGGATGGGAGCTGCCTTTTTTTCGCGAGGGGTGGGGAGCCTCTGCGCGCGTGCCCATTTTTGTGATTGGGCTGCGCTTGCTGCGCATTGTGAAGCGAGTGGGAGGTATGCGCGTTGTACACGTAACGGGCGCTTTTTCGTGATGGGGGGCGTGACGGAGTGCTTTTTATTGGCGTCGGGTGATTTGGTTTTGGCCGGCGCACTCTTTGTTCAACGGTTTGGAGAATGGCTGTTGTATGGCCATTTGGGACAGGTGTGTCTTAACGAGTGCAAGTTGTTGTGCAAGTTGTTGGGGAGAGTACGTTTGAGATAGTGGTGGGCGGGACAAGTGAACGGAGCAGTTTGTTGTGGGGGGTAGTGTGGACTCTCGCTTGATGGGGCATCTTGGGGGCGCGCGGGGAAGAGACGACGACGGGTGGAGAGGGGCGTGCGTATGGGATGAATGGCGTTGTTGTAGTTGCTGGATGCAGCAGGGCGGAATGGCTGGGCGGGCGTGGGCGTGACAAAATTAGAGCGGGCTGTCAAAGCTGGGGCAAGGTGCGGATTACAACGCAGTTATGATTGGGCTGTGCGCGGCGGCTGGAGCGTAGCGTGGCGCAGCACTGGATAGATAACGGGTGCTTATGTAAGGGGGCGAAAAAGATGTTGCGCGGTGGGGAGGCGATTTTTCGGGCCGTGCGGCGGCGTTTACGAAGGGTTGGGTGAAGGGCGGCGCTCGCGAGAGATGGGGTGCAGGCGGGCTGGACTGGGGCTTCGTGTGAAGTGTATGTGTGGCAGTTTGAGATTTTTAGCCGCTGGTGGCGGGCGCGACGACCCGGGACTTTTGCTTGTCGCGAGTGGTGGGGATGGGATGGGCTGGGCTGGGTTGGACTTGATGGCGGGCGACGTTTGATTTGGAAGCACGGGTTGCGCTGTTTTTTTGCTGATGGTTGAAGGTGCATTTTGGACGGCGGGGTGAGTAGTTTCTGGACACGGCACCTTCCCGAACCTGTTTTGAGCGGACAACGAAGTGGGGCGGGTCTTTTTGGCGGAAGGGGGGCGTTGAGGGATCCGGGGGGCGGTCTACAAGCTGTTCTCGCGGCTCGTCTCGAGACTGCTTTGCTCTTGTGGCGCGTTTCATAGCCTGTTTGTTATTTGCGTCGACGTACATGTCGTCGATGCGCTAGCAGTTCCACCGCGGGGCGGTGGAGTTGCGTTTGGTAGTGAACGGCTCTTTCGTTCCACTACGGCACGGCAACGCGTGGTGGAGTTCCCCCGACGTAGACTGTACGTCGGGCTGCGGTATCGCGACGGCTCAACTCGGACGACGCCGGATAGGGCCGTGTGACGAGAGCGCAGGTTGCCGACGGGGAAGCCGGCCCGCGACGCGAAGCGCGGTGCTGAATTACGCACGCCAAACGCTCACCACGTGGCCGCATGGCGCGGCGCGGGGGGGGGGGCATTGTGAAGTTCACGGATACTGTAGCGAGGGGGGTTCGCCGAATGCTCGTGCTCCGTGTTCACAATGTGAACACGGAGCACGAGCAGTCGGCGAACCCCCCTCGCGACAGTATCGTCACCCCGCTACAAGCGCCGTCTTTAAAGGCGCCACCGCGACGCCGCCGCGCCGTTGGCTGCTTCCGTCTCAGCTCTCCACCGTTGTGCGTACACTGTCACACTAAACGCACGTTGCGCTACGCCCCGCTTTCGCTACCGGCTGCGCTATCAAACGTGCTCGTCCCGACTGCCGCCCTTCTTCAGCGCGCCGTTACTTGCGAAATGATAATATCTTGGCCGCAGCCCGGCTGTGAAATCACTATGGAGAACAACAACCATTGCGGCTCACTTCCATCGTACACAACTGATACGCGGTAGGATTGCTAACTCTGAACCTTGCAACGCTGTGAGTCAAATATAGCCCTAATCCTTACGTTCCATCCCCCAATCTACAACACCACTTCTCAAACTGTGACACATCGCACTGAGCGCGCATTCACGTCCCTGTCGCATACTTCATATTCCAAATGTAAAACACTCACGCCGCCAACCCTGCTTGTTGCGCAGTCAAAACTCTGTCACACAAACCAGTCCGTGCGCCAACCACTTCCACAACACTTTGAAACGCCCTCAATCACTCTCGCATCCCCCCTCCCCCTCCCACTGTCATCCCCATCTGTATTCCCGCATTAAACACCGTCCCGAAATGCCCCATTATCCCCGCTTATTAAGCTTCCAACTCGTAAGTACCATGCTCCTGTATCAAGGGTACGCACGGACCTGCAGTCCCGGCATGCATCCCCTGTGCGACTGTACGAAGCGCGAGCACGTAGTCAATCGCGAATCACAGCAAGAATATCGCTCGCAGATATGCACTACCGATATTTCACAAAGTGCAGCTCCGCTTCAAATTGCAGTCAACTATCTTCACTACGTGCTCGGTGTCTTCCTCTCATCGCCCCCCATGTTGAGGTGCCGGTCCCCGCAGCCTCACTCATATCGTAAAACCTCACACAAAAGCACCACTGTGCTCTTTCGTACTGCTCACGCTCCGTCACAATTCACTCGCTCATGTGTGGGCACCTCTTCGCATCGTATCCCGCTCCACTTCCTTCGTCTGCTTGTAATATATGCCGTTCTAGCACCAACGCTATTCTGACTTTCAGTAGCGCTTGTCTGGCACGCCATGTTCCGTCGCGAGGCACGATGAGCACGACATAGCGCAGCTATAAACAAAACATGCGTACCGATAACCTTCCGTACCTTAATTGACCGCTCCTACCTTTGTATCGACAATGGAACTAGCGGTACAGTACCGAAAGCTATGCAACCCAGATGGCCAAGAAAAATCGAACCAAGCAAATGTGCATGATTTATTAATAGACGAACGTAATTTGAGTTGAGGACGGAAAACGCATCGCCCTAAAACCACGGATCACGCACTAATGGTTTAAATCGTATCCAAGCTTCACCTCAGCCATTCCGAAAACCACTCAGCGTTTGTTTCGTCTTGTTCGTATCTTCAATCCGCGTCACTCCTCTCAGCTACGGTACATATAAACTTCTCTGTTGTCACACTTACAACCAAAAAGGTTCGGCGCCACGCGTGTTAAAGCAGCTGCGTGGCATATCTTCTCGCACTGATCCCATATGGATACACGCTTCATTTTCTCCCCAGCGCAGCACTCATACCGCGCTTCTCTTTGTTGAAGCCCCCGCACAAAACAAAATCTGCAACGCTGCCTTGAACCAAATAAAAAGCTTAAAGCATCTGCATTCCAGGCCCGTGATATCCGTGTTTCCTCCACGACCTGACATTGCAGTCTTCTCAGATATTCGCCTCCGCTATCTGCGGGTAGACACGCCCCCATTGGCGGGTCAACCGTCCTCCCACGTTTTAGAACTGCTCACTTACAACACGTGTATGGCCTTCCTGGTTACAGACCAATCTCGAGATCAGGAAGCTATGCACTCGTGTTGCAAAGCTATGTTTGGGCCCGCAAACGGATCCTACTGTGAACGACACCGTCTTGGTACGTGCATAGCACTTACCCTTCGCAGCTTGAATTCCCACCAAAAATGGCCAACCAAGTGAAACTGTAGGATACGAGCTTTCATACCACTGATCTACCAACTTTGACCAGTAATGACCTCGTCACCCTTTACATTCTCGCGAAAGATCCTTGTGGTAAGGTTCAGTTCAGCTACGACCCACAAGCGGTAAACATTCAACACGAGTGTCGCAAGCGCTCCTCTCTCTCTATTACTACGAAGGGTAAGGGTTACTTGCACTCACAATAAAACAGAACCGTCCAAATTAGACACATCCAATGCCTTGCCCTTCAACTGTTGCGATGAAAACCTTTGTTTGATGAATCTCTCCTCCAGGCTGACACCTCCGATCCTCAGTCGTTGCAGAAGCGCAAGAGGTGTGCTTGTTCCAGAATTAAGGAGTGTGCGCCAAAAAAAGAGAGGAACATACCTAGGATATTTTCCAGACATCATCCGCGTCTTGAGCCTTTTATTTTCGTGCGCCAACTATATCTGCGAGAATGGTCACACTGAATCTCAACAACAGAATAGAGGAGTCCTGTGATCCCACAACTGCAAGAAGAACACGAGGGGAAAAAGGCGCTCCGTGATCTCTTTCGTTAATTATGCACAGTCACATCTGTATGTGTGCATGTATTCATAGGGAGAATAAATGCATACATACAACCTGCATCTCCGACTTCCATGTACTTTTCGTACTAGCTCTTGAGCCGATTTCTACTTTTGAACCCCATCGATTCCGAAGTGTTGCGAGGGTGCGCAGGCATGTGACATTGATCACCTAAACAAAATGTGGCCCGGTCGCACCAGCTCAGTCGGACTGAGTCAATACACTTGTATGTATCTTCACGCAAACTGAAATAGAGAGTTTGTTCGTGCTCTTCACGTAACGGAAGAAGAGTACACTCGAGGATTCTGTTTTGTACAGATGACAGAGTGAGCTGTCTTATGACAAGCAAATGAATCAAATGTGTATCTTCAGTCTCTCAGATGAGTTCTTCTCTGAATTAGAAATGTGCATCAATACACAAGTGGACCGTAAAAGTCAACTCCGGTTTCATCAGCGCACGAAAACGTCATGATTGACTTTCAGACATGTTGTTCTCTGTCAGGACGACGGTGAATGCGACAGGCAAAAATTTCTGTAAAGTTTGCATACGGATGTCATCGCTGTTTCGATTTGTTTAACTTCTTGTCTCAGAACGGCCTTGAACGCTGGTCGAACTATGAAGGCGGGGCGGGTGCATCAATCCTGTCATAGCTTCTGGTATATGTGAGACTGCGGCGTCAAGTCACTTTGATTCGGTCTGTTAGTCTTCTCTAGGGGTGAGGGATCAGAAGGCCTGGGGATCGGACAGGTAACATCAACGGGCAAACGCTCCGGCGAAACTGGACTTGATACACCCAAAGTGGACAACACCGACAAAAGGGTGGAAAGAAGAATTCCTCTAGACGCCCTTTCCACCTGGAACACAAACTTGCGGTCGCAAACCAACTCGAGACGTCCCCGAATTTATTGCAATAGCTCAGAAATGCGAAGGTTTGACTTGTGCTCCCGCTCCTTAGCAGGATATCTATCATACATGATGCAACTATATATGTCTGTGGATTCGCGCTGTCGATTCCAGAAGAAAGATAAAGCTCTTCGCCAACGGCTTTTTCTTTGCGCAGTAATACCTGAAGTTTTGCTTTTGATTACCTTTCTTGGACCGGCTCAAGAGTCCATTTTGCGCCTGTAGCCCGCGGCTACTCGAGAAGCTAAAGAATTAGCGGCTACATCTTGTATATGTTGGATTATCGCAAATGCTGTATGTGCAGTTGAGGTCCAAATCTTACAACAAAAACCACTTGCAGACCGATGAGTGGAATGCTCTCGCATATAGCTTATAGTTGCCAGCAAGTGCTGAGAAATGACTTTCCCATGATGCTGTCGTAAAGGACTGTCAGCAGGAATTCGTGCATACGTATGTGAGGGTACATACTTCGTGGGCTATGACGGAGGCTGAGGAAGCCCTAAAGAAAACTCTTCTCTCTTCTCTCCTCAAAGGACAGAAATTGACTCCGCCGCATGAGTGAACACTACACCTGTTCTGTTTCTGGATCGTAGTTGTACGTTCGCAGAATTAGAAAGTTCTCTAGACCATATATCCCCAGGTAGGAATAGTGTATCTTTTACTATAAAAGGTAGAGTAAGCGCTGCCTTGCTCGACACGTCGAGGAGGCGGCGGTTCACCGAAGATCATCATCCCTCCAACCACCATCTTGTTACAGGTGCGTAATGCAAAGATTCAGCAGTAAAAAAGGTGCTGCCAAATGTACAGCAATAATGAAAATCATTCGATCGTCAGGTCGCAAACAAGCTGGCTTGTTGTGGTTGTTGCTTATAGCCTCTCTCTCTCTCTCTCTCTCTCTCTCTCTTTTACGGGTACACTAGTTTAATTCCTACTTAGTGCAGAACGCTTCAATTGAAAGTAGCGTTCTCTCGCTAGGAAAACCAGCATCTGTTCAGGCCACTTTCTGATGATTTCGAGAACACCCAGTCCATGTCGTTCATGCATAGTTGGCCAACAAAGTCTTCAACGGACATTTTAAAACACAATGGTCTACATCGTTTGGCACACCCGGTCTACATCTGCAAACCAATCGTCGCTTTGATAAATAAGAACACAAAGGATGCAAGCATGGTGTATGACCCACTGCTTGTTGCGACAAAGCAACTTCCGCTTCTCGTTGAGATACAATCCTATCGACTTCCTTTGGGACACTTTGCACAATCGACAAACAGAATTGTTTTATTGTCACTCTTCTTTTCACATCTGCGTAGTCAACTGCAACGGAAATTAGATACTCAATCTTCAGGTTCAGAGCTGACTTGGCTAAACTATCTACCAAGTCGCTTCGATACAAACCGCAATGACTCGGTGCCCACAGCATCTCGATTTCGCAAAACTTGCTAATCTGATGATGTAGTTCCGAGACTTGTTGTGCTGAAAACGATTGAGTACGCACTGCGCTTCTCACATTGTCCATTACGCTTTGTGAGTCTGTTACCCATCTGATACGTCTTCGCCAACCATTCGATATTTTCGTGATCAGGTTTTGTAGTGCGTGGTATATGGCGTAAGTCTCTGGGAAGAAAGAACATGTATTTACGCGAGCTGGTAAAACTCCTGTTTCCGGTGTGTTTGAACCATTCCACCAAATCGCGTAAGCACTTTCTTCCACTTCTGAAGCCTTCAGTGTTTTCCATTTGAGCGTATGTCCATCTGCGTCTAATATGTCCTCGCCGTTATGTCCTACTTTGTAAACCATTGCAAACCCATCTTCATACCGTATGACAATACTTGGTGCTCTTCCATGCTTCGATTGAAATTTGTTTACCGTTTCTAAATGATGTCCAAACCAGGACTGTTCTGAATATTCAATCGAACCTGAGTACCATCCTTCATCCCACTCTAGCTTCTAGGCCGTGTTCCTAATTCCGAGAGCATTGTACGGCTTTTCCACAGAAACAAGCCTTCTCTGTCAAGGAACGCTAGCACTAACTCCGTCCATTTTGAACATTATCTAAAACACCCATACAAGATATGCGATTGGGTCTATTAGGGGAATATACCCGTCGAATAGATGGTTAGCCTTCTACTTCTTCTAGAAAGTTTATACCGCTGCCTCTGAATCAGAGGCACGTGCCCGTAAACACACACACACATACAAGTCTCTCGCTAGGACGTGCCAAGTCAATTCTTCTTAACGGCGCCCGCAACCGATAACGAAGTAGGAAGTGGTCTGCCGTATGTAATACGCCTAGCATGAAACTTAATCGGGACACGGCTCTTAGCCATCGAGTTAAGTTGTACCCTGATGCAACTTCAGTGCTTGACCGACTGCCAACTGGAAGAGCGTTGCTTGGACTCGGCGCAGGTTACTCCTTCCGTGCAGAAATTATGGTTGTGAAAGCTGTGTATTGCCTATTCACCGCCGATGCTCTTAGTGCACTCGATAACGGTTCTAGTGTACTTAGATACTGCGTTCTTCAATGCGTTTACTTGTTTTTAAGGTCCTTAGTTTAAACGGTGCCGCTCAGCACTAGAGCGTGTGTATAAGCCACAACGTTGTCAGGCATTTTGTCCAGGGGATGAAGGAGCAGAGCTTTACGGACGATTCGGTTACACCGTCCGACGCTACCGCTGTGCTACTAAACCCTTCTGGTTGTTATCACCCTCTCTCTCTCTGTTTACGAACGAGTAACATCAATTCTATGTTAGCCCGGGGGTTTGCTAAGGACCCCTACAACCTATAACGCGTTCTTCGTACGATAGCTATTAGCTACAACCCGGAGTCGTGCTACACACACTGGGTTACTACTATACTAAGAATGCATTAGGTGTCTAGGCGTGTTCAACCGCAGAATCGTTTCGTTTCCGAGGACTGTTGCCTTCTTCATTCCACCATTTCATTCAACCTCTAGAGGTCCTCGGGTAAGGGGCACACCACGACAAGGCGATTCGCATGTACCACGTTGGCCGCCAAGAAACCATTGACGACATCCTTTCCGCCCAATCCTCATTTCAGCGGCAAGATCGGGGGTAAGAACCGGCGCGTAACCTGCTGCGGCGTCTGATCCAAGTGTAGATCCTCCGAGAAAACCCTGGAAAAAACCCCGGTCCAGAGGCTCCTTTGGAGCTCTTCCTTCGAGGGAAAAATTCAGGGAAACAGCGGCTGGATCTTCTTCCGGTAGCGGGCCCGTGACCGACTGCGTACGTGCAGTTACGCGGGTGACTTTTCAAGACTATTCACCCAGGTCCGCGAGGGCAACTGGCAAGCTGACCGGTTGCTTGGGCGAGTTTAACGACCTCCCGGGTCGCGTTATCACCCTAATTCGAACCATTTCATACAGGTAGACTCAGGCGTGAGGTGCAATGGATTGTAGATACAATCGATTGCAATTACCGATTGCAATCACCCATTGCATAGTCAAATAGGAATTGCAATAGTATTGCTAGTATGAACTCCAATCGCAATCAAAACTGCATGAGAAGTAACTGTAACCATCATTCTCCTTGAAACAATACTACAACTGCGTTAACGATGAATCCATTTTATTTACGGTTCTGTTGCGGGGGCTGAGAGGTCATGGTCTATTGCAAACTACATTCTTTGCAACAAAAAGCAAAGATGACTCTTGTGTTTGAAGCAATTTTCATTTTTGTGACACTGAGAGGCCGTACGATGGAACGTGTGGCTGGTTCTGAGGAGAGAACCCCAGACTTCATCGCCTTTAATAGAGTCTAGTGGCTACGATCGATACATGTAGAAGATTCTGACACTACACTACGGGACACTCACGTCGGAGACAGAGCTTGGAGTCTGTCTTCGACTGAGCTCCGTGGCCCTAGAGGTACGTCTGTGTTACATTTTTGAAGATGAACGTTCGTTTTTGGGATTTTAACACAGTTCGTTAAGGCCTATCAGCTGGTGCGCAAGGTGCGAAGCTGAGAGAAGAGAAGAGGAATAGTTGTTAAGTTACAGAGAATTCTTTCTTTTGGAAGAACGTAACTATACGAAAAGATTTTCTATAGACACTGGCCGTAATTTTGTCTTTCAGGCGGCTGTACATTTCTAATGACGCTGTAGTTATATGAAGGTTTGCAATCGTATGGTTATAGAAATGTTGAGAGTCAGATCTGTACGGAATTGCGATTGCCAGTGGGTCTGCAATCGAAATTTCTGATTGCGATTGACTTAGAGACTATTGCTGATTACAGAACAAGGATAGAAAGCAATGAATTTATGATATTGGAAGTCTATGTTGCAATCGCTACAAATCGATTGCGTTCCATCCTGGGTAGACTCGTAAACAATGCTTTTGCTCTTCGGTTTCCTTTCAACCATCATTTCACTATCGAGAAGTTTATCCGTACAGTAATCTGCTCCACAAAAGGCCGAGAAGCTTCTTTTGCGCGCAGTTCCATCACTTCGCTTCGAAGGACGCGACAATGCCCAGGAATCGAAGGTATGCAGACCTGAAAGATGGTGTTCAATACTGCAAGGGTTTTCGATTGCATTCTATGAGAGCTAGAGTGTGCAGATTGGAAGGGGCCGAGATATACATGACAAGTATAGAAGCTGAGCCAGTGCTATTTTCGCTCATACAGTTTGTCGAGTTGCTAACCAGAAACCAGAGGTCCAACCTGAATGCCAACCCTTAAGGCAGCGAGGAAGGAGTAGGAGAGCAATGACTGCTCATGAGGGAAGTAATAGTTTACTTCCCTCATGAACTTTGGGTTCAAGGTTAGACCGCTAACCCTTATCCTTAGGGATATCCATCTCAAATCTGTACAGAATGGTAAACTTTCCCAGAGCACAAGCAGAACGGAGACATTTCAGGAAAGGTCTCCGCTCTGCTTGTGCTCTGGTAAGGGTTCCCTATCTAACCGGTCGTGTTGTGCACGCCTTTACGCTGACGTCTTTTATTGCATTCGGTGGGCCACAAACCTTCTAAACATTCTGTGGGATTTCTATGTCTGTGCATTCTTCTCTCCGGGTGATAAGGTCAACAACCTTCGCTAGTGTGAACCAAAATGGCTGCGCAATGCGGTCTGACGAATTTGAGATAAGTTCAACGTCAGAAGAAATGACATACCTTATGTACAGCTGAGGACATATCAGCAACCATCCAAGCGTGGTAAAGGTAGCCTGCATTCTCGGGGATAGCCGTTAACTTACCAAGACAGTGCTCACTTTAAGGTGTTGTGTGTTCTGGAGGCATGAAGTCCGATGTCGGTGTCACGTTAATTCTCAGCTTCTCAGCTTTACAAGAGCGCATGTCTGGATCAGCTCCCACAGCGTGGGATGACCGTCAAGGCGGTAAGGGAAGGCTACACGAATAAAGCGAGACGTAACCACATTGCACGTAGAGCTGAAAAGACAGCTCTCACCGAATAGTCGTAAGTGTTCTACGATACGTGCGTATTGACTACTACGCTACAGCACACGGATGCCGTGGGATAGGTGCGGAGATTGTCGGTCATTGCATGGAGTACTGCGATACAATGCAAGCAGGAAAGGTATGAAAATGAACTTGTGGGGAAGATTTTACACAGCCCAAGGTAGACCTATTAATGGGTTCCTGTACCCAGCAAATAACAAAAAAAAAGAGAGTGGCGACACACGTTACAATGTCTTGAAGTTCAAGAGCTGCTCAATAACACCCATCTTACTGATCCACATCTGATGAATCATGCCACCGACGGCAATCATGGCCAGTCGTCCATTCATGATTTCATTGGCCTGGTACTTCTTGAACTTGACCGGATCCTTGCCAAGACCGAGCGGGTCGAATCCGAAGTAGCCTGGCTCATGCTTTCCATCAATGGTTTGTTTCAGAGCGTAGCAGCTGATACCCTCGAAAGCAGCAATGAAGAGGAGGATTTGGCTCATGCCCCCAGTGTTGATGAAGTAGTTGTGCGCGTCAACTGCGAGCATCTTCGGGAAGTACGGGTTCGGGAAGGTGAAGAACTCCGGGACGATGAGACCGACGGCGGCAAGCATGCAAATACGACCGTGCTTGATTTCGGCGGCTTGAAGGAATCTGACGTTGATGTAGTCGGAAATGAGAAGCGGGTCAAAGTCATAGGAGGCCGGAAGACCCTCAAGGTTCTTCGGCTTGAGAAGGAAGGGAACCGACTTGGACATCTCGCGGGTCTTCATTGTCGGACCGCGCACTTTGACAGTGCGGGGCGAGATGGCCGGGCCGCGTGTGGCGCGGGTGAGCGGGAGGGCGTGGTTGATGAAGCCGAGCATGTTGAATGTTATTCGAAAGTGACACGGAAACGGTGAAGGCGACTAGTTGCTACGAAATACGGAGGGCAGAGGGGTGTGAAGGGCGGGGAGAGAGGAAAGGTTGGGTGGATGAGGAGGGAGCGGCTTGCGTTGGTGGTTGGATTGTAGAGGCTGAGATTGCGAGTGCTCTGCTTTTCAATGAAATGGTGGATAGAAGGGGCGTGGTTTCGACAGGACTTAAATATCCAGAAAAGATCTGCGCGGCGGGAAGAGCGAGAAGCATCCATAGGGTGTCGTTTTGAAAAAAATCTGCGTGCCAAACGCCTCTCCGTTGTCCACTGCCTGCACTTCCGGTGAGCTCTCGATTCCTGGACAGGTTTTTGTTTATTCAGATTATTAGTGTTTCAAGGGACGCAGAAGGTTTTGTTTATCCGGAGCAGAGAATGCGGCGCGAGTGACACGTTTCGGCTCTCGGCGGTGTGCTGGTACTGGTGCGTATGGGGGAGCAGTCGAGCGTCGATGCCGAGAGGCGAGGTCACTCGCAGAGCGCATTCCTTTGCTCTGCTGCTTCTAAGCCCTCCCCCCCTTTTCCCTCGTGCTGTTTGGGGGAGTGATAGAGCTTCTTAGCTCTGGAAGACCCGGGATTCTTACCTTGTCTATCCGCCCGGGTGAAATGTTGCCAAATGATTGTTTTTTGAAGGTTTTGAAGCTTTCATACACGCCTCAATAACGTTTTTGCATCAAAAGTACGTTTTTCATATCAAAAAAGCTTGTTTTCTGAAGCTTTGTAGTAAATTAGACATATTTTACCAGCACATCGCTGTTAAACCATCTGCTTGTCTTACGTTTCTGCTTCTCACCTAGAATAAACAACAGAAACTTGAAATTTTTGCTATACAAAAACATGTTGCATAGCTTATACAGACTACAAAAGGCGAAAAAATGCGATCAAAATAACTAAAATTGAAGGTTAAGTTGATTGTTTTGACCTCATATGAGGTCAGCGGTCCAATAGACACTGGCGACGAGGTTGTTACCATGGTCGCAGGCCGAACTCAATGAAGATCGCTCGCTGAGCTTGGTTTGAACGAACGGATAATAAATAAATTTGACCCAAATACAGCTGAACATGAACATGGGTCTGACAGAGAATGTGTACAGTGGCTCTGCCTCCTCTTCGGTGAGGCAGGCTTTGCTTTTGCTGGGTACAACTGTAGATATACTTCATCGCTTTTAAATCGCACGTTCAGCGTGCTTCGTGACCTTTGGGTTCTTAACTAATTGTTGAAGGGGCAGTCAATGCATGTGACCTTTAGGTTCTATCAGGAAGTACGATCTGCTGCTCAACACCGTCTAAAATTTGTGAGCAAAACGCGCAAAGCTTCTACTCTGCGTGGCTTCGGCTTCACAACGCATTTTCATACGCAGATGGAAAGCCAATACGCATAAGATATTTGAGGGAAGTCCAAAGTGTAGGTGGCGCATATAAACTCTTGACAAAGACTCTAATACTTTGACTCAATAAAGACTTGCCACTAGAACGAGGAAGCCTAATGAAGATGCAAGTGGGGCTATCAGCACAACTTAGAATTCGAGTAACTAATCAGCCTTGTAAATCTTAGAAATGAGACCGTTGCCTCCGAACTAGCTACCATAGTCCGATTACTGGATTCGCTCTTGCCTGAATAAGAACGCATATATGTGAACCCGATAAAAAGTAGGTTCGAAGCGCTAGGTGAATGGTTATTTCAGTTGTTTTTATCGAGGCCGAAAAGCGGGCCAAAGTCGCTCTTATCGTGAAGGAAAGGAAAGAACGTTAATTGCATATTCCAAAGAAAATCGGAATCTGTGGATTCATAATCTTCAGCATCGCAGTTTTTGTTGGTTCGTTCAGCACTGCTCAAGCATCTTTGACGCGGTATATGGAAGAGAACTGGGACAAAGCGGGCATGACGATGAAGAGTAGATATGCGTGCCTTTCTGTGGAGATCAGATAGGATGAGGCGCAGTGTTCGTTCATTGAATGGTTTGAACAACTTGCTGGCACTAGCATCGCTGGTGCGTTTCGCGTCAAACTGGCTGGCAGTTGTTACACGGGTGGTACTCCTGCTCGAGGGCAGAATGTAGCCGTGCCAGTTGTTAGAACTGCGGAGGAAGAGGAGTCAAGGGTTGTGTGAGAAACTGAACAAGAAGTGCTGAAGTGTAGCGCTTGTTTGCAAGAAGAAAGCGCTGCTGTTGTTTGCGAAAAGTGGTTGCGGGCGTATGACAGTGACGGATGGCAGCTACATGGCTGGTGCGCAGCTCGAAGTCGTCATGCTCAGTTGCTTAATGGCGCTGCTTTGGAGCAGCGGAAGGGGCTCATGTGCACCGAAGAAGGCTAGCTAGTAGATTGCTACCTTGACAAGATTGCTCGAGATCGGTAAGGGTTACCGTCATGCGACGGGTGCAAAACATATGAAGTATCCGGTTTCATATTCGGAGCAGATAAGCGGGGCGACATGTGTTGGCCGTTAATTGGGCGGCACAAAGGTACGGTCACGTGACGGTGCCACAGCGCACGATTCGACGTGCGCAAGCACATTCAGTGGGATCCGAAATGGGCGAATGAGAGCGCGCGCCGGACAACGCCTCCCTGCTGCACATGGTCAATCATGGCGTATCGGCGACGCCGTGCGCGTGTGCTTGCGCTTCGCGCACAGGCGAGTCCATTCGTTAGACATACCCCATGGCACCGTTGGTACATGTGCGACAGCCAAGCCGCCACCAGTCATTCCACCTTGGTCTTGTCCTTCATGCAGTATCCCACCGCCAGTGCACTTCCCTGAGACTTGGGCGTATCCTGTTGGGGATGGCAAGTGTGCGCTCTAAGAGTAACCTCACACTTTTGCGTTCGTTGACCTGCCGCCTTTTCATTGTAGAACGCCCCCGCTTTCTTCTTCATCAACAACAGCGCTCGACCGCCCCTGGTTCATGGCACTGCTAGCAACGCCAGTTCATTATGTGGCTTCCTTCCTTCCTTCGCCCTCGTGACAATTCGCTCAATCATGAGCCTCGCTCCGTCCGTGCCGGCAACCCCAGTCCCGACTTTGGTGACAACGCTGTTAACTCCGCAAAGTACACATGGTATAACATGCTTCCAAAGGCCGTCTACGACCAATTCCGTCGTCTCTCCAATTTTTACTTCCTCATCGTTGCTATAATATCCTTCATTCCGGGCATATCTCCCACTTCACCAGTCACAACTACTTTGCCTCTCCTCGTCGTCGTCGGCTTCGGCTTGGCTCGCGACCTGTATGAAGACTTGAAGAGAAAAAAGGCTGATAATGCTATCAATTCCAGTCCGGTCATTATACAACATCGCTCGTCACAAACCAACCCGAATGTCACACCACCTGCTCACACTTTCGACGTCACCCAACTTCTCCACTCGCATCCGTCAATCCCTAAACAGAACTTACTAGCTATCAAATCTCGCGACGTTCGCGTCGGCGACGTCGTTCTCGTCACAGAAGATTCTCCCTTCCCGGCCGACCTTATCTTATTGAATTCATCAGACCCGGCAGGCGTGTGCTACGTATCCACTGCAAATCTCGATGGCGAATCCAACTTGAAACGACGTCTGGTGTCTTCTACTTTGCATTCTGTAATCAAGTCCCCAGAAGACCTTCGTTCCCGTTCTGTGTCTGTTACAGCCGCGCCTCCGACCCCGGAACTCTACACACTCGATGGTTCAATCACCTGCGACGGCTCCGATGAGTTGCCGCTAGACACCTCAAACTTATTACTGCGCGGCTCAATTTTGAGAAACACGGATTACATTTATGGTCTCGTCACGTACAATGGTGCCGATACAAAGGTCGCACTGAACATGAGAGCCCCACCGAGCAAGTTAGGCGGCATAGAGAAAATGATGAATCGTGTCGTCGTGGGACTGTTTTCCATTCTCATGCTCATCACGGTAATTGCCTCAATCATTGCCGGAGTATGGCAGCGTCGCCATGGAGCTGGTCAGTGGTACATGGGTGAAAACCGTTTGCTTACCGGCAGCACCGTCTCCCTTCGTTCTATTGGCACTTACGTTATCTTGTTTCACACATTTGTTCCGGTCTCTCTTTTCGTTACGCTGGAGTTTGTGAGACTAATTCAAGGGTTGTTTATCGCGTCTGATGTTAAGATGCGTACTGGTCAGGTTGCTGTGGATTCCAAGGCGAATAATTTGAACGAAACCTTGGGTTATGTACAACATATTTTCAGCGATAAGACTGGCACGTTGACTGAGAATGTCATGCGCTTTGTTGCGTGCCATACGAATCAAGTATCTTATGACCTTCGTAAGAATGCGTCGAGTCTGACCAACGGCGCTCGGAGAAATGCCAATGGCGTACAACAACTGTTATTGGCGATGGCTCTTGCCCACGATGTCGTGCCTAGGGAGGATGGTCCTTCTGCCCAGTTACATGGAAAGTATTACGGTGAAAGCCCGGATGAAGTCGCTCTAGTACAAGGAGCCGCCAATGCTGGTACGGTTCTACAGAGCAGAACTCTGAATGACTTTTTTGTTCAACAGTTCGATTCCACCGAGTCTCAGAAGTATGAGTTTCTTGCGGAACTGGAGTTCTCCTCTGATCGAAAGCGAATGAGCGCCATTTTTCGATGCCCGGACGGGAATATCCGCATGTTCTCGAAGGGCGCAGATTCGGTTATGATTCGCTTGCTTAAACCAGAATCCGACGTTGACGATATTCTAGCGGCTACAGAGCGCCTCTCAATGGATGGGTTGCGTACACTTGTATACGGCGGTCGTATCATTCCTCAGGAGGAGTATGACGAGTGGGCGCCCAAATTCGCAGAGGCGGGAAATGCCATGCAAAATCGTGCTTCGAAGAAAGCTGAAGTCGCGTCGCTCATTGAAAGACGTCTTGATTTGTATGGCATTACTGCTGTGGAAGATAAGCTTCAAGAAAATGTTCCAGGAACAATCCAGTTCCTGCGGGAAGCTGGGATTCGCATATGGGTACTAACCGGTGATAAGTCTGAAACGGCTGAGAACATCGGCTACTCATCGCACTTGCTTAGCAGTGATATGCGTGTTTTCCACATCCATGCCAGCTCACAGTCAGAGCTCATATCTGTGTTCGAAGATATCTTTGACGTAATCTACCCCAACTCCATCCCCAAACCAACGCACCGGCATCGCAAGAGTCTTTCCCGAGAGTCTGTTGAAACTTTCACTGAGCGTCAAAGTCGGATGAGCCATATTCGCGACTCTCTAACTCTGCGAGCCCATGAATTGCTGCCGGAGCGACCATTAGCCATCGTCATTGACGGGCAAAGTCTGAGCTTGATTGACAATGATGAGATGGAACGCCGATTCCTACAAATAGCCAGCGTTTGCAAGTCGGTTATTTGTGCTCGAGTAACACCTCTGCAAAAAGCGCAAACAGTTCGATTGGTGCAGAGACATGAAAACTGCACGACTTTGGCTATTGGAGATGGTGGAAACGACGTATCGATGATCCAAGAAGCCCACATTGGCGTAGGAATCAAGGGAAAAGAAGGGATGCAAGCGGCACGAGCAGCTGATTTTTCCATGGGCGAATTCCAGCACTTGAGAAGACTGTTGGCTGTTCATGGGCGCTTTTGCTACATTCGCACGGCCGGTGTTATTAACCTCTCCTTCTACAAGAATATATTCTTCTCAACCACTCAATTTCTATTTCAATACTTCTGTTTCGCATCAGGAACTACTCTGCATAATCAGTGGATCGTAACTATGTGGAACAGCCTCCTAACCCTAGCTCCACCCTTTCTATTTGGTGTGTTTGAGCGCGATCTTGAGGAAAGTACAGTCTTGCGATTCCCCTCTGTGTATAGTTCGAACGGTAACAATCGGCTTTTCAACTTCAAAACCGTTGTCGAGTACACAGCAGCCTATAGTGTATGGCACGCATTGGTACTATTCTTTATGACTTACTTCTTCTTCGGGTCTGCAACTCGGACGGCTTTTTCAAATGGCCATGATACCGGGTTCTTTTTAACAGGACTAGCGGTCTCAAGTATGGCTGTGGCTATTGCGTTGTTCAAGTTCTTGTTAAGCAGTCATCTTTGGACGGGGATTGTATTGGCCGGGATTGTACTATCATTCTCCGGGTTATGGGTGTTGATCCCAGTGATTGTGTCTCTTCTGCACGAGCGGGAACTAGAGGGTGTTTTGCCAAAGCTTATGTCAAGTGGTTTGTATCACTTGCTTTGGCCAATCGTGTTTGCGGCAGCTTTTCTGCCTGACTTTATGGCCATTTTTGTCCGTATGCAACAAAAGGATAATGTGGTTGGGCAGCTCCAACAGTATGAAGCGAAACAAAGCCGACTTCGACTGACGAGACGACTTAGCGGAGAGTAAAATGGAAACGCATTCAGTGTCAAGGATTCAAGACTGAAATCTTGAATTGCATCACTTTGTCACATCCCCCAAGGAACTGCGAGATGGGTACGACGGTACAAGGATGCTTCTGGTGCCGTTCGTACCTCTTAAACTTTTGTATTATCTCCTTTTCTCCCTCGCATACTCCACTGTGTTTTTCAAGTGAGAACTTGGGAATCAATTCTTTTCCAGGAGAATTGAGCTCACATCTGACATCCGTCTTCTTGGACGTGCATGTGACCTGATTTGCTTGTACTCTGGTGAACCCGTTGAATGGTTAGCTCAAACCCCCGTAATGGCAGTTCAAGTATTCAGAGGCTGCTTTTCTTCGTTGACTGAGCAAGGGCCTACTATGATATCGCCTTCATGGGCAATCCCTTCTAAATAGAAACCGATGCATGTCCAGCAACGACAAACCGTTGGTGGCCCATGGGCAAGGACAGAATCCGACACGACTCTTTCGTTAAGTTTTCTTGTTACGCGATTAACACCTGGCAATATCGACGGCCCCCATAGTAGAAACCTTCTCGCAGCTACCACTTCTTTAACTATGGAGCAGCACCGTTCTACACAAGAGTCGCTCTTAGGAAGGAGTAGCAGAACTCGGTAATGCAATTCCGTGCGATGTTACGATTAGCTGCCTGCATATTACTCATCCTTCAGCCGCTAGCCTTGGCAAAGGCGTCTTGGAAGAAAGTTTCCGTATCGGGAAGTTACCCAGGAAGGGGAGAAACAGCTTTTTCACGATGCGGCGGGGATAAGATTTGTCTTCTTGGAGGACGCGGTGCTAATCGCGTTAACATCCTAGATACTGATTCACTTACTTGGCGTGCAGGACAATCTGGTTCAGTTCAGATGCACCATTTCCAAGGGTTCCAAGGTCCAGACAAGTGCGTTTGGGTAGCGGGCGCTTGGACAGGGGGCTATCCAAATGAAGCCACCGTTAACAATATTTGGCGGTATTGTCCAGATTCGAACAAATGGTTCAAAGATGCTCTCATATCTCGCCCCCGTGGTTCTGGAGGTGCTGTCTATCACAACGGAAAAGTCTACCTTGTCACCGGTAACGTCGGAGGACACCGAAAAGGCGCTAAGGTAGTTCCATGGTTCGATTCGTATGATCCAAGAACTGGGAAGTGGGCAAGGCTTCCGGACATTCCCCATGGTAAGTCAACGGCAGGACGCTGTTCACATTCCACCAGAAGAATAGAGTCACGTACATGAGCAGCATTCTAATCCAAAATTTGTTATGTGCGAAGCACGAGACCATTGCCATGCGGTAGTTCGGAACAACAAGTTATACGTTGCGGGAGGACGTCGTTCGACGTCTAATGCCCCAGAATTCTTCGACGATACTGTCCCTGAGGTTGATGTGTATGACTTCAAAACCGGCAAATGGAACACGATATCGAAGCTTAGTCGTCCTCGAGGTGGTGCCGCAGCTGCGGTGCATGGTAACAATGTTTATTTGTTAGGCGGCGAAGCGAATAATCGGGCTTGGACTGAAGTGGATGTGCTTGAAGGAGCCACCGTTAAGCCAGGACCATCCCTACCTGAACCACGACACGGAACCGGGGTTGTCTCGTGCGGCGGCACAATGTGGATAGCGGGAGGAGCGCGAGTGCTGGGCGGTGGCAACAACGCTGAGGATACCTATGCATTCTTCGATGGTGAAACCCCCCCAGTTTGCTCTTTCCAGAAGAATACAGATGGAAAAGCAGTCAACAAACCGATGGAAGACACAGAACCAGTTCTATCTGACGACCCAGGTGCTTTTGCGGATACCATCTTAAGTCAGAATGGCTTATCTTTAGAGAGTACTCCTGAATCAACTGCAATTGGTAGGCCTGAAGAGCCGCCAGTTGAAGTCCCCGAACATTCACCGCTCTCCAAAACGGATGAATCCTCTTTAGGAGTAGTCTCCACACCTTCTACCGTGAGTGATGCGGCTCCTGAACCGTCTCCGATCACGGAGATCGAAGCCGCCGACCCAAATATCGTGCTTGAAGTCCCAGATCCGATCACGGACTTCATGGTATCACGTTCACCGGATGTCCTGCTCGCACCTACTCACGCTTTTGTAGATTTGGAGGCGGCTTCTGCAGAACCGTCAATGATGTCGCCCGGCTTTTCTATTGAAACCCCTCCGTTAATGGGCTTGTCGGAGCCTTCTTTGATCAGCGGCCCGTCTCCCAGTTTAGCAGCTACAACTGCGCCTATAGATGCATCGACGATGGACCAGACGGGCGGATCGCCCTTTTCAACAAATTTGCGTGAGCGAGATCCTACGCCAAGCCCAGTCATTCATTCTCCGGATTCTTCGCCGGTTACTATTGTGGTATCAGAAGCCGACTCAACGCAGCATGGCAGTACGCCACCGAGTTCTTATTCTTCAAGGCCGAATTCTTCACCAGTCCGTACTCAACCGGCCATGCCACCGAGCTCTCCGTCCCAAGATTTAAGCAGTTCTGAAACTTCAACGAGTCCAATCCAAGATTCTGCCAGAGGAATCGGGAATGGCGTGGATGAAAATGATGAGACTGGTAAGTTGGACATGTTTCTTGCAGAAGAGATTCTGTCACGTCCATCATTGTTTCCATGTTTTGAGAAGCATTCATTTTATCTGCGCATAGGGTACTGACACTGTTGTTTCGTTTCGCAAATTCAAGAAGGGCCAAGTGCACAGATAGAGGTTAGCATTTCTGGTGCAACGGGACAAGGCTCGAGTGCCGGTCCGTCGATGTCACCAGGCGAAGCAGCTAGCGGCACGTCTGCAGCGTCTGAAGTGGGCACTCTGGAAGAGAAACAACCGCGTCCTTCTGATGATCCATCTATGCTGTTTGAGGAAGCATCTTTCTCACCCGGGGTTGATGAGTGGGAATTGTGGGAAGAGGCGAGTGCTAGCAGTGAGTGGGACGACGAAAGGTCTTCGTGCTTCCCATCGGATGCTATGGTAGAGTTGGAAGACGGATCTACCAAGGCGATGAGGCTGGTACGCATTGGTGACCGTGTGAAGGTAGCGCATCCCAAGGAGTTCAGCGAAGTGTTTTTCTTCTCGCACAAACACAAGTCAAAGAAGTCGGATTTCGTGAGGATTGAAAGTTCATTGGACGGAGTTGGACTAACGGTATCGCCAGGACACTTGGTGTATGTGAACGGAAAGCTCGAAAGAGCGTCGGCGGTTCGCGTAGGAGATTCTATTTCGGTGGCTCATGATGCGCGATCGGCTACGGTGACAGATGTTTCGAGGGTTCGCGGAGTGGGACTGCATAATCCGCACACGCTTCACGGAGACATTGTTGTGAATGGAGTAGTTGCGAGTACGTTCACTAACAGCGTGCATCCTGGATTGGCCAAGGTATTGCTCGCTCCGTTTAGGGCGGCTTTCGTTGTTTTCAAGGGTGGTGAACGTGTGGAAGAGTTGAATCGGGTTGTACTTCGCTCGCTTGACATGTGGGTTTGGAGGGAGTGAGGGTGTAGTGTTTGTGTTGTTTTGGGGTGGTTGCTGACTTGGTTGGATGGAGCTGGGTGTGAAGTTCACACAGTGTGAACAGATGTGGAGACACTGAGGGGAATTGGGCTGTTTCTTTTTGGTAGATTGTAGCATTTTAGGTTTTGCGGACTTGACAGCGCGCTGCTTGAATAGCAGTTGTGACCTGGTAGAATAACGAGAAGTGACAAAGACTACTAGTACATAGGCACGTGTTAATTGTAAACATGTACAAAGTCCGTTTAACTGTTCTGAGTTTGAAGTTGTTGTCGAGCTGATTTTCGATGTTCGCTGAATATCTCGCCAAACGATACTCGGCGCACAAACATCATTGTAGCAGGATCGGCCACGCGAGAACCTTTTTGGTTCGTTGCGGTGGTTGTATCGTCAACATGTGGCAGACACGAGTCTAATTCCAAGACAAGCTCATGATTGTGAGCGCAACATTGTGAAGAGTCATGCGCGGTGGTTCTTTTGTGCGTTGAGATATATAACTTAAGAAGGGCGTCATGCAGACTTGGAATAAGTTACGGACAAGGAGGGACATGAATGGACCGTTTCCGAAGTTTCCTTCCGGTGAACACAAGCAAGATACCGAATGGGTATCAGTGTTATTGATACTTTACTACTCGATAATGGTTTGGTGCGTGATTGCACACGTGCCGCGGCTGGTGGCAGCTGTGCTGGGTGATTCATCAAGTGTGGTGTGCGAGCACGAGCAGTGCACTTTTCGTTCTGTTTGGCACGACGGTCGGCCATCACGGCTGTTGCTCTTACAAGAAGAACAAACGTAAAGCGAACAGCAAGCGCAACGGTTTTCGTTTCAGAGTGATCACCCAGAGCGGACTGCAACGTGTCAACTGAGAGCCCAACATTCGACGCCTGCTTGAAGTTCATCCTGCCGCTCCAAGCCACACCCACGTCGCATCCCGAACGTGACACGAATCGTCAACGCGCTGTGATGACAAACCAACACCGTGACACGCTTCCAATAACTGTAAGCCGCATCTCACGTGCGCTCCGACGCACGACGTTGGCGCGCGGAATGACAGATTGGAAGAGAGTCCTTTTTCTTTTCGGCACGACCGGGTCGAGACAGCTGTCCCGGCGGCGTACGCCCTACACCGTGGAGACGGCGCTGTTAGCCTTTTCTTTGCACCTGCGTTAATCAGAATCGCACGCGCTTTGCGAGCCATTCGTGTGCGCCGCCACTCAGCTCTCTCCACCCGTGCTCTCAAACGCTCTGTCGCGTTTGTTCCACTTGTTCGGCACGCCCGCCGCGCAGCGCACGTGTGGTAGCAACGCCTGTACGAAGAGCAGATTCGCGCTGTCCAGCGCGGGTAGACCTACCAACGGTAGCTAGGGACAGTGCGCTGAGCGCACGCCTTGCTTCGTTGCATGCGTGTGCAAAACTGCGGCTGCACCTTCCTGCAGCTCTTCTCATTCTCACACTGCGCGTCGCGCGCGCTTGCACAACTTGTTGCTCTTGAGCTCATGTCAATGCAAATCTTGCCCGCCCTGCGTGTGTGTTAGAGCGCTCGCTTTATGTGCAGCTCGTTTGCATATTCTTCATCATCACGCCCAAACATCCACCCTTCGTTCACGAACAACGCGCATAACTTAACCTCATTGAGACGCACTCGACAGCCCGTCGACAAAAATAGAAAACCGTATCGTCAAAGTAATATCACATATCCCACATGGAGCAATAAAACAACTCGTGCGATGGTTTTCTCTTCCATTCACGTCGTAGAGAATATGTTACCGAAGGGCAAAACATTCGACGCGCCCATCAACCATTCAAATCTGTCGCCCTTATTAAATACAACTTCAGTCCACTCACAACGCTCCAATCGCAAGCAGCCCCATGTATACCCCTTGGTACTTCCCACTTTCCCGAGCAACCGTCTCCTGTTCCACGGAGACACACCTGCGTCACACGCCAGCTATATTGTCCCCGCTTTTGAAGCGCGCCTTCTCCGCAATCCGTTGCGTTCCAGACACCGCGGCTCTTTTCGTCTTCTCGCTTCATAAACCCTTATGGCGCTTGCGCCGCCGTACGCGCCAATCAGCGCTCCCACTCAGCCTTTACATGAGTACTACATTCATATCAAACAACAAGTTTTGCTTCCGTCCCACCACTCAATATCACGCGCAACTCCAATCAAAGTTGATTCAGCGACCCATTCAGCCAGTTCACCACGCCAAGCTAGCTTATTCAGCCAGAGCCCAACTACTCACACAATGCGCGTCCCATTGGCATCCTTCCCACCGACGGTGAGCTTAGCGGTAAACGCTTAACCTCTTACCGTCGAACCACTGAGATGTCAAACGCGATCGTACACATGTCTCACCCAAACACCTTGCGGAGAAACAACCAACCTGTTGCCTTGCAAAAGGTCGCACACATGTACTCCCAAAGAGCAAATGCATGCACCATACTGCACTGGTGGTACAAACTCCCGAGCTCGCGGCGATAGACAAACGCTAACCGTCAAAGGCACCTTCTTATGTTCATATCCGCACCCAGACGCTCAGTAGCACCCGTACGTGACTGTCGCCAGCTCAAACCCCCCATGTCATACGCCCCGTGTCGGCGCGACGTTCTCACACGAGACTCGAACATGGTCGCGCAACTCTATACAAATAGTGCAACGACACGCGCTACAGTACTTTGAACCATGACGATAAAACAGCAACAGACCAAGTCTACAGAAACGCCTCCGTCTCGAGTGTCTCGAACCATGCTCCGAAAAGGGGAACACCGCCAACAGTTCCACGACATACCGCTCACATTGGGTCAAAGCTGTGGGCCGCGATAGCAGAAAGCCCACTTCATATATATTATAGCGATGGTGAAGCATGTACCATGGTACAGGACGTTTGCTACCTTACACCACCTGGCGTGCTGATAACACAAACAAACATGATAGACATAGTTCTGGTCACTAGCATAATCCCGTCGCAAAAATAGGGGCATCGAACTCTTGAACTTCTGAATGCTCTCAGAATGAGATGAGTAGGGGCTACTGAAAAACGTCAAGTACAGTCATCTCTTCCTACCAATCCAAAACCACGACCCAGGGCCACCGTCCGCTCGTTCTCTGTCTGCTATATCCGCCGTATCTTTCATAAGGCGATGCATACCAATAACACTCCTGAATTCAAAACTTACGGGATCATGGCGTTCACCCAAGAAAAGCGGTGCCGTGGGCGATGTGTCAAACTTTTGCACTTCGGTCCTCGCCTCATTCCTCGTAGATGAAGCGGAAAGAGTGCCAGTTCCACTGCTGCTGCCAGTCTTCACAGTTGAAGCAGAACTAAGCCTGGATAACACGGTTTTACTCTTATCCGGACTGAGTGCCCCACTAGTTCGTTGTTCAGAGTGTACAGAAGGGAGTTGCGAACGTTCGGGAGCAATGCTCACCGAGGATACATTAAACTCGAAGCGCATCTCCTCTCTCTCCCTCTCCCTCTCTCTCTCTCGCACAACAGTCCCAGGCGTACACCGCACCAGTCTACTGCAGAACATCAAAGCGCACGCAACACTTCTCCACTTTGAAATAAGCTCACTATGGTAGACGTCATTACTCTTCGTGGTAGATACATGCGATTCGATCAACTCTTGCCCATGTCCCAAATGCATTTCAAACCACGGGTGTAGCAGAACGGTTTGAGCGGTAAGGCGCTTCCGTCGATCAACGTTCAACAGCGCGCGGATGAGAGAAATGGCCTGAGTAGAAACTCTCCTGAAGGACTTCCTCGGGAAGTTTAATTCGCCGCTTCTCGCTTTCTTGAATACGTCTGGCGGGTATTCACCCTCGAAGGGAAGCTCCATGGAGAGCAAACTATATAGTGTTACACCGGCAGCCCACATATCGATCTCCATGCCGAACACGACTTGGCGATGGCCATCCGAATTGAAGGACATGATGGACGCCTCCGGGGCAAGGAATTCCGGGGTGCCGACGACCTGCATTCCCGAATCAGGGTCATCCAAGAAGCAGGCCAAACTAAAGTCGGAGAGTTTGGCGGTGTGGGGCCATTGAAACTCGTTGGAGAGATCGAGGAAGATGTTCTCCGGTTTGACGTTTCGGTGAACAATGCCACGAGAATGCAAGAAGGCGAGAGCGGTGAACAAGCGTTGCATGACGATACAGGCATCCGGCTCAGAAAGCGGGGCATCAAAACGGGCCATACGTCGATCAAGCGAACCGCCAGGCATGAGTTCCATGACGACGAAAAGGTCCAGGGGAGATTCAAAGATATCCAAGGTCTGTACGATAGAGGGATGTTGAATGGACATTCGCATGATAACCTCCTTCTCGGCAAACTCGCGGTCGGTGAGGCGGGCATTTTGCTTGTTGATGACCTTGACAGCGGCGTGATCTCCAGAACATGTATCGAAGGCAAAGACGACTTTGGAGGCGCGACCGGTGCCGAGTTGCTTATGGGGAAGAAGCTTGTAGAAGCGGTCAATGGAGCGATTTGCGTATTCAAAGGCGGCCTTGAAGCAACGCATGTCCGGTTCTGAGGCGAACTGAAGGATTACGCGATGAGTTTTTGTTCGGAGTTGACACTCGAAACGCATGGGGACGAGGGTGGCGCTTGCGGCATCGAGATTGATGGTGAGCTGGGCGGCGGAGGTGTGACGCGTAATCTGAGTGTGTGAGATTGAGAGAACGCAGGAATGAAGAAGGACCCATCGGCGGGATGAACGGGAGAGCTTGCCTAGTCTTACCAGCGCCCAGCCGCAGAAGGAACGGATTGGACCGGAGAGAACGGCGACTTTGGACTTTGGGAGGGCGCTGTTGGAGGTGGGTGGACTGAAGGAGGAGGATGAATAAGGGAGGGATTCGTGATAACTGGAAAAGCGGTCATCATGGGTGGGACGATCGGAGTTGTATCCTTCGGCGGTGGTGCCACTGAAGCGACGGTCATATGAGAAGGATGAGGAATCCATGGGGGTTGGGTTTGGATAGCTTGAGATGAATGGGAGGGTGCGGGAGGGGTGGTGGGGGGTATGTATGAGGGGGGGTGGAGGGGGTGTGGAGCGGGGGTTGGTGGCGGAAGTGGAGTTGACGCACCGGGTGGTGGGGGATGGGGGGGTGGGGGGTTGGGGAGCGGGGGAGGGGGGGAGGGGTGTGGAGGGAAGATAAAGCGGGGGAACGCGATAAAAGGGTGGACGGTCGCAAGCTGGCAGGGTGCTGGGAGGGATGGAGGCGCCTCTTGACACAAAGCAGGAAAAATTACAAAGTTACAAAGAGGTGGGAGGGAGGCGGCGAGCGGGTGGACAGTGGCGGTCTCGAGGTTGACGGCGGATGAACAGCGCGGATTGGAGCGTGTTGCGATGGCGGCTGCGCCGTAAGTGGACGTCGGCACTCGCCGAATGGAGTTATGTATCGCCCCGGTCGCGCGCAGAGGGGGGTGGCGTTGCGGCGCGAGCGCGTGTGACCGGCGTGACTTTGCGCGGCGCGGCAGAGGCTGCGCCGCGTGCGCTTTCCGTGGCACGGGCGGCGGGCGCGTGCGCGTGCACGTGCGCGTTGCACGCGGCGCGTGACGAGCTTCGTTGGCTTCTGTTTGCGTTTGGAATCGAAACTTTGGATGCGCAGCCCACGGACATGTCACGCGCGCAGTTTGGCTACGTCGCTTCGTTGCTCTTCGCCCGTTGCTGTGGCGCTTCGTTTGGGCAGCTGTTCGGGCACAGCTGGACGTTCATTCACGCGGCGCCTTTCACTTCGCCCGTCATATGAAACGAACAAGAAAGAACAACTCACGGGCGCCTTCATCGATGTCATGTACACCGGCGTCTATTGCTCGCGCGCGGTAACCTCTCTGTAAAGTGCGCTCTACAGTACACAAACAACGCTCGTTTCGGCGCCCGCACATCTCAAGGCAAACCCATCATCATCTGCATGATGCCGTCACATCATGGTGAATTGCTCAAGGAATGGCACTTGTTACTACCACATCATTGCACGTCCATGTTGAATCGTACACGTCCTTTACCCGCCTTTCTTATTCGTTCAATTCATTTCTGAGCAAACCTCCGTCATGCAATTACACCACCGTCGCACCACTACCAGTAGACAAGTACACCCGTTGCGCAACAAACACGCCAAAAAAGAAGGGGCACCTTCTGTCGTTAAATGGCTGTGCCTGTTGCGACACGGTCCGGAAAGCAACAACCGAATACCGTGTAGCAGACCCCGTCGTGAAAGACGCACGCAGGCTAGTATATTGGCGAAAAAATCATAATCGCTGCTAGATGTTAAACTCGCCGTTTACCCTTCAAGTCGGACACTAACACGTCGACCATAAAGATCTGTAAAACCCGCGCTGTCCCGAAGCACGTCGTCGCTTGCACACACAAAGCTCGGAGCCGGTGCACGCCGACCCAAGCCATTTGAGACAGTTGGCATGGAAGGGTACTAGAAATGCGGCTGCCGAAAATACGTATGATACGAGCGCTATCTCGCCATGCGCCAGCCACGTTTCGCTCATTGCAGCCGCTTGTATCATGCAAGTCCGCGGCCGCCGTATTCTTTTTAAAGAATTAGAATTCTTGCACTCCATCTCAGCCGAACAAAACCCACCTATGCACGTACATGGCTTGTACACTTTTCCTTTTCAATCTTTGTTAACCTCTCATCGCCTCCACATGCGGTACGAAACAAGTTCCCGTTGGTACAGTATACACGTACCAAGGGTAGACTGCTACCTTCTGTTCCCGCTCCACTTCTGTATCAATTCAGGCGCTCTGAGCGAAAATTGGTCCCTCGCCGGCGGCTCGGAACCAGTTTTGTCCCTCCCGTGCCCCGTAATCTGAAGTGGTTCTTCCATACAAAATGCCAATCGCAAAGCAGGACTGCGTGAGAAATGGATTAAAAAAGCGATATCAAAACGAGGTTGTCCCGAATGAAATCATACTTTGCAAAGCGTGATTACTACGCACCACTGAGAGCAATGAGTACTCGCTCGCACTTAGCGCCAGACCTGACGCTGCCATCTAGCAAGTTTCCGATCTCCTTATGGTCCCTACTTCGCCCGTGATGGCCTACTACACCTATCAGCTCCAGGGATACTTCACTAAACGTCTCCCCTGGCTGACCTGGCAGGTTATTTTTGCCAAACGGGCTGTGATCTGTTTGATGGTCTTTATAGATACTGCCCGCTATGAGATCCAAGCTAAATTCCAGGAAATTGACTGCAGTATCGGGAACAAGCGGGTTCTTTTCAGTCCTGAAGGCCGACTCGTGCCTCTTCCGTGGCCCTTGATCCGGTTCATTTGTGATTTAGGCGTGCAGAAAATTGTCAGGGTTACGGAGTACGAGAGTGTAGAGGCCGAGGTGTCGTACAACCAACGGGTCTGACAGTGGTTGTGCTAAGGAGCTCTGGTGAGCTCAACCTGTAAGGTGAAAGAATAAAAATAAGAATTAGTAGAGAAATAGAGCACCTGAATACCAAGTGGTACAGTAGGTGTGATACTTAGCCGGGGCCGTGTTGGTAACGACGCGCAACGGCAGTAACAGACGTACAAAACCTGAATAGTTGGTAGTTCTCGGCCTGAAAGGCAAGAGTTTACCAAGATGGTGCTTAGTTTACAATTCCATGAAGGTGCAGATCTCGACAGCGCCTAAGTGTAGCTGTGAGGTCAAAGTGACCTATGCTGCGTGTACGACTTACCATCTGGTGCACCACTACCTGTACAGGTGCACCAGATGCGTCTCTGAATATCTATCTAGTTATACAAATTATACAGGTAGTTCTAAAAATTAGTAGAATAGATACAAAATTATCAACACCCACGTCGTCAGTCTGAAGACCAACAGGGCCAGTCCAATACCACTTTGGTGCATTCCGACTCCTAACCAGAACGTAGTGCTCATTGTACGACAGACCCCCTTCCTACCTTGAGCCACGACCCCGTGGATGCTAAGTTTCTCCTCGAAGGGCTGTCAAGCGCCAGTGCTCACCCTTTGGTCTACCACCTTTGGCGCGGAAGGGCACTCGCCTGTGAGGCCCCCCCCCTCAACCAGGCTACCATTGAGATACCACCGCTTCCTCTAATTCCTCACGCTCTTCAGGCGTTCCCGTGTTTGAATTCACAATCTTGGTCTGTACCCTTCTTGATCACTCAGTTACGAACCCCATGCAGCACAAGACCCATTGGTTCCTGACCATCGGTCGATAAACCACTTCGTTTGAATCGATGACAGGCCTCACGGGTGGGCCTTCGCAACATCCTTCTGCGCCTCAGGTAGAAACTGCTATGGGGGCTTCGGATGGCGCACCGTCACCTGACTTGGTCGGACATGCCTTAGTGACCGCTGACCATGGAGGTACTCTAGCCCAAGGCGATTATCAGTCCAACGTAACCATTCGGAACGCGCCGGAGCCTGTCATAACTGACCTTAGCCCATTTCACTCCGGCAACTACCGTTCAGGTCCTCCCCCATCGCCGGTTAGTCACACCACCATGTCAGTTCGTGATTCCCGCCGCCCTTGCGGTCCTTGCCCCAGCCATCGCAGAATTTCCAAACCGGTCAATCGATCCCGTGGACGCCGTAGGGGCACGTCGCAGACGGCCCCACTTCCGAACCAAAGTGGTAACATGCCCACGCCAACACCCACGGAACTGGTAAACCTTGTGGCACTGTGGTGCAATGCCCCAAAGGGGAAAAACACCGAAAGACGTTCGGGATCTTCCTCTCACGAGGTGAACCCAGTTGGGTAGAGCCCTCCCAGAGGTGTCACAGCGAAGCCGGTTTGTAAGACCAGGGACACCTGTCGCGACTTGCGCAGGGAGGTGAAGGCGAAGAATCGGTATCCGCGTGAGCGGGGTGTGATCCTCAGTAGAGGTATGTTTCCACGTAAGTGGGGGTGTGTGAGCGGATGCGCACACGAGGGCCGCGGATAGCGGGAGGTGCTACCCTAAAAAGGGGAAAAAGGAAGGGCGAAGAGGAGGAAGAGAGGACGAAGTGAGTCGCGAGAGCGACGGGGACGAACGGCGATGCCGGTAACAATATCCCTATACAGGGCGAAACACCAATGCAATTGGAACAACTATACTCCCAGTGATGGGTCCCTTTAGATGTGCAAGGGGGTTAGATGTCCCGTGGTTAACGGCGTATCCCTCCAAGGAGGAGTAGAGTACGTGCGCAAGCGGCAACAACTAGAGCCAATTCCCCAGGTTGGGGTCCCTTGTTGGGGAAGGTTTACTGGTGCGACGGCAGTGCGCCGTCGCACTAAGTACTAGCTTCCCAGAAATGGGTGTGAAAATAATAAGTAATATTAACTAAAATACTCCACATTTCGTGGCAACATCCACTACTGTGGCAAACCGCCAATTGACCCAAAACCGTGTCCCACGTGTCCATACCCACTATTGTGGGGCGTAGTTCATACACACACTACACAACCGATAATATCTGGAAAACGATCAAGTACCCAGAATCCCTCCCCGAGGGCGTTGCACTTCATATCCCCCCCCTTAGACGGGAAAACGACCGCGGACGCGGAGGATTCCCAGACGGAAATGGGTGATAAAAGCGCGTGCTCTGTCTCCGGTTCTCCAGTAAATCCCTCTGCACCAGAGTCACCAAGCGCACAAACGACAACAACAGCCACCCTCGACAAGGAAGAAATGAACGACGACAACAACATCAACAACCACAGCCAACCTCCGAGGCTTCTCGGGCGATACACCACCGGTTTCCGGTCAGTTCCCCTGCCTCAGGGCGGTTGACATCCGGTACAACCGGGGAATATGGCTGCTGCAGCCGACCATCCCTTCGCACTACCACCTTCGGTGGTGTCCTCCGGAACCGCTCCGGCGTTCAACTGGCCAACCTACAACACCCTGGTGGGGCTCAACCCGATGAATCGGAATCACGCGTCGCGCCTGCGCCTTGCCCCGTGGTTTCACCCGGTCGTTGTCCTCAATGAGGGATTGGTCACCGCTTATGCGGATGGCTCAGACACCCTTCCGGGGGATCTGCCCAGAGCAGTCACCACATCGTGGGATTGGCGTCACCGGATTGCGATTCCACGTCACCACCTCCGAAGGAATTCGGGCGAGACCGTCGCTGCGGCGCAGACCGCGTTGACGCGCATGGCATACCAACGGCAGAACCGGGCCCCCTTCGATGTACCGGTCCCACCGGAGTTCGGCTTCGACATTAGCCACTTCCGCACTCGCGGGGGGATCGGATACGGCGACAACCTGTTCCGCCTCGAGACCCTCGCTTGGAGGAATTTCCCCGCAGCGCGGCAAGAAGCCCTTTGTTGGGAGCAACCGATTATTCGGGCGGAGTTCAGGTATCTTCCCTGGCAATACCGGTCCAACTGAAGTGCAATCCTCAAGGAGGAAGACTCAGCGATGCCCTGTGGACTTGATGTTTTTTGCCGCTTTCGTGTGTTTATGATTACTACCGCTATTAACGGGTGTCTCAGCCCTCAGCGGATCCGCACTGTGCACCAGGTGCACACCTGTGCATGCGCCGTGTGCCGCCCAAGGCGTGAGTGGACCACGTGTGACACGGATAGTCAAGAGCAGGTTGGCACCACGGTGTGGACATTTAGTTAACTTATATTTATTATTTGTTATTTATCTACGCTACAGTAGGGAGATTACTATACTATATAGTGGCTCGGCGACCTCGCCCTGACACTGAGTAAACTTCCCCAACCAGGGTTCTTGGCTCTAGGTCTTTCCGCTTTCGCGAGTCTTCTACGATCCTCGGAGGTAAAGCCGCGTTACTAACGGTAGACCTATCCACCCTGCGTCACTAGGAGTATCACCGCCTTGGGCATTTGTCACTTAATTCACCACTGCCGTGTTCTCGCCCCTGTATAGGGTTCCCTTGTACCTTTTTCCATGGTCCCGTTGGCCCACACCCCGTCGCCCCCAATCGGGCATCCCCCATATTTCCCTTACCCCACTCTCGTGGTTTCTACCCCCTTTGTGTGGTTGCTCGTCACCACTGACGCGTGTCTCTCGTGCCGGTATCCCGTGACGTCTTTCCCCACTTACGTGGACTCGTAATCCTTGGAAGGGCTGTTTTCCCATTCGTGGTGATCCTAATCCTACCGTTTCAACTCTCCCCGCTTGGCGTGAGGGTGAGCCTCGGCTTTACAACCCGACTTCGTCGTGCTCATCCGGAGAGGCTCCGTTCGCTGTGTTACCCTCCAGAGGGGAAGATCCGAACGTCTTCGTGTGTTGTCCCGCTTGCGGGTATTGCACTACAAAGTGGTCTCCCGACCTAGAATCGGAAACGGTTAGGTTTTGTATTACCTCTCCTCGGAGATTCACTGTCCAAACTTTTGGTTTCTTACCACTTCGTGGGAGTTTTTGGTCTACACATGTCTCGGCGACCATCCTCCGCCGAACCCGTTGTCACGCGGAGTCGTTCCGTCAGTGACGTGGAACAGGCAGAGATCTCGAAGGTCCCCGTTGGCCACCCTCGACGTGCCACTTTGAGAGGCACGTCGAAGGGCCAAGACTCGTCGAGAGCCCAGAAACCCCCGCCTAAGGCGTTGAAGGATGCTCCCAACTCTGGTGTCGACCCGGCTTCTGCCGATGTAGCTGCACCCCGGAGGGGAGACCCCGATACCGACGCCCCCCGTAGTGTCCAAGCGCAGCTTGATGAGGTGCGTGGAGCACACAATACCCTCGTGGAGGAGTTTGAAGTCCTGCGTGTCAGGTTTGATACCTCTTCTATGAAGGATTTGGCTGAGGACATTCGCCTTTTAAGGGCGGATGTCAACACTGTGTTGGAATGTTTTGGTGGTCCTGCCAACTATGTTGAGAATGTGGAAACCCGATTTGATCGTGTCAGTGCCCGTCTGAGGACGTTGGAGCAAACTATCTTGATGGATGACGACGTGCCGGGTGAGGCCGCTGCTGTCTCGCAAAAAGCGAAGCGCGAGAAGAAAGATTCTACCCGCCGCACTCGTGAGAAGCAGCCCAAGCACGATCCCGACTCGTCGGATTCCTCCCTGTCTTCACAGGATTCTCACCATTCTGATGGTTCGGTGTCGTCGGATTCTGCGTCGGACGATGATCGTCGCCGACGCCCGTCCCATTCTAAACGGTCTTCTTCCACCCAAGTTGTGATTCGCCCCCGGAGGAAGGGGAGGAAACACTTAGGATTGAGGGAACTCAAATGTACTAATCCCCTCTACAAGAGGTTGGTATCGTACCGATATTATCGGCTTGAGGACTCCTCATTGGATCGTACACCCCGTGGTACGGGTAAGGTGAAGGACTGCATAAAGCGTATGCAGCTTTCCCTTCGTAACCAGTCCTTTTCTGGAGAGGATCCCATATTGGTGTTAGACTTCCTCGGAAGGTTCGTTTCCGAAGCGGACATACTTGGTATGAACGAAGGACAGGCGTTTATTGCCCTACCGTATTTTCTACGTGGACTCGCCGAGGATCAATATAACTCTGTAAGAGGTTCTTCCCGAGCCTCGGAAGGAGGTGTAACGTGCTGGCCGGAAGCGGTTCAGTACCTCTTGCGATCCTACGCGACGAACAACGCTATTCAAGCGGCTATTCTCGCTTTACGCGATATCCGCCAGAAATCTGGAGAGACGGAAACCGAATTCTCGGTACGCCTTAATAAGGCTTTCCACAGGTGTGGCAATGTTTACTCCTCTTGAGAGCGTTGCACCATGTACATCGATGGATTGGATCCGGCAATCCGTACGCTGGTGGCCCGATATCGGGAGGATCGTCGTAACACCACCTACCTGGAGTTGATTCAACACGCGCAAGCGGAAGGTGATGCACTTCGAGCTCGTATCCCTGCATCGAAGTCTTGTTCCGCCAAGGCGTTGATGATGGAAGCCAGTTCACCATCTTTATTGCTAGCAGCGATTGGACGCCCTTCAAGGGACTACGATAACGTGTACCTCGCTCAGGCCGGTGCTCAGTCTATTCCGACCACGGAACTGCCGTCCACGACGGATGCGTCCTACCACACAGCTCAGGAGCATTCCCTGCTGTATGTTGACGGACCCCGTGTTCACGGACCTCGCATTCCCTATGCAAATGGTGCCCTCCGGCAGAGCCGTCCCGGATGGAAGGATACCCTCCCAGCGGTGAGACACAGGGATGCTCGTTCCGGTCAGCCGCCCCCACGCTCTGGAGTCATACGCCACATATGTTACGAACACGGTCACATCTCACCGGACTGCATTCTCACTTTGAGAGAAGTAACCCGAGTGATCAGTAACTAAGAAGCCCTTACTCCAGCGCAGAAGCAGACCGTTCCGATTGCCTCGTACTTACGAGCGAAGACGGACTTCCCCCGGAATATCCCGGATACGAACCCGCGACACGCGTTGCTTTCCCCTGCTGAGCAGGTCACTAACCCCCATCTTGTTCGACAAGACATCCCCGCTAGCGCTCCACTGCTAGTGGTTCAGGACTCTGAGACCCCGCCTCAGGCGGAACGGGCTCAGGAAAACTGATTTCGGGAGTCTCCCCTACGGGAGAGGCGCCCTCAGAGTTGAGGTCGAAGGCGCCCAAGGCGTCACTGCCTCGCTCCCCGGTCAAAATCCTTACTAGGAAACAGGCCGTCTCAGACGTGAACTCTGAACATTTTAGTGTTCTGCGTCGACCGTGGAAACGTGTTCGAAACAACCGGTTCCCGGACAGAGTTTTGGTAATGGCCAAGAGAAACTACAAGGTATATGCTGACCTTGGCCTTTCCACCCAGTTTATGGTGCGAGTTCTCACTGTTTTGGACACAGGTGCAGGCCCGAACTTCATCATTGAGTCGCTCCTGCCACCGTCGTTGCAGTCTCAGATCCGCCATGGCGTGATACCGGATGTCGCGGATGCCAATGATAACCCGTTATCAACGGTTGGGACAATCGACCTGGTCGTGCGCCTTGGCTTCTTTCTTGTGAAACTCAACTTTATTGTTTTTCGGAAACTTGCCGCCCTTTGATCTTGGGATGCGACTTCTGTGACAGATTCGTCGATGCCATCAGGCCCCGTCTAAGACGTGTGGAAATGGAAGACGGCTCCTCCGTTCCGATCGTACGTCGTCCTCTACGACGTGCCTCGAAGAAGCACGTTCCATTACCTGCTGCACAGGAACCCCC